>CM057814.1:125795762-126135762 GCA_030067965.1 Latrodectus elegans
ATATATATAGTTCAAGTGGAAAAGACTTGTTTGCCCTGAGAGAACCGTAGAGTCCGAAGATGGCCGGATCTGAGTCTGTATTAGGTAGTCTGATCACGTTTTTCAACATCGAAACTTAAAGATCTTCCAGGATCAGAGCCACAGTACCAAGGATGAGACGGCGGAATTTTCCAAGATGAGTTGGCATTTAAATTTATAATTAGATAACGTAAAGATTTTTAGCAATTTGAATTAATTAACGAAAAATACCACAGATAATCTTATGGACTTAGAGAATAGGCTAAAAACTTTTTTCGAAGCTTATCGCATCGTCTTCACGACATAAATGCAGCTGGTTCTGCCTCTTGTTTGTGAAAGTATTACAAATACAGTTTGGTAGCACTTACCAATCATTAGTATTTTATTGTGGCTTTACTGTAGTATAAGTAAAAAACTAGTCAAAATATAAATTAAACCCAGTAAATTATCCAATAGTAAAATTTTTACATGCAATATCATGCATAAGGTAGGTAGGTTATGGTGGGCACTTTTGGAGCTTTATGCTAAGATGCTTGTAGCTCTCATTGAAGAAGGTTAAATTTGGAGGAAGGATTTCTGCTTTAGTCTAAATCAACTAACCTTATTTAAGTAAAGTCAGTTGAATTCGGTGATCACTAACAAAGACGTCTTGATATGTGAAGAAAAAATTCGGATTTATAAATTCCTGTTAGAAAATAGTTCAAGGTGGATTTTGAGTTGTAACTTTCTTTTTCCATTAAAATTAGAATCTGTTGGACAGGCGTAGAAATTCACAGCATGCAAAAATTTTAATTTCCGGATTTGTAGACAGTTTAAATATCCAAGAGAATGATAATGCTCCTATTCCTAATTTTTTCCGTAGTTGATTCATCAGATGTTCGTATAAAGGACAATCTAAGAGAATACGATCTATGGTTTCAGGTTCACAGCACTGACAGCGGTCTGTATGCCAGAGATTAAACTTAAATAGAATCGAATTGGTAGGAAAAGATATTGTTCTTGCTCTGGTCAGCCATACGTTTTCCAGTCGTGATTTTGTTAACAGACTATGATTTTTACGAATAGATGTGAGATGAGTGAATGCTTCAGCATATTTGCTATTTTTCAATTGATCGAGAGTTTCTTTAAAGTAATGTTTCTTGACGTATTGTTTTAGATCTTCAGGAGAAATAGATCGAATAAGAGAAATAACAAATGAACAGTTAAAATATACCGGTTATAGTCATCACTTTGCGTTATTATTCGATATTTGGGAAAGGATCAAGGTAGATTTTTTTTATCTTGCAGCTAAAATCAATAAATCAAAAGAATATTTGATATTTTGTGAGAATTTTGAGAAAACGTAACTGATTATTGTGATTTCTTAGTGTTGCAAAAATTCAATAGAATGCACATTACACGTTTAAACTCAATATTTTGCAGTTACGATTAAGAATACTAACAATCCTTGTTATAATTTAGGAACTTTTTACAAATTTCTAAAGTACAGTGTTTCGATTGTTAACTTTTATCTAGTAAGTAGAAAATTATCACAATTACGATGGCTAAATTAAGCCAATCAAAAGAGCATATTTTGTAAACATATCGCATTTTGTGATTTGAAAATATACGGGCTTTAGATTGGCTAAATTTGCTCATTGTAATTGCGAACTATTAGCTGAATTCGGTCCTAGAAATCATGGATATATAAATATGGATTTTTTTTGTTTGTTTTGTTGATAAGATAGTTTTATATTAGCATCTTCATTAAACTGTCAAAAGTTACACTGTACTGATATGTTTTGAAAAAAAGTTCATTATTGATACATAAAACAAACATTCCATTTAATTTGGGGCCCCTCTTTGATGTTTAGGCCAAAGGCAACTAACTATCTGTAAGCCCCTGCCTCTGTTCATGTTAGGTAAATGAAACACAATTCCTTATAGATATTTATTGCAAAGCCAAGTGCACCATACGAGCGGCAATCAGCATGCAATGAAAGAAAATATAATTGTCAATTGTGAATGTGATAATGGAAGTGATGATAAAGTTCATCACATCTACTAGATAATTGTATTAGTTCATATAGAAATTTAAAAAAAAAGAAAAGAAAAAAAAAGTAAAATTGATCCAATTTTTATAGAATTGAATCGATAGCTATGTGTGAGAGAATTTTTTTTTTTTAAATTATAATATTTTTGATATTATAATTTATATCATAAATATATTTAAAACAAAATTATTCCTAAACCAATATATTTTATCGTTGAACTGGAATAAAAAAAAATCACATTTCGAAGCCATATAATATTTTGAAAATGGTCTAGATAATTTCCTATCCCTCCAGATCACTATAAAAATTAAAGAAGTGGTGTCATATATAGGAGGAAGTTCAAATAGAGTGCAAAGTCATGTGCACCACTTTGCACCTTCATGAGACTCTGATTAAGCCCAGTTTACACATCTCTACCTGACTTAATTACTGTGAGGTGCCCAAATGTCCTAAGTAACAGATACAAAAACGACGTCACCTGTAGCGGTTGACTGTTAGTACGCTGGTAAATGCTACTGTAAACCGTGAGCATTTATATTTTAGTCGTTTTGTTGGTTTCGCTTTTCTTATATTTCTTTTTTGGCGCAGTAATGAGATTTTATAATAAATTTTACTATTTCATGTATAAATTTGTATCACTGCAGTTTATAGGGCCATCGAAATTCAGTTCTTTCTCATTTGTTAAGGATATCATTTTGAAATTTTTCTACACTTTATTTTTGCTAATTTAAAGATCATAGATTATGGCTTTTTATTACTTCTATGGATGTCTATGACCAGTAAGAAAGAAAAACTGCAATTTTATCATAAATCCTTTAATACTTTATAAAATACTGAATTTAAATGATATATTTTTGTTATTTAAAAAAATTATCTTCCATTTTAAAACAGAAATTATTTTTCAACGGTATATAGCAAATAGTGTATATTAAAAACACTCCATGTAACTTTAAATTAAATTTAGTTTATTTTAAATGAAATTATTTATAAAAAAAATGGTTATTTTAATTTATAAGGATTTTAAAGACTTAAAAATTAAAATTAAATCTTTTTCACTTTTGATTAATAAATTGTTTAAATATACTTGAATTAATAGATTCTATATGATATACATTTGCTTTTATAAACTTTTAAATTTCATAAAAATGTTTCTTTTTCTTAAATATATAAACTTTACATCATTAATTTCAATTAAATTGTATAAATGCTGAATTTAATAACATACTAAAATATTTCCTGTTTTACTGTCACAAAAATTTCAAATTTAATTGCAAGGAAATTGCAAAAAACTTCATGTGAATATATTATATTTAATTACAAGTATTTTTAACTACACATATTTTATATTTAGTTATTTCTTGGTGATCTTGATTTTTTAATGTATTAATAATGAAATAAAATTTTAAAATTAAAAGAAAGCAAGAACAGTATTTCTATTTTCACATTATTAAACTGAATTGAAAGATAAAATGATATCCTTTATGTGATACTTTGAAGGGGGGTATACAATAAAAAATTTTCTAGTTTTTCAATCAATAATTAAAAATTTCTGTTATTGTTTTTAAATAATAATAATATATCCAAATATTTGTTTACTATAAAAAGGTCTTGGATTGACATTCTTCTCAATCTTGTTTTGTAATAAATGTTTTTATGGTAAAAACAATTTTCTTCAGAAAAGTATAGTTTTCTTGAAATTTTTATACATTTAGTAGATGTAGAATTGAAAACATTTTCTTTTATACATAAACTTACTTTAATATTAAAATTACTAACTCATAAACATATTTCAATTGCTGATATTAGAAATATAATTTCCCAGCATAAGAAATGAGGAAACAATATGATTAATTAGATATAAATAAAATTTATCACAGATTTATAAATTTTTTAAACCTATTTTTCAAAAAGAATATTTAAGAGAAAAGAGTTTAACTAAGAATATATTAAGATATTTAAAAAAAAATTATTTTAATAATTCTCACAAGATTAAGTAATGAATAAAATTTATTGTGAATTAATATTTTAAACAAAGTATGATAATATCAAAAATTATCTAATTCATATTTTATGCAGCTCAAAATATATATGAATTATATTTATATTTATTAATATTTAAATAAATTTTTAACTGCTTGATTTTTAATATTTGTAATAAGTACAGAAATTAATTTTTTTAATAAATTTTGATCAGAACTTTATATGTAAAAGAAAAGTATTAAAATAAAACTTAAATCAAAAAATTTCTTTAAAAGCAAATGAAAGCTATAATGGAATAAAATTTATTAGAGGCAAGGAGAATTTATCTTGATGGAATATTTTATATTTGGTTAGTTAAATAAGTGTAATCAGGCTGAATCAACTTAGAAGAAAATATTCAATATACTTTCAGCTCAGGGCAGAGGTCTTGGATCTGGGGTTTTACAGAGTGTCGGCCTGCGAAGCAGGCCTTTACTCTTTCATCTGTTTTTCTTCCGTATTGGAATGAAACTGACTGTAATCACGTGAGGCGCTTAGTTTCAGCGGAGTAGGAGAGCAATGTCTTCCTTAGGACCAATCAGCGGAGATCTGTCTTCTCTTGATGGGCGTGGTTAATATCGCAAATAATTTCTTTAAGTTGTTTCCTAAGTGAAATACTTTCAATTGTGATTAGTAATTTATTTTTATTTTTTTATTTTTATTTTTTTTTATTTATTTACATTATATACAATTTGTGGGATATATACAATTATAAAAGTTCATTTGCACTTAGGAATATCTGTGTAGCTATAGGCCTGTGATGGCTCCATTCTGGAATGTATTTGTAGTTGAAAATCTCATTAAAGTTTGCCGTATTGCAATTTATTGCGTTATCATAAAATTTTTTATTTAGTTTTTGAATGTGGGTGATAATATCTTCTATTTTGAGGTCTTTTTCAATATTTTTGTTTCTGATGTAATAAAATTACTCCTGCTATAATTCTTATAATTTTGTTTTGAAATTTCTAAGTTTTCTTCTTTCATTTTTTCCTATGTTGTTCCACACTGGGGAGGCATATGTTACTATTGGGCGAATCATGGAGATATAAAGTAGTCTTTTAAGTTTACGATTGAGTTTCGATTTCTTTCCTATTAAATGTTTAATACAGCCAAACGCTGAGTATGCTTTTTTTGTAACATTATTGATGTGTTGAGTCCAGGTAAAATTTGAGGTAAGGGTTAGTCCGAGATATTTGGCAGCTTTGACTTGTGGGATGATTTTATTGAATAGAATGAGATTGTTATTGTTTCTGTGTTTCATTTTGGCTCTTTTCTTTCTACGGAAAAGTAGAGTTTGAGATTTTTCAGCATTGATAACTACTCTCCAGTCTTGGCACCAGTTTTCTATGCTATAAAGTTCTTTTTGTAATTTCGAGATGGCATGATTAGGATTGGTGGATTCAGCTATCAATGCTGTATCATCTGCATAAAAGGCGATGTTAATTGTTGTATCTTGTGGAATAGGGAAATCATAAGTGTAGAATAAATAAAGAATGGGCCCCAGGATGCTACCTTGAGGAACTCCAGCATTAATTTGCAGGGTGATGGAAGTTATATCATTTTGCTTTATGTGAAAAAATCTATTTTTAATATAATTATTTAAAATATGAATAATATCTGAATTTAGGTTAAGTTTAATTAATTTATAAATTAAGCCTTCATGCCAGACTTTATCAAAAGCTTTGGAAACATCAAGCATGGTCATAACTGTGTATAAATTTTTATGCATATTTTTGCCAATAATTTCAGTTATTCTAAGTAGCTGTTTTGTGGTAGAAAGGTTACATCTAAATCCATATTGTTGATCAGGAAGTAATTTTATGTATTGGTAAATTCTATTGAGGATTATTTTTTCAAAGATTTTTCCTAAAGTAGGAAGCAAGCTGATAGGACCAGATAATTTTCTGGTTTTCTTGGATCTTTTCCTGGCTTCAAAAGAGAATGATTGAAGCAGTTTTCAAATTGATGGGAAGATTGAAAATTTCAAGCAGTTGTTGTAAATAATCATGAGTTTCTTGATGTATTCCATGGGAAGTTTTTTAATCATATTATTGTTAATGTTGTCATGTCCAGGAGCTTTTTTAGTTTTAATTTTCTTGATAATTTGAGTAAGTTCACTGAGGGTTGTGGGTTCGATACTAGTGTAGAGGGGGGTGTGATTTAGGAAATTGTTAACTGTTTGTTCTATAACTTTTGTAAAATTTAAGTTAATATTTTTGTTTAGTTAATATTTTAATTTGGGCAGAGGTATGATACAAAGACCTTTAAAAACATTTTTAGTAGTTAAATAACAAGAGCAATGTTCTTAAAACTTGGCTTGTGGTGTTTACTCTATGGCATTGGTATATTCTACATGAAATGTAAGGATCATGCAAGTGATTAAATATGGTCCATATTTATGCTTAATCATCTTTATAATTGATGTTGCTTATTATGCACTCATTAAAGAGTTCCACAATTTGCTTCAACTTATCAATTTAAGATTGGTTGATTTGACTTTTACGATTCAAGATTGGATATCCAATTATTTTCATGCAATACAATTGAAACGAAGCATTAATTGATTAAATATTCAGTTAATATAAATTATTTTTCATGCTGTCACAAAAACAGCTAAGATAATTTATCTCATATTTTTCCTATTTTTTAGTAAACTTATAAAAAAAATTATTTGATTTTAAATTAATTATGAGATTTTTCACACTATTTTTTTCCCAATTAGTATCTTTGATATTTACAACAAATGGTATAGAATATTAATGTGTTATTGCTCTCAACTGATATCAAATCCAAAAATGATATTGAATTGGATACCATGTTAAAAATAAATATAACATAAATCAATACTATTTTACATTTATAATTGTTATAGATGAAAAATATTTGACTAATTAACAAAATATGTTAATATCTGAAATAGATAGCTAATATCATATATCTGAAAAAGATATGATTTTATATTTATTTATTTTCTAAAAATTAGTTAATCTTATAAATAACACTTTTAATTTAAGTAGACTCAACATATATACACACACACATACACAAATGAGTTCGTATAGATAAATCACTCTAGCATAGACAAATTGCATATTAGAACTCTAGACAAGTTTTATTTGAAGAATCAAATAAAAATGTAGATGAAAATGATTGCACAAGACATCAACAATAAAAAAAAAGAAAAAATTATCACAAACTTACAAGCATTTAAGAGACTTATCATAATTTAAATCTGACTCTATAAAAAATCACACAGCTAAAAACAAATCAAAACTGTTAATTGGCTAATTATTTAATAACACATGTAAATATATGCAGTCAATTTATAAGGAATCAGTGAAGATTGCTAACACATTTCTTTCAATAAGTACAACCATTTACACATAATTAAACAAGAAATATGAACACAAAACTTGATAAAATGTTATAATTATGAAAATTGTACATAAAGCATAACAGATACTATTTTTTTCCCCTTTAAGTGAAGAAATAAAGGAAAATCATTTTAAATTCAGAGGAAATAATTGCAATATGCTTATTACAGATCAAAAGTTAAAATACCACCATACTCAATTATAATACAGAAAATGTGAACACAAAATATCTTAAAAAATGTTACACGATAGTAAGACAAGCTGGTTCATAAACAAAAGCCATAGTCATCACGATTGAGAGTGACTTATAAAGGCTCACAACTGTCTGTCATTACTCCCATGGCAACAGACTTTATCTAAATTAATATATAGTATACATACATGGAATCCATAGTTAAAAAATTACTTCTTTGATACAACCATCTTATATTCAGTAGAGTCCTAAACATTTCACTCGTATGGGATTTGTTAACTGCCCAGCTGGAATTAGGGTATTAGAATTACTACAGGATATCTTCAGGTATTAGTTGAATCTATGCCATATCATGATACAGCACTTCTATTGAATGAACCATTTCATTTGCGTATTTGTATGTAAAAGACATTAAAGCTGGGATATAACAGCTCATTAAATTGAGCAAATACGTATGTACCTTGCGAATTGCCTCATTTAAGTCTAACTAATTAAACTTCAAAAACTGAATGAAATTTTAATTGCAAGTGAATATGTACAGATTAACACATTTAAATATATTTTTCAAGGGATGTAAGCAATAAAAGGATAAGTATTGGAAGTATGGAGCATTAAAAACATATCATAAATTTTCAAGCATGCCAATTGAATTACATCATTTTAACTGAGCATTAAGTAAAACATATTTAAGATAGTTTGTGTGATAACAAACTTACACTGCTTCTACTTTACACCAGAATTCATACACAGTAATCACAGCAGAAAAATGTTTAACAAAGTTTGTTATTCCCACAGATCATACAGATAGGGTTAAAACAGATAAACATATACTAATGTAATATAACTATAGCTATTTTAAAGTTATTATTAAAAGTACTTTATACAGTGCTAATTAACAGAATCAGTATTTAAAGAATAATTTTAGAGAACTA
Organism: Latrodectus elegans; assembly: GCA_030067965.1. NCBI lineage: Eukaryota > Metazoa > Arthropoda > Arachnida > Araneae > Theridiidae > Latrodectus > Latrodectus elegans. The sequence continues at coordinate 125,804,332 of CM057814.1, forward strand.
AATTTGAAATATTTAAAATTCAATGAAATTTAAATTTTAGCAATTTTAAATATATACACTATTTTAACTTCACTCTCAGTAAAATTGATATCCTTAGAGGTTTTAAGAAAGAATTTGAACTTTATTTTAAAATTAATATCTATACAATATTAAAACATCTCATTTCAACTTTAAATGTATTTATAACTTTATTTAAAAAAAATTATTCACTCTGATATTCATTACCTATATGTGGTGATGAATATTTTATTTATTGTGAAGTTCTCTCCTTTTTAATTTCTATAATTTTAATTTTAAGCAATAATTTGTATTTGTTCCAAAGAAACATAAAATTTTTAAAAAATAACACAGAACACCAAAGACAAAATATGACAATCTAACATTCCTTAAAATTGTTTTTAAAATAAATGTCCCAAGTCTTAAGGAAACTGTTGAATTTTATGAAAATTACTGTTGATAATTTAAATCTTAATTTATATAACTAGGAATTTAGTCATTTCAAATCATTCATATTTAACAGGGAGAATGGGTAAATTAGCACAGAAGTTTAAATTTGTCTAATTCATAAATGAAAATTTAATTTAAGAATTATTACAGGTTTTAATTGAATACATATTTTCTATTAAAAAATCCTTTTGCCAAACTTCAAAAATTTTAAACTTTATATTTTAAACAGATTTATTAATGAATTAGAAGTAAGATAATTCATTCTCATATTAAACACACAAAAATACATTGTCTTTAACAAATACAACAATTCTTATGCAGTTAGAAACAATATAATAGTATAATTTAATTACATATATAATAATATAAAAGAGTAGTCATCCAAGAATCAATTACTTCTCTCGATCAAACAAGAAATGCAATATATTCATATTAGAATACCCATGCATATTTGACTTTTAAAATCAAAAAATACTGCAACCACAAGCAAAAGGAAATAATAAACATTCATCTTATTTTGAGGTTATTTTTTAAGCAGTTTTTTCAGTATAACTCTAGCTTTTTACTCACGATCTTTCCAAAAAGGTTCAGGGACTTTTCTGTTTTACAAATTAGTCCAAAGTATTACATTTTTTTTTTTTGATAAACTATACAATTGAAGAATAGTTGGAATATGTAGCATCAATTATATAATTCTTATATTATTCAACAGCCATAAATCTACAAAAATCTGAAAACTATGTTCATATTGATTCATAGAGCATCTTCCCTTCTTGATCAGGTTTCTTGGAAAGTAGAGTATTTATAACATTCTTTATTTTATCCATGAAATATAAACACTGGATGTCAGTGTATGCCCATACATCTTTTAGATAAGGTTTGAAGAAAAGTAACAGAAAATGGTTCTCCATCATAAGAATTATCAAATTTGATGCATCACATAAAAACTTACTCTTATCTTCACCCCAATAATTTATGACATATATAGATTTAGATGCGAACAAATAATATCAACTTTCTCACTTTCAAGTGACAAGACTTTGATTAACTACCAGTCAATGAAAGCAGATGATAGAAATGTCAGAATTTATAATTAATCATCTGTTTTCTTTCAATATCTTATATGCTTCTTTCCAAAGATCTTCCCAAAAATGTTCGGATATTTTACCGTTTTCCATGTTAGTGATAAAAATTTTAAAAGCCTTTTCAGAAAAACTATATGTTGCGTCAACTGTGCGCTCTCTAAATTTTTGAACAGCCATATGTCCACAAAAGGCACAAAATTTAAGAAACTGCCTGTGATCATATCGATTCATCAACTGTTGGTATAGGGCATCCTCACCGGCGTCCAACAATTCCTGATCAGGTTTATTGGCAAGTAAAGTACAAATGGCAATCTTTATATCATCTTTAAAGAAGGAAGTTTTTATTTTGGAGTAATAATTAATATGTTTCTGAATATAAGGCGGTACAGGAAAAGAAAGTAAGTTAAAGTGGTACTCCAATATTAATGTTATAAATTTATGTGCATCATAGAGGAATTTTTCTTCCTCCCAGCAACCCATAGTGTTTGCTGTTCAAAAAGTGATTAGCTTTCTTACTTGCAAATCATTGCGCATCATGCAACAAGTAAAGTGACGAAAAAAAAAAAAAAACTTTTGAAGCTATATGTTCAGAGGCTTATAGCTCGCACTGAGTAAGATTTAAATTTTTCAAAAATCGCTTACACAGAAAGATACTTTCTTCGTTTTGTTTGCTTCTTTGAGCAACAAGCACAGACGAATATTTGATCTGTTGGCAAAAAGAATGTAACATTTGAAACAACGACCAAGATAAAGATTGGTCTGTGATATGAAAACTAAAAAGTTGCAAGTTGAGTTGTCCAGCTGCAGGACGTCGATTTCTTTTCTGCTGAATATTATATATATAATTGAACATATATATATATATATTTTTTTTTTGCATGATAAAATTTTGAACGATAATACAGACAGATTATACACATTTAGAGATTAGGATAGGGATTCTCAGTATAGGAGAAATTAAAAAGAATTGCATAGCAGATATTAAAAAAATACAGTTGGCATAAGCACACAAAAGTATTTTAATAAATAGACCGCGTTGCTTGTGGATGGTGTTTCATTGGTGTTTGTTTTGTGTATCCCTGGTGTCTGGTATACTAACCAAGCACGAAACATCACGTCATTAACAACGTCACTCCAAAAATTAACCAATAAAACTTTATTTAAAATTTAGCTTGTATTATTGTACTGCGTATTTGTTAATATTTTCATATTTGAAAATATAATCATGCCCAAAACGCCAAGAGATATTGCATACAATACTTTGATTTAAATATCAATAGCAAATATTATTGTTGAAGTATATTTGGAAGAGGAAAAAAAGGGAGGACAAAATTCAAATAACATAAAACTTATTCGAATTGCCCATGCAACTCATTTAAAATAAAATTAACAATATTTCTTTGAAATGCATATTTATAAATTATAAATAACTAAATTGGAAAATCATTTTATTAAAAAAAAATTTTGTTTTGCTAGAAATACTTATGCATTTGCATTATATTGAAAATCCTAATTTAAAAAATAATTACATTTTATTTCAGGGTGTTTCATAATATTTAAATAAAAAATAAGTTTATTCATTATATTAAAGAGTTCAAGTATATAATGTATTCATAAATGCAATAATAATAACGATACTATAGTATTCAAATTAAAGTTTCTGCAGTGGTTTAATTGTAATTTAAATTAAAAACACTTCATTCAATTAATTTTTATTAAATACTAAAAAAATTCAAAATATTTTTCTAATTTTAAAAAGCAATTTCAATGAGGAAGACAAATAAAATAAAAATAGTTTTTAAAAATCTTGTGAGATTTTACCAGATAATTGTTTTTTGAAATTATTATTAATTATTCAAATCAATCTTTACTATATAGTTGATTTTTTAAAATTTTTATTAAAATAATTATCACGTATGTTTTACAAGCATCTGTTATTTATTGAAAATTATATAATCAGATAAATATAAGATTTGAATTCCATGTTCTTATATAAACAGCGCGAATCAAGTAAATATACACTTGTCGCTCGGTTGTGGATGAAAAAAATTAAACATGCTGAATACTTCGCTTGGTGGAAAGTTCTGCCTCAATTTGGTCATATGTGACGTCATTTCAGGAATGACTCCTGGATGGTTGGTGGAAGGCCTGTGGATATCTGGTAGTCATCCACCGTGTCCGGGTGACAGTGACCAGGTTTGCTGCCTGCCTAAAGGCCCGGCGCAAACTACAGCAGAATTCTCCGGTGAAATTCCGAGAATTCCGTGCTGGGAGAATTCCTCGTGAACTCACGGAGAAGGAATAATGACGTCATGTCATGTAACTATGTGACGTTATTTTTCTATTTGACATTTTTCTGCAATTACATTTGTATTGAAAGATTAAATAAATTTTTTTGAAGCAGAATATGAATTTTGTGAAATTATAATTGCTTATTTAGGTATATATTTCTTAATTTATTTGTATAAAATTTTAAAATACGTAATTACATGTAATTTTCTTTGCTTTGATAATTTTTTAATAATTTTTAACAATTAACTTATAATTATGTAACTAAACTAGCTTATATTTCATTAAAAATTCATGAATCAAATTTGATCAAACTCATTGAATTATAACACATTACTTTTACTGTAATATATTTTAAATAATACTTCAGCATAATTCCAAAAGTAGTAGCATAATTTATTTCTTAGAATAAGTGAAATTTGCAGTGCATTCCAGAATATTTAAAAATTTAATTACTTAAAATTTGTTTTGCATGCTCAAATAATTATACAATTTCTCTTTATCAATTCATTTCAATGCATTCCATAAATTAAATTTAAAATATTCATGTTTTACAGAAGAGAATGATTTATCAATTATAAGCAATTAAACAGGCTTCATACAGATTTCTACGATTCAAATTCCATGAATCAAATTAAAATTTTCCAGGAAGTATTGACATTCATATTTTATTATATATGTAAAATATATTATTTATTAACATAATTTTTAATTAAAATATTTCACACACAGTAATGTTTCTTTAATAACATAGAATTAAAATTTATTATAAAAAAATCATAATACCTAAACAACATCAACAATATAAACTTGTAACAAAAATATAAACGTTTCTTGATTATATAAAAATCAAGTTCTATTTAATTTAAATAAAAGAATGAATTATTTTAATTACATTAGATAAAATATATTCAATTTTGGAATTAATTTTGCTAAGCATTATATGTAAATCAATATAAAGGCATATTAAGTACAAGAAAATAAGCGTGATTGTAATTTATTTCATTTGCATAAAAATTCAATTTTTAATAATCAATATAATTACCTGTTACAGATTTTGCAAAGGTTTCATAAAAGAAATTTTGAATATCTTTCATGATGGTGCTTTTTTTATGCTTATCAAAATAACTTATCTTTTGTGTTCTAGATATCTTTGCATGATTTATAAAATTAATTAATAAATTAAAATTAGTTAATTTAGAAAATGATTATAGATTCTTTAAAATTTATTAAATACACTTACTCCTGTATTGATCTATTAAAAATTCTTCATCGAATGAAAATTTAATGAATTTATTTTAAGCCATTTACACGAGGTACGCACAAAAACGAGGTAAAAACACAAATGAAATTCGCGGTGCCGCCGGTGCCCTGCCAGATATTTCTAACCCGCTGGAAAACTTAAAAGTTCTCTCGGAACGCCCATTTTGTAACGTTTTCCGACGTCACTTGTTCTCCGGAGTTTTGCCGGCGATAGTTTTCTGGCGAATTCTTCCAAATTTGCGCCCAGCCTAAAAATAAATAAAGACTCATTAAGACTTCCAACTAATTAATAGAAAAAGGACTTAAGTGAGGTTCTCCCTAGACCTATTAATATTTGGTGAATCACAAATTTTGGATTTGCTGAATTTCAGTTTCAAACCGATGTTTTGCTCCTTTTATAAGAAATAATTTTATTAACAAAATGAGCTCTTTGATACTATTCTCATACATTCGATGATAAACTTTGCCTTATTTGCAGCCGCTTGAAAAATGCGATTGGAAATTCCCGAAACAGATTCATTTTCTTAAAGCTTACATTATAAAAGTTTTTGAGAATATTCTCCTAAAACAACAAAAAATGTATACTTATAAAAAAAAATTCCGTATTTAATATTTGAGTTTTAAAATCACAGAAGAGGTTTGCAATCATAAGCCAGAGACATTATTCACTGACAGTGTAAACTTTAACGATGTTTTAAGGATTTCTTTCAATATATTTTGCACTTCTTTCTCAAGATCCTTCCAAAAGTGTTCGGAGATTTTTCATTTTTTTTTCAAACTACTAAGAATTTTAAAACCATTAACGGAAAAATTATATGTTGAGTCAACTACACGCTCTGCAGATTTTTTAGCAGCCATATGTCCGCAAGGAAACTCAAAGTTTTAGAAATAGCTTGAGGTCAGTCATCAACCGATAGAATAGACCATCCTAACCGCTGTACAGCAATTCCTGATCCGGTCTTGTGGCAAGTAGAGTTGAAATGGCTGTCTTTATGTCTTCATTGAAGTAAGAAGTTTTTATCTAGGAGTAAAATCTAATTTCTTTTAAACATAAGGTGATACAAGGAAGAGAATACTCCAAAATAAGTGTTACGTATTTCTCGGCTTGAACTTCAAAGATATACCAATAATCTCTTACCCAATAATTCATGATGTTTTTAATTCAAAAATTTAACATGCATTAACTTTCCTACTAGCAAGTCTAATAAAATTTTATCCTCAATCGGTTTCAATAAAAGTAAAAGACAGGGTTCTAATTATTTTTTCGGTTGTCAAATTGAACCAAATAAAAAAATCCTTTATATGAATCCAACAACAAAATATCTAAGCTAGACTCTAAATGTGTAGACTAAAATCGATAGTTTCTGCTATCTTCTATTACAAATCAATAGTTCAACAATTTCATGTGGAAAATCGCAAGAAAAGATCAGGGGATCATTGGATCGAGGAAAATCAGCAAAGATTAACAACTTCACTAATTTAGATAGAGACTGAAACATTTTTGCTTCCTATCTGTAGTATTTGGCGACTGTTTGGTGATCAACAAATAGCGCTAGGCATGAATTATCTCTTTCGAGAGAGGTTGCCGTATTTTAGAATAGTATCGGCGGAGCGAGGTCCGTGATAAGTCGTTACGATTTGGTAGAAGCGGAAGGCTCCGAGTACTTATGTATTTTGTTTTGTTATTAAATGTGTGTTTGTAACTAAATAAATGTGTGTTCCAGAAAATGGTGATCATTAATTTTCTCGGCCATTCTACGCATCACAATACTCTCCATTTCGAGAACCAGAGCTGAGATGAACGAAATGACTCACCTTGGAAAATTCGAATTACGGGGTGAAAAATAAAAACTGCCAATGAAATTCTGAAGTGGAAAAGTTATAGAAACAGAAGAAAAGGTTCAAAAACGTGAAGAAGGAAGACTTGATAACAGTCTTGATAGAAATTGGTGAAGAAGAAACTTTCGATTTGAAATTAGCCGAACTGAAACACAAACTTCCGAATAATAAAAAATATGCCGAAGACGCTGACTTCGTTAAAAAAATTTTGATTTCTACTATACAGAACAGGAAAAGAAAAGAAATAAAGCGATTACAAGTTGAAGTAAAAATATAAAGATTAAAAAGAGAATACGAATTAGAATTAGGAAAGAGCGGCTCAAGAATGAAGGAAAAGTGTATTCTACAACTCCGAGGAGACGTCCGCCCTCTCTAGTGGTCAGAGTGTTTGAATGAAGATAGGGAGGTCCTAGGTTCGAATCCCGGTTCGGGTATGGATGTACTTTATCTATCCTGTCTTTGTCCTTTCTGTGTATGAATGAGGTGTGAATGGTTGCTTTTTCTATAAAGTGGCCCCCCAATGGCATGAGTGAACTGAAGAAATTGGACTCTACATCATATATGGTTCAGTTGGAAAAGTGGAAGCAGTGCACTCCATATTGTCTGCCTAGCTGGCAAAAAAAAAAAAAAAAAAAAAAAAAAAAACCCGAGGAATACAAATAGAACATTAAAAGAAGATACGGTTTTAGCTCAAGTTGACTTGACTCACATACGAGCTGTGTGAATTGGAAAAAAACTGTTATTCAACCGTTAGAGAAAATTGATGTCTTCATTAACTCTCAAAAAACGAAAGCTATTGGGACTCAAATCCGCTTAGTTCACTCATCATTAATTCCCAATTTAGAAGATCGAGAAAAAGATAAAGTAATATTAACCCTTTGTGATTCAGTGTACTGTAGTGATAGAACACCAAACTTTAAATTGTTACCAAATCGTTGCATTTTATGATAAAAAGATGAAATTTAGCTTAAAATGTTCTTTAGACTCTCATTTTTGATAATAGATGGCAGCACTACATAGGACAATTAATAATTTTCTATTATAGCAGATTATTTAAATCCCTTTATTTTTAAGGAATATTTCCGAATTTTTTTTCTTAATCAAAAATAATTGTTTGAAAAGAAATTTCTATGTTATTTTGTTGCCGGTATATATCTTGAACTATTGATTCTATATTACTTAAAATTTTTTAAGCATAAAGTATATACGCAGAATTATCTGATAAATTTAGGTTTTCCATCACTTGGAACACTGCGCCGCAACGGTACTTTTTTTTCCCGCGATTTAGAGTGCAATTGGCCTTGAACTCAATGCTGAGGAGAAAAACTGTTTATTTTTTACTGTTTTTCTCTCTTTTGAGAAGTAATAAATTAATATTGAGGAATGTACAAGGAAGGATATATGGATAATATTTCTACATCCTTATTGGCCTCTTGAATTGGGAAGCTTCAGTGTGGTATAGGAATATATCAGTTAGTTCGAATCCTCTCTAGTTAGAGAAGCATTATTTTTATGCTCTTGATTTTTATTTTCGCTGCTATTCGTTTTATAATATGGTGTTTATATTTTTTTGAGTTTATATATTTTTAGTTTACTTTTTTCAAATATAGTTTTAATTTCTAGTTAAATTTTTGAATTTGTTAATTGCAAATAAATGGAATGTAGAAGTCTTAGTTCTTCTGAATCAATAAAGATGCTTCAAAAATTGCCCTCTATTAGTGAATCAGAACATATGTATAGTGTGATAGTGATACAGAGAAATATATTCCTAAACCACTTGATCAGTCCAAGTCTGATAATGTTGTTTCGGATGCCAATGAAAGTGATGGTGATGATTCATCTCAACCATTCTTCTCTAGGTAGCCCCAAAACATTATTCGGATAACTAAAAAAATTCCACAGAAATCTTTATTTTATAATTTTATTTATTATTTTTTGGAATAGAGTAGCAGGCCTTCTTGTGATGCACCCTGGACCACGCTAAATCTGCTACGCAGGTGTAATGCATCGTTTTTTCATTCATATACAAAAACATTTACGCTTATATGGGCTTCACTGCAATGTTTGCTTTTTAAGACCTTTGCGGCGCAGTGTTCCATGTGATGGAACACCTACAAAATCGAAATGGTACATGCAATCCTTACAAAATTTTCACTATACACTCATATAGGCCTAAATAGACAACTTACAAATTTTTTTGTTAATATTTCAACATTAAAGGGTAGTGCGCCGGATAGGGTTAACACCTGTATTTGGAAACCCAATTGAAGCGAAAGGTTGTCGTACGCCTATTTACTCTAAGAACTCTGAAAATAATTTAACTGCGTAGATACTTTAATTGCAGTAACAGATAAATTAAATGTATCTAGTCTAATAACTCCAAAAACATATGAATTATTAATCAAATCAACTGCTGATTTTTCAAAAGAAAATCTTTCCGACGACAATTCTTCAGGAGACGCCGGATGTTTTGAAGGAGAAAACTTGCTCAGTTCAGCCGCCGAAACAGAAGCAACTAAGGACGGACAATTCCTCCCGCCCTAGAATTGCATGAGGTGAAAAATGAAGAGGGAGGAAGGGAGGCAACGGACCTCGGCTCTCCCCCTGCGGAGACGAGTGATAAGACAGCTATTCTATGGGAAGTGTGAATCTCCGTGTGGAGCAAAAGAATTGCCCAACCTTAAAAGAAGCTTGTAAATATGGAGAGCAGAAAAAGGGAAATTATTTATTGATAATTTATTGCACCATCAAGAAAAAATATTGGGACAGAATGTTTTCCAGTTAGTATTACCTCTTAATAGAAGATAAAAGGTTCTTGAGTTATCACATAACTCAATCCTTGGAGCACATCTGGGAATAACGAAAACTAAAGAAAGGATAAGATATTTTTTTTTTCATTGGTCCAATTTACCAACAGATGTAGAATACTTTTGAAAAGCTTGCAAGAATTGTTATCTGAGGAATCCTGAGAAGAGAATTGATAAAATTCCAATAACTTCTGTTAAAGCCAGAATTACCATTTGAAATTGTAAATATTGATATCATAGGTCCCATTGAACCTCCATCAGCAAGGAAACATAAGTATGTACTATGTTTAGTGGATCAACATAGCGGTTGGTCTGAAGCAATATTATTAAGAAGTTTGACAATCAAAGCCACATGCGAAGCACTCTTTGAAATATTCATGAGAACAGGTATACCTCATGTAATTGCTAGTGACAATGGGAAAAATTTCATTTCCAAATTAACTGAAGAATTTGAGAAAAGACTTGGTTCTTATCCCAGATTTTCCACTCCTGCCTACAGTGCTTCAAATGCATTAGTAGAGGAATAAAGTACTTTAGCAAATGTTGCATCACATCATTAGAACTGACCCACATAACTGGGATAAACATATACCATATTTACTCTTTTTGCTTAGAGAAGTTCCAAGCTGTATTACTGGTGTTTCACCTTTCCAGCTAATGTATGGAAAACAACAAAGAGGTCGTCCAGCAGTGCTGAAGTAATCATGGTCAGGAGAGATTCCCACCCCAAATAATCAAAGTATATCTGCTGTTGATTATCTTCAAGAATTAAAGATAAGGTTAAAACAAGTAAACTTGATTGCGAATGACAACAGAAATATGCTGAATACTTTAACCGAATATTAGTGATGAAAAATTTTAAAATAGGAGAACAAGTTTATTTACGTATTTCAGATTCTAATAACGAACTGAATGCCCGTTAGACAGCTCCAGGAGAGATCATAAAAGTCATTGCTTACTTTTTTCTTACAAAGTGAGATTACGAGATGGAAAGATAAAACATGTCCATTCAAATAAGATAAGAAAATTTGAAGTTGGTGTCAATGCAGTTGGAGTAATGTTTGAAAATAAGGAAGAATTTGGAGAAATTATAACTCTTTGCCAGGTAAAGAATTCCCAAATCCACTTCAAATCTTAGAAGTTGGGTAAAACCTGAATTTTGAAAATTTAAGTTCGTTACTGAGGAAGAAATTAATTTCTCTCATTAAGCAACATTAAGAATTATTTACTGAAAAATTAAAAATAGCGAAAGTAGAACCACACAGGATAAGATTAGTACCAAATTTAGAGAGAAGGAAACCTTATATTTATAGAGTCCCTGAAGCCTTGAAAGAAAAGGTTGATAAAGAAATAAAAGATTTAATAAAGTCAGGACTGATAGAAGAAAGCAACGCTGGGATAGCTCACCCTGTAGTATGTGTATGCAAGAAGGAATGCAATATTCAACTGTGTGTGGACTATAGATATATTTGAATACTATAACCAAACTAGATGATTTTCTTATTTGAAATGCAATTGATTTTATGTACAGTATCAAAAACCAAATGTTATTACAACATTAGATTTACTCAAAGAATACTCGGCTATACCTATGGAAGAACAGAGTAAAGAATATATACATGTTTTAAAACTCATCGTGGACAGTACCAAGCCAAATTAATGCCATATGGATTAAGAAATATTGCTGCAACATTTCAGAGAGTAATGAATCTTCTTTCTTATCCCCTGGTCTGAATCAGACCAGGTCCATGACATCTTTCGTCTTCAAAGAATCGAGGACAGCTCCAGGGCTGTTCACATTTTGAAAAGCCAATGCAGTTCAGTTGGTGTTCGGGACTGACTTTGTTAGTCTCTGCCTAAACTCTGAACGCGTCCCTTGGTAACCCGCGTGACGGACGATGGGGTATGTGAAACTAAAGGCGTCATGAACATGAAAGGGAAAGGGGGACTGATGACATTAGCTACCCTGAGCACCTAAGAAAGGCAGAAGTCCGACTTTGCTCGTTCACCTGTCTAATATTAGCTGGATAAAGTGGAATGGCCTTCACGTCTTGGGTAGCCTTACCAGGAGTATACACTCCCAACGTACATCACCCATTCTATCCAGTGTCACCCCCTCGCCACGGTGAGGCTGTTAGACAGGATTTTGAGGGAGGAATAATGTACTAAAAGAATCTAAAGAACCTAAAGAATTTACAAGAGCATACATCGACGACATTGCTATATTTTCACCAGACTTTGACACTCATCTTCAAGATTTGCATAAAGGTTTTACGAAATTGGAATCACTTGGTTTTACTGTTAATTCGAAAAAGGGTTCATTTGTAAAACCACGAATAAAATATTTAGGTCATACAATTGGATTCCTTCTGACTTAATTTCGCATAGCCGTCAGTTAGCGAGTTTGGCTTGTCCATATGTAATAAATAACTTTCTTAAGTTTCTCTTTGAGAAAAAGTGGCGTAACAGCGCCACCTATCATGATGTTCGTTCCATTACTATTATTTAAAGTTTCAGTGAAAGTCAGTGCTTTGAATATATAATGCTAATTTTATCGGTGGTATAGGTTGCTTTTTCCAACAGAACAACCTGCACAATGATGGAAAAACTATAAGAATTTGGTTTATTTCAATGAATTAATTCTACTAGTCAAGGAATATTTTCAGTATGATGTAAATTAATAGTCTGAATGTATTGCGGAGGAAAAGAGTAAGTGGTAGATTGTATTATTTTAGCTTATGAAGATTCAGTTACAACTGAATCTTCATAAGCTAAAATAATACAATACGTTATCATTTATGCTGTAGCATAAATGATAGGTTACTACTGGAATGGATTTTACTACTGGAATGTTACAGCATCTTGCTGTACCCACGGCTGTATTTTAATTAATGGAATTTTTTTTATTATTTGGTGTTTCATATAATAGGGGAAGGGGTGGTGGCAGTGGGGCAACCGCAGCTCCAAATTTTTGGGTGATTAAAAATAAATGATTGATTTGTCATGGAAGATGAAAAGATTTGACATTTCACTTCCCTGCCATCAGGTATTCAAGGTTTATTTCACTTTTCTTGACTGGTACAGAATGCACATTTGTTTGACGATTGCATAGAAAGGGAAAAATTCTCTTTTATTGTTAGAAGTAGTAACATCAAACGACTACATTAGACGCTTGTATTTACGAACTTACGAAAGCTCTGGATTCAGTGATAAATTTTACTTTTATTTACGAATTAAAATTTTGAAACATCTTTTTTACGAGCTTTTGTTTCTGATAACATAATTTTCTTTCCCACTTCTTATAATCTGATATTTTAAAAAAATTTTGAGTTTGATTTCATTTTTATATAACGCTTAAGGATTTGATTCATTCTTGATGAAAATATCGACAATTACAGCCATTCCAGACATTGTGGAAACAGATATTTGATGGGAAAGAATTGCGATGTTGAATTCGAATTCAATCTTTTCCATGAATAAGAACTAAGAAAGGGAAAAAACGGTTCTCTTCTCCGTTCCTGAGAAAACAAAAATAGAAAACCTTTAAGGTACTCGTACATGTTGAAGACGTCAATTTCGACCAAAAATGATACATTTATTTTATTCTTTCCTTAAATAAGGAATTTAAATAGCTTTACAAAACAAGTTTGTTTTTGTCTCTACGTTAATTAGATTCCGAGATATGAAGGATTTCGTAAAGATTAGGAAACAAAAAGTGGACATATTTAAAGCACCGGAAGTGGGCGTTTAAAGATCCAGAATGATATTAAAAATGAGTTTAAACAGTATTTAATTCTGAAATATAAATTAAGTAAGTTTTTAAAAGATACATAAAATAATTACTGTTCCGGAAATCAGCAAATCAAATAAAAAATTAATCAACAAATATGAGAATTTTTTATAAAGACAATACTATAATCTTTAAATGCGATTTTCTCAGAACTGGCTTTTGCCTATAATTTGCACGCTTTAAAAATGATAACTGACAATATTTTTATGATATCACTATGAAATTTCATGAGCCTGATCTGTATATTGTTTTCTAGAGAGTGTAGTAAAATAATTTTAATCACTTAAATATTTCCCAAATTATAGCCTGTAATTTGAATAATGGAATAGAAAATGTGGCTAAAATTTCAGTAAAATTATTTAACTACCCGTAATTATTTTATATTTTAACAAAAACTTAAAATTTTAGTACATGCTCTAGATAACATGTAGATTTGGTATTAATATTTTTTTAAATATGTTTAATAGTTTTTGATCTAGCATTTTTTAAATTTTTTTAAAAAATGCTTAAAATTGTAGACATATTTAACATTTCTGAATATATATAAATATATAATATTGGCATATATCAAATATTAGTAGCCCAATATTAATGTTTTCTAAAGTTAAATAAGAAAAAATGGTTACAATGTATATATGCAGTGTATTTAAGAAAAATGCTCTGAACGTGTTCGGGTACCTTGAATGATTTGAGCTTTTTGTTGTTAAAATGAAACGAAGCCTTCAGAACAACTTGATTTAGGTAATTTCTTTTGTTGAAAGGGTGGTTGAGCTGATTCCATTGAAGAATTGTCATAGCTGTACAAACATATTTATCCGTCGAAGTAAAAAATAAAATTCTGAAAGTATAGAAAAATATTAAATAAGACGAAGATATCGAAAAAAAAGTGTGATTCCAAAGAACATCTTTTCGACAATTTTACAAACTCTGAAAATATCTTTAAAAAAGAAAACCATACAAAAAAAAAAAAAAAAGAGTTCCTTCTTAATAAAATAGAGAAGAAACAAAGTATCCTAAGTGGTAAAGTTTCTTTTGCTTGGCTGAGAAAAATGAGAGGAATGAAAATTTCTGTTGTTCTGGTAAAGTAACATTAATGAGAAATAGAATTACTTTGCTATGAAGCTTACTATAAGAAATTTCAAAGCATAGTTGGCCCCAAAACTTTAAATCCAGGCTCGGATTGAGAGTTAGAAAATTTTAAGTGCAAGGGCGAATACAATTTCGAAAATTGAATGTGGAACCTTAAACTCACTACATTCTGAACGACTCAAACTTCATTGGAGTGCGGACGAGACCGGTTTCTTTCTTTTAAGATCTTACCGGAAAGAATAATTAGCTTTAAAGATGATAAATGCAATGGTGGTAAAAGCGCGAGGCAAAGAATGTTGCTTGCAGCAAACATGAATGGAGCTAAAAAATCTTCATCTCCTTTTCATAGGAAAATATTTAAAGCATAGAACATTAAAAATTCTTCAAAAGCTTCCAGATGTATATCATGCTGACATTAAAGGTTGGATGACTGAGAACATGGTAAAAGTTTACAAAGCTGTACAGGCTTGGCACGATTTCAAATTTTCGCGCCAAGCGCTCTACAGCTGTGTAGACACCCTAAATTATATCACTATGCGCGATATCCGTCTACCAATACCGACCGCGTTGGAACTACAGCTTTAATTCCAGATAAAAATTTTTTTGAATATTTCATTATAATTAAGTACTACAGAAGTTTTAAAATTCTAATAACTAGAAACGAAATTCTTAAAACTCAAATTTTAATATATCGTGCAATTGCGCTCACCTAAAAAAAGAAAATAAATTTTTCAAATAAAACTTTCATTTTTGGTGAAGACCTTTTCATACACTAATAAAAGATATACTGATTCTGCATTTAGAATTAATGGGTTAATTAACTAGTGGGAAGTAGTACAAAAATTTCAATATCGTTAATCCTGCTATTCTCATAAAAGTCCTGAAAAATGTTTGATAAATTTTACTGAAAATTTATAACCGACCGGCTTCCATCGGTACCAAGCTTGATAAAAAAAATATTAAGAAAAATAATCATGAAAACCAGAAAAACTTGAAAAAAGTCTGTGGCTCTGAAGATTTTTGGGCAAGTCGAAGAATTGCATTGATGAAGAGACAAGTTCTAATAATAGAGGCAATTATTTGGAACTAATCGATTTGATAGCTAAAGGGAAATCATTCTTATATATACAAAGCTTAATAAAATATTCTTAATATTTTTTAAATAGAAAAAATCTGCAACAATATTTAAAATAAAATAGAAGTATAGTGCTATTTTTCTGTAATAGCTGATGAAACTTAAGACAATCCAGCTACGAGCAGTAAGCTGTAATTTTTCAGTACGTAGATAACAAATAGAAGATCAGAATTTTTTGGGTAGACTTTACAGAACTAAAATACTACTACTACTACTAATAATAATAATATAAAAAATATAAAAAAAAACTAAAAAAAAAAAACTTAATACATAATTTGATGGAATAATTTCTTTATTTAGGCTAAGCGTTTCAAATATACTGACCCAATATTATGACGGTATTGCCAATATAATAGGATCATAGAGCAGCACGAAGATTTTTAAGTAATCCAATAGCAATTTACGCTCATTGTTTTGTACATATATTAAATTTTCCGTTTAGTTCATGCATGTTCATTCCTTACTGAAGTGAGTAATGCACTGGACTCACTCTTTCATAAAAGCACTCGGATAATAATGGAAGAAAGATAGAAAAGTAGCAATTATTTTGAAGTATTAAGCATAGAAAGAAAATTCCACAAATTTGAAAAGACAGTAACTCAACAAGTTTATTTTATCTGAGCATTCTTTACAGAAAAATGAAATAGTAGAGAAATGTTTGACTATGTTTCTCAAGTCTAACTCGTAATGATTCTGGAGGCACAAGTTAACACAGAATTGCAAACCTAGACTTCCACAAAATTACAGCTACTTTAAGGTTAATGAAAAAAGCCTTTATTTTCGTTCCTCGATGTGATTTATATTGAAATATCCAAATCTGACAATTTTAATTTTGGGTTGTTAAAAGTTAATAAAATTTAATGATATAAAATCAAGTGACTTTCAGCAATATTAATGTATATTTGAGTTTATCGCCCTGTAAAACCACTTGTTTAGAGAATTTAAGTTTTTTTGTTTAAGAATAGTGAATATAGCTTAAAATATCATACTTTGTTTTTGAAAGTTTTTCGTTTCTGAGTTCTAAGTTGAAAACAATAACCGGTAATTAATTCCAAAGAAAAATCAGTTTTCTGAAACAATATTTATAATGTGTGTGCAGAAGATTAAATCCGATAACGTAGCAGTCTTCCTAACTGATTTCATTACAAAGAATTTGAATGTATAATCAATTCTAAACACACTATGAAATAAAAATTTAAATAAAATTCCAAGAATTAATTTTTTTTAGAGATTTTACCAGTTAAGTCTTCATTTACATAACCAGCATTCTATTCGTTTCAAATCATTTCTATTTAACTAAAGTTTTAAATTACTTAAAACAGAAACTGAATTTAAATTAGTCTTGCTCATTAGGAAAAATAAGAGATTTAAGATATTTTTTTTATAACTTACACACCGACGAGTCAGAACTTTCTGTTAAGCAATTATTCCAACAAGCTTCAAAAATTAAAAAAAATCAGTTCTATATTTTATATTTTTAATAAGATTCACTTTTTCAATATATGAGTAAAATACCATTCTCATATTAAACAAACGTAAATACATTATGAGAAAAATTCTTAGTACAAGAATTCATACTTAAGAAAAAAATCTTACATCATTTGATTACAAAAATATACTAAAAGCAGGTATACAGCGGCAAGAGTAAATATTTCCTTTTAATAGTCAGTACAAAAGTTAATGCAAAATATATCCCAAAAATTTTAGTCAATTTCTTCATTCTTATCAGTTCTCATAAAACACAGAAATTTACGATATATTTATTTATTTTTTAATAAAAATTTTTATAATTTAAAGTTTATGTGAAATTATTTTTCTTCAGAACATAAAATTATGATACTTACGTAAAAATATCCTTATGTATACAGGATTTTTAAATTATGAAAAGGTTGGCAATCACAAACAAGAGACTTTCAACAACAATTTCGGAAACAAATGTTTTAAGGGATTTCTTTTAATATTTTCCACGCTTCTTTCTGAAGGCC
The DNA here is from genome assembly GCA_030067965.1 of Latrodectus elegans. NCBI lineage: Eukaryota > Metazoa > Arthropoda > Arachnida > Araneae > Theridiidae > Latrodectus > Latrodectus elegans. The sequence continues at coordinate 125,822,061 of CM057814.1, forward strand.
TTTCCAAAAATGTTCGGAAACGTTTCCCTTTTTTAAATTGCTGATAAGCATTTTACGACCTTTTTCGGAAAAACTATATGCTGAGTCAACTACGCGCTCCCTAAATCTTTTAACCGCCATATGTCCACTCAAAGCACAGAATTTTAGGAACAGTCTGTGATCATATTGATTCATCAATTGATAGAATAGAGCATCCTCGCCCATATCCATCAGTTCCTGATCAGGTTTTTTAGCAATTAAAGTACAAATGGCAATCTATATATAATCTTTGAAATAAGCTTCCATTTTGGAGTAATAATTTAAATCTTTTTGAATATAATGCGGAACAGGATGAGAGAACAACATGAAATGGTAATCCAAAATGAAAGTCAGAAAATCCTCTGTTTGAAATTCAAAGATATGGCAATAATTATCTTCCGAACAACTCATTTTCCAAACAATGATATTTGTGGTTCAAGAAATGAACATGCATTTACTTTCCTACTTGCTTTTCAAACAGACTTTGATCAACAACTAGCTTCTCTGGAAGTAAGACAGTAATCTTAACATTTATTTGTTAATTCTTCTTTTTCGCTGCCTAATCGACCAAATTAAAAAAAAAAAACTACTTTATATAAGTCCAAAAGCAATTACAAGCTAGGCCTTAAATATGAAATCAAGGTCAAAATGGGTAGTTTTTGCTAAGTTCTACTACAAATCATTGGTTCAACGATAACAGGTTCATGTAGCGAGTCACAACATTGAGTTAAAGCAGTGTTTTTCATTGGATCGAATAAGACCAGCAAAGAATAACAACTTTACTTAATCGGATGCAATTTTTTTCTCCCTATACTATAAGAGGGTCAAAACGATCATAATCCAAGCTATTCACCAAAGCTTTTAAATCAGAGCAGTAAAGTTGAAAAAAAAATATAACTAATTATTAATGACTTGAATAGCATTGAAAAGTGTACGCATTGTTGAAAAGCTCATTAATTAGTAATTAAGCTGTATTCAGGGGGAATAAATTTTAAGACCAAAGCCATAAATGCAACTGCAACCTTGTATGAACTAACGTTAAATTTGCCAAACACTGCTTTAAATACTGGTTATTTTTACAACTATCCCCCAATTGAGCAATTTGGCTATAAAAATATTGCCAATTTTAGCCCGAGAAGAAACGAATTTTATCCTGGATATGTTCACTTATTTTTAGATTATTCCAATTCGGTTGTGGTTCTCTAATGCCAATCAAATGACATGGAAGATTTAGATATTTAAAATTAAGGATATTAGATAATTAATTTTACTCATAATTTATGCTCAAGCGATTTTATGGATCATATTCTAATGTCAATGGTTGGAATGTAAGTTCTTGACAATGAGTCAAATAGATGAAAATAAATTTAATTGCAAATGTCTCTCAATGAGCCAGATAGTTTTTTTTTGCATATGCTAGAGATAGTAACAAAAATTCGAAGTAAATTACTATGTCCTTAAGGAATATGCAAGTAGATTACTGGTTCTATATTAAAGTCATAGTCACGTTAGGGGATTACAAGCTTTTCACGATGAGCCGAATATGTTCCTGATCATTTGGTAAGGAGAAAAATGGCAATGTCGAGTACAATTTCTTGACCTCCATAATTCTTTTTGTGATCCCACCGGGCCAAAGGATTGTGTCAGGAAGGGGTGAGCGAAGTACATCGAAAGTATATACTTAAGGTATGGTCAGCCAATGCAAGAACATCCTTCCCCATCATTTCCCCAGTAAACCCTACACAATCATGGAGCTAAGGCAGATCTCACCCCATGGTTTTGCGGTGCACTGCTTTTTCCTTTTATGAGCATGTCAACAAATGAGCCTGATGCTGCACTGTCCGTCTCACAGAATAATCAAGACCAGCTCGAGGTTTAGGTGAGGACTTTGTTTGAAATGTGTGTGAGCCACAATTCCATCCATTACCTACATACATAGTGGTGTAGGCGAGCCCCGGACAGAACATTAAAATTAATGGATTCGGAGCACTCGCCTATCACAAGTGCCTCTTAATTTTAAGACGTAGCCAGGTTCTCGACATATACGCGACACCAGCAGATGGACTTTGGACATCACAGAATAACTGGACATGTCCCCAACCCGCGAGCTACGGAGACATCTAGATATTATCAATTCAATATTCCTCAGGAGATAAAACCAGTTTACCTATCCTGAGAAAAGTAAATCTCATCTTTCATCAGCAGAAAGTACATTTTCAATGGATCCCATCACATATTAATATTTACGGAAATGAATTGACTGCACTCTTGTAATGGAGGAACTAGAACTTCTTGTCCCTTACCCCTCAGAAATCACATATTTGGAGTTATTCTAGGAGCAACAGATCCATAATGAAGAAAATTGGCCAATACCTCCACCTCACAACTGGTATAGAGGCAAAAATTCATGATTTCCCCTATTTCTCCCTTGAAACATATCTGTCTCGACTTGCCAGTAAGCAATTAAAAGTCTCGCATGTTCTGGGGGCAGTAAGAGGTTTCTTCTTTGCTTTAAATGCTGTAAGGAACAGGCATAACTTAAGCTCATCTTTTACTACCTTGGACCGGACTAGGAAGATGTCCAAAATTACCTACTTCTTGTAAACTATTTCATTAATGTCAACGGTTGCACTGATGTGGTTTAACTCCATCAGAGCAAATGTCGGTGATTAAAAAAGCAATTTCTTAAAGATGAACCCGTTTAGATTGCGTACCATATGTTTCATTCTTTGAGCGTAATGTTGGTTATAAGTTCACGACTATGAATAACTTAGGTTCCTGGTTAGATATTAAAACCAGAGAAGGAATGTAGAATAAGTTTTCGATTATGAGCCAAATGGTTTTCTATTTGATTCATGGGGATGTACTATAGTCAAAATTTTAGTCTTCAATTTACTGGTATTAGAATTCAATTTTAATGTGAAAGAAAATTTTTGTGGTGATTCAAAAACACTTCCAAGAACGAGTTTGGTTGTATCACTGTTTACATGACAAAGAAAGCTCATCCAAGGCAATTAAGTTCATTTGATGAATTATTTACATACTCTCCGAAAGCCATTTGGAATCTTTTTTTGAACAAGTCAAATTGTAGGAAACTGAGTGGAAAGATGGACAATTAAAGGCAATTTCATTTGTATTTATAAAAAACTATAAAACGCTGGTATTGAAGAGGACAACTGTTGACCATGGTTAAAGTGAGTTTAAAATTTTGACTTTCAATGAGGGGAAAATGAGAATGAATGAGATTATGTAGGTTGGAAGGATGGACATATTATCGATGGGAAAATCGAATGAAGTGTGTACCTAATCACAAAAATGTGGTTGAAGCTAGTATTTAAAAACACATCCCGAATCCTTAGTCTGGTTTTTGAAGCTTCTATAAATCCCTAGACAAGGACATAGAGCATATAACATGAATGTCTTGCAATTCAGTAAAGATTTTTGCCATTTTAAGCTTTTTTGGATTTGTTCATTGCCCTGCGTGATTCAGGGTTTGGACTACTTCCAGCATCATTTCAGAAAAAAATTGAGACAGCCTACTTATCTAGAGCAATTTCACGTGCTCTTAGGATTCTGCACGATATTAGGTAGGTTTACCAACTCATCCAGTAATAGAGTGAAGTTACAATATACTTGCAGGTCATCCAATGGAAAATATTACATCACATATGTGGGCTTTATTATCAGGAATTAACGCATTTAAAGTTTAAATTATTTAATTATATTTTCAAAGAACAAGATAAAGATATTTACATATTTACAATTAAATATCAAAACACATTGTTCATTCGAACATCTTTTAGTTATAATTCGAAATTAGTCTAATAGCAATTCGCGTCTTCACGTCATCGCGTCTGTTTCACCCATAGCATCGTCGCTCTCTTATTCCCTCTATTCTGTGTATGTCCGGCGGCAAACATGGGAATGGCCCTCTGGTGGCGCTTTCAATCCCACAATCGGCTATGCTGACGACAATAGCTGACCTCAGCATTCGTCAGGAATAGGAACTTCCTAAAATAAAAAATTAATAGGAGCAGTAACATGTTCAAGAAGAAGATAGTTAAACAGTGTTGTCGTTTCTCGTCTAATTTGTCTTTTCAATTCTCAATCTAATAATGTCGTTGTTGTTTCTCGAATCTGAGATTCCACCGTAGAGGACTCCTGCATCTTCACTCTCGTCATTGGCCATCTTCAAAAGGAAACTTCTTGAACACATCTCAGTTAATATTCTTTTCTTTAAAAAAATTGAAAAGGTAACAGTCTGAAATAATAATAAATTTTAGTCTTAAAAAGTAAAAATTCTGTGGGTAAAAAAAGTCAAAATCAGGAGTTGGTCGTCATCGGTGTCTTCTTTCAGCACATTTTAAGTTACCTCGGGCCAAGGCTTCGCACAAGTACTAGTAATAAAGGGTCCTTTTCTGTAAAACCAATTTTTTGAACATCGTAGGTGTCATGGCTTTTAACTTTAATCGTTTTGTAATTATTTGAGTTTTAACTTGAGACCTGAACCTTCTTGTATACGCTTAATAGCAACTATATCATTTCATTTGAATTTTCTTGCTGGTTTTCTTCTTAAATTATAGGTTTTGCGATTTTGATTTTGAACTTTTAAAATTTGTTTTTTATCTTCTTTTCTAAGGTTATCGCGATTATTAATGAAATCTGTTCGCATTTCTGCGTCTAAGAGATCTTTAATTTCAACATAATTGTTTTGTTTCATTTTTGAACCAAATAACAATTTAAATGGTGTTGTGTTAATACTTCTGTGAAAAGTTGAGTTTATAACCTGTTGTACATTACTAACATGCAAATACTATTTAGCTGGGTTGTCTATCGACAGTTTAGAGAAAACAGAAATTATACTGAAGTTAAGGCGCTCAACTTGACCATTGGCTCTAGGTAAACCGGTGGTTACACAAATATGCTTAATATCTTCGCGGCAACGATACCATTTGAAGTAAATGCAGAACCTTTATCCGCAATGATGATAGAGGGGTTATCGAAAACAGTCTTTTGGAGTTCTAACTTTGAAATTACTTCAGAAACGTCAGTAGATTTAGTTGGGTAATGCCATATAAATTTGGTAAAACTATCGATCACAGAAAATTTATATTTATATCTCTTATGAGTACTTTCCAACGGACCTAAATGATCTACATTATATGCGTGTAAAGGAGTATGATCTTTTTCGATTGGATGTAATTCTCCTTGTTTACCTCTTTTTCGATTGCTTAAAATACACGGTGTACAATTAAACATTTCTCGATTTTTTGTTTAACTTGAGGAATGTAAAAGTTAAAATTTAAGGTATCTATTCTTTTAACTGAAAAATGACCTTTCTCGTGTGCAAATTTAATTATACTCATTTGCATTTCGGCTGGGACTACTAACAGTTCATTACCATTAACATATTTATAAAGAACATCGTTTGTGAGTAAATAATCATCATGAGGTTTTTGTTTTAACATCTCTTTAATTGTTTTGATATGTTCGTCTGTGTTTTGTGCTTGAATTATTTTTAGTGTAAGAGTATCTTGAGCTATCATACAAATTGGATTCCTGCTTAAAGCATCGACATGTTGCATACTAAAACCTTTTCTATGTTCAATTGTGTAGTCAAAATCATTTAGTATTAAAGCCCATCTAGCAATTTTTGTGCGTAAATATTTTTTGTTCATTGTCATAGCAAAAACATTACAGTCAGTAACTATTTTAAAAGGAATTCCCAACACATATCTTATATTTTTTTTAAAGCTTCTATGACAGATATAACTTCTAATTCGTAACTAGAGAATATTTTCTCTCAGCTTCTGTTGTCTTCGTACTCATGTAGTAGACAGGGTGGAACTGATTATCTACTAAAGACTTTTGAATAAGAGTGGCACCATAACCATCAATGCTGGCATCACAATCAATTTTGGTTTCAATTTTAGGGTTAAAAATTGTAAGAACGGGTTCCGTGGATAAAATATATTTCAATTGGTTGAAGGAGTTTCTTTCATTTTCTTCAAATTTAAATTTAGACACTTTCCTCAATATTTAAAGGTTTAGCAATAATTCTTAACGAAAATAACCAGTCAATGGTTCGTGAAAATTAATTACAGCTTTCGTTTTATTTGTTGACGGGTGTAATTCATTATTTTATAGCCTAAAAATTCTATTTCAAGTTTCAAAAATTTACATTTCTTTAAGTTCAATTCCAGTCCATAGTCCGTCACAGTTTGTAGGACAAGTTTTCTAACACCTTCGGTTTCGTTTTCAGCAGGAGTAAGTCATCCATGTAAATCACTACAATACCTTCTTTTAATAATTGTCGAAACACATTATTAATATATTTTCGAAAAGTACTCGGAGAATCAGTTAATACAAAAGGGCACTTCAAAAACTCACTGACCATCGTTAACGAATGAAGTATATTTGCAAGAATTTTCTTCAACGTGAACATGGAAGAAGCCGTTTTTTAAATCCAAAGTTGTGAACACTACAGAAGAATGTAATTTATCTATTACGTCATCAATAACTGGCAACGGGAAATGTTCACGAACCGTTTTTTTATCAAGTCGTCTATAATCAATGCAAAGTCTGTGAGAATTATCTTTTTTCTTAACTAATACTACAGGTGAAGAGAAATCGGAAAAAATATTACAAATTATTCCCTTAGCTAACCATTCTTCAATTTCAGCTTCAACTATTTTTTTCTCAAAAGGAGGTCGTCGTCGGGGGGAAGAACAAATGGGGATTTCATCAGATAAATTAATTTTCATCTTACCAACTTTTTTAATTTTATAGGAACATAATTTTTTGTTAATGAATGTGTACTTCAGAGGACAACGATTTATCCTTTATGTGACTTAAATCAATTTCTGATTCATCGTAAAGATTTACAAAATTAAGAAATTATCTATTTCGCTCTTGTTAATGTGAAACAATACTCCATTGTTTGAAATTCAATTAAAGTACCTTGGTTAATAATGTCAGTTCCTACGATTAAATCAAAACTTACAGAATCATCATTTATAAAAAAAATATTTGTATTAACTTTTGAATTATCAATTTCAACTTCTGCATTAAAATAACCTAGTGGTTTATAAGACTTCATTCCTAAACCAGTCAACGAAATATTAGATGATTGTAAATTAACAGTGTCTTTAATTTGATTAAATAAACTCTTTTTCAAAATCGTTTTCTGACTTCCAGTATCAATTAATGAAGTTACATTCAAAGTACCAATTTTAACATCCTTAAGAAATAACTTTCAGAACTGATCACATTTATTTTTGGTTGAACATCAATAGAGCTTGTTTCTTTTGATTTCGGACTTTCCGAAGCTTTATGCCCAAAAAATTGACATGAAAAGCACTTTAAACCCCTATCTTTATGTATACAATACTTAGAAATATGTGAACGTGAACCACAATTATAACACTCTATTTCTTGAATCAAAATTACCATCAAATTTTACTTTATTCATATTCATATTTTCATACTTAGAATTAAATTGGTTATTAGATTCATACCTTGAATTATATTTATCATTACCATCATATTTTGATTTATTTTTATCAAAAGAATAAGATAAAATTTGCATCATGTTTTGTTTTCATTTTATCGAAAGCATATTTACTCTTTGCTGAATCACTTTTCATTACTTCATACACTCAAGTTTATTTTTAAATTCCACATCAGGTTTTTGCATCCGTATAAAATAATTTTATTTTCATCATTAAGTCCTTTAAGCACATAATGTATTAACGCGGCGTCAATTTTTCCCGAGTGACAAAGTTCTTTCATTTTTAAAAAATATTCCTGAACGGATTCTGAATCTTTCCTTTTACTTCGTAATCGTGAAGATTTGTTGAATTTATTTCAACGAAAGATTCGTCAATTAAAGGATCTTTAAATTTTTCCCACGAGTTTATTTCCGGCTCTGTTCTAACAAATAATAAGGCATTTCGACCAAGCGATTTTTTAGCGAAAATAAACTTTTGTAAATCTGATAAATGGAACAGTTTCGATACATTTTCAAAACTCTCAATCCAGTTATTTATGTTTTCATGAGACTCAGCATTAAATTTGGTAACTGTGCTTTCGATATCAGAATAATTGATATAAATATTTTGAGAATCATTTTTACTAACTTCATTAGAAATATCACACACATTTAAAGTGTTTTTATTTCCACATTGCTTTGGAGAATCTGTTTCGCTTTCATTTTTGTTTTTTTCATCTACTTCCAATTCCGGCATACAGGCGTCATTCATTCCCTTCGCTAAAGAGTTCAATGAACACAATTGTTCAAGTATTCTTTTTCCTATTTTAGATTTATTTTCTTCGAAAGAAATATTTAAGATATTAGAAATTGTAATAAATTCGTTCAAAGAAAAATTATCTTTTATTTTAATTTCTTTTTAAGTTCTTCACTTTCAATAGCAAAATTAAAAGTACAAAATTTTCTTATACTATTACGATTTGACCGATCTTCGTCAGAATCTAAAATAAATTAATGTAGAACTTTTTAATTTGTCCGATTTAATGATCTGCAATGCAATGCGTATCTTTTTCATGTCATTTAACTTACTCTTGAAATAACAAAAATGCATATACCCTTTTTTGATGCTTGACTAGTAGAATGGTTATCCTTGTAGGGGTTGTATCCAAAATTCCAAATTACTAAAATATTCTGAGAATCTAAAATTGAAATACACTTTCATAAAATAAAAAATTTATTTTTTTAAACTTGCTTCCAGTGTAACACTTCTGATGCCATTATTGTGTGGGCTTCAAAATTAACAAATTTAAAGTATAAATTAATTATATTTTCAAAGAACAAGATAAAGCTATTTTCATAGTTACAATGAAAAATCAAAGCACACATTGTCCATTTTAACATCTTTTAGTCTACTACCTCTCTTCTGCGTATGTCCAGCGGCAAACATGTGAATAGCCCTCTGGTGGCGCTTTCAATCCCACATGAATGTTTATCATCTTTTGATTTTAAGTTATGTACTTCTTTTTAAATCAAACTAAATTAAATATGCTTTTAATTCGATGAAATATTATTCCAAAATATATGTACATTTTGCCATTTTCAAAATTCTAAGATATAAAAGTAGTAAGTATTTTGGAAATGTATAGAGCACAAAAAGGAAATACCATAAATTTGTAAATCCATTAACTGAAGAGGTTCATTTCACCAGAGCCTTACAAGTAATTTCGAATGATTTGTACTCGATAACATTAAATAAAAAGAATTACTAAAAAGCTTCATATAAAGTAGCAGAAATAGAGGAATACAGGAAAATTTTCTCTCTTCCTCAAATGTAACGTCATTGATTTTGGAGGCACAAGTTAAGGTACAATTGCAAGTATAGACATTTATGATATTATGGTAGTTATTTGTAGGCCAGTGATAAAAAGGCATTTTGTTATACGTTATTTAATAAAATTTCTTAAATATTATTCAATTAATTATTCAATTCCGAAGTTAGCTCTAGATTTGGGATGTTGAAGCTACATAAAAGAATTTTTCAAATGATATTAATGTATATATTTTCATTTCTGCCTCCGTAAAACTCCTTGGCTAAAAGATAGTTTTTTTTCATTTTATTTATTTAAGAACTATGGAATTAAGAATTACCAAAAACTTTGGTTTCTAAAGTTATTTAATGTTTTTAATTACCAAGTTGGAAACTTAAACAATAGCTTGTTATTAATTTCAAAGAATCAGTTTTCTGAAACAGTGCTACTAATGTATTCAAGTATAATATGCAACATACTAACATTCTTTTAATATTTTTAAAATAAATTTAAGAATCTAGGAAACTCTAAAGTTTATGAAATGAAAATTTAAAAAAATCCACGAATTAGTTAATTGTAGAAATTTTATCAGTTTAGTCTTAACTTACGTGACCAGCAATTTATTCATTACAGATCAGTCGTATTTAACTTAAAATTAAAGTTGAACATAAATTTAAACTATAGTCTTAATCATGAGTGAAAAATTACATTTAAGAAATTTTATGCTTCATACATAGTTGATTAAGTACTTACTGTTAAGCAATTAATTCAACAAACTACAAAGACTTAGAAAAAAAAATCCTGCATTCAATAATTATAAATATTTACTTGCAAACACAGTAATAAGATAAAACATTCTCATATTAAACAAACGTAAATACAGCATAAGATATTTTTAGTACAATGACTCATACTTAATTAAAAAAAAACCATAGATAGTTTGATTACAAAAATGTACTAAAAGCAAGTAAACAAGTGCTAAAGTTCATAATTCATTTTAATAGTCAGTATTAATGCAAAATATATTCCATAATTTTAAGTCCCATAGTTAATTCCCACATTACTTTTTATCATAAAAAAAACGTAGATTTTAAAAGTTAGCGTTATTTTTCTTAAGAAAAAGACTTAAGGTACTTAGATAAATCTTCGTCTAATAACTGATTTTTAAATTACCGAAAAAGCTTGCAATTCCAGACCAGAGACATTCGACTGATTGCGTGAATTGTAAGAGTGTTTTAAGCAGATTTCTTCAGTACGTCTCGTACTTCTTTCTGAAGTCCCCTCCAAAACTCTTAGGTAACTTTTTTTTTTCTTCCAAATATTTCTTAATAATTGAAGTACCCCTCTTAAAAAGCTTAATGTTTAGTCACCTACATGCTCTCTAGATTTTTTAGCAGCCTTATGCCCACAAAAAGCACAGAATTTTCGAACAGTTTGTGGTCATATCGAGTCATCTGCTGTTGGTATACACCCCCCTCGCCGACGTCTAAGAGTTCCTGGTCCGGTCTTGCTGGCAAGAAGAGTAGAAATGGCGGTTCTTAGTTCTTCATTGAAGTAAGAACCTTCAATCGTTGAGTAATAATTTAAGTAGTTTTGAATGTAAGGTGTAACAGGAAGAGAAAGTAACTGAGAATGGTACGCCAAAAGGAGTGTCATTAGTTTTCTCCATGCCAGAAATTATCTGGAGCAAAATCATCCGAACTACTCATTTCCCAAATAATGCTAAATATTAACTTTCTTACTTGCAAGTAACATTTTGACCAACTTAAGTGAAAGTGAACGACAGTTCTCAGTATTTATATGTCTCAATTATTAGTTTTTATGGTTGCCTGATCTGCCGAATAAAAAATTCTTTCATATTGATCCAACAAAAAATTTAAATACTATAAATATGAACTAAAACGAAAATCGTTAGTTTCTACTACAAATCAATCAATAGTTCATCTTTAACACACTCATAGTGGTGGGTCATAATAATAAATTAATGTGGATTTTTTCCATTGATTCGAAGAAAATCAACAGAATGAACAACTTTACCGATTCGGATGCTGGCTAAAATGTTTTTTTCCTATCGTAAAAGGTATCTAGACCGTAAAAATATACGCTTTTCACATCAATTTTTAATTTCCATCAATTAAGCAAAAAATTGGTACAATATACTATTGATGAGTTGAGTAATATGGAGGTATATGATTTTAAAAGAGCCAATAATTGATTTTATGAGCGATATCATCAATGCTGATAAAAAGCATAGTACATCCGCAATTTGACGTCTGTGCTAAAAAGGGAGTTTGTGTTAACAAATATTGTTTCAAACTTTATCAGCTGGTTATTTCGTAATTTTCTGATAATTTAAGCTTTTTACTTAAATTATTATTAATTTTAGTCTAAAAAGTGGTGAGTTTTTGAGGATCATTCTCCTAACTGATCAAAACATATTTCGGATCATATATTTAGGTCAGTAATGATTACCACCAGAGGGAGTACAAGTTCTAGATGATGCGCTGAATATAGATTCCTGTATGCTTATTCCGCCCTGTCAATGGGACAGTCGTTTGGAGTTCTCCTATTTACCGTTAGGTGGCGCAGAGATCGATTATCAAAATTTTGTATCTTGTATTTACTGATTGGCAAGCGCACGTCTTTTTTGTCGTTGCGACTTATCAACAGGTGTTTGCTTGTTGATATGCATCGATACTTAAGAATGGCAGCGCTGGTGACATACTTTTATAAGCAACTTAGGCTTTTCATAATACTTATTTTGTTTAATACCCAGCTTGGGAGTGAAACATTAAAAGATTCGAAACTACTTTGAAGAACAGATCCTGGTTGAATCGGTTCTGATGAGTAAAAAAATTATCACACTAGCAAACCACATTTCAATTTATTAGTCAAATTCTTTACATTTCATCAAAAGTTATCTTAAATTCTTTTTCTAAAGACAAATTGTAGGAAACTTAACGGAAATATATGCTTTTAAAAACTATTTCTCCGTTTCAAAATTGATTTCTCAGTATAAAAAATTAAACTTCAAATATAAAAGGGAAAGATAACTGTTGACTATGACGCTGTATATAGTAAAAGTTCCTTATTCGCGTTTTCACTATTCGTGGATTAAAAAGATGCGACCGAATTCCTATATTCGCGGATCTAATAAGTACATACATAATAATAAAAAGGATTCCAATTGGTATCCAACCCAATATCCTTTGTAAATGGCGTCAAATAGACTGATAAAAAAAAGTAAAATAGATCTTATTACAACTTTGCTTAAAGTATGCTGTTAAATGACATCGCCGAAGACTTTGACATAAACCGCATACTCCGCGATCGGTGTTTTTGAGATTGTAAGCAAAGAGAATGAAAGTAACCTTATTACTTACTGAATAAAGTATATTTTTAAATGTTGCTGTTCCGTTCTATGGTAAAAGCCACTTTGCGTTTCGACTTTCACATTCGTTACAAAAATTGTGATCCAGTAACACGTGTCTACCGCTCTTTTCCTAATTTATAATGTCAACTAAAAAATGAGAAACGAGTTTCGACACGAAAAGAATCTGTGATACCGCTTAAAGTGAAAATAGAAATGCGTGATCGTTTACGCCTTGGAGAGTCGTTTGCATCCATATCACGCTCATTCAAAGTCACCGAATCAACTGTACGATCAATAAAAATTTCCGAAGATAAAATAAGGTCATTCGTAGCTTTAACCTTACTGTCAGCAAAAATTTTTCGTGATCCAGCAATAGAAAAAATGGAAGTGACATTGTCATTATGGATCGAAGATCGCAACCAAAATAAGGGTGCCCCTGAGTGATCCAGTGATCCGCGAGAGAAGGCAATGTGTCTTTACTCTCATTTTAAGGATCCTGATGGTAGTTGTAGCGGTGAATGTACAGATGGAGGATTTCAAGCATCGTAAGGTTGATTCAATAAATTTAAGGTGAGAGAATCATTGCACAACATTAAAATTGTTGGAGAAGCAGCTTCTGCAGACACTGCTGCATCAGAACGATATCCAGAAGAATTTGCAAACCTAGTAGCTGATGGAGTATACAAACCTGAGCAAGTATTTAATGCAGACGAAACAGCACTGTTTTGGAAAAGAATTCCAAACAAAACATTCATTTCTAAAAGCGAAAAGCCTTCTCCTGAGTTTAAGGCAGCATAAAATAGTTACACTGCTGCTATGTTCTAATGTATTTGGAGATTGTGTCAGTATGCCACTGCTTTACTGATCGTTTAATGGTTGCTGATGCTTTACAGATTGTTTAACCCTCAGGCTTTAAAAAAATCAAAACCAAGACAACCTGCCAATGTTTTAGCGTACTAATAAGAAAGCGTGGGTTATAAGCACTATTTTTTATGACTAGTTCCGGAATTGTTTTCTTTCAAAAATGGAAAATTATTTAAAAAAAAAATAATAACAGAATTTAGACTTTAAAGCACTTCTAGTTTTGGACAATGCACCAGGTCATCCTCGCAAACTTGAAACTATGCATCCAAATATAAAAGGGACATTTTTACCTCCCAAAACGACAGCTTTGCTTCAACCTCTGGACCAAGGAATAATCCAGGCCTTTAATCTCTATTACATTAGAAGAACCTTCAAAATCATATTGGATAATATTGAATGGATTTCTGATATGAATGTTATGGAATGCTGGATGACATAGCAAAATGCATCGTAAACATAAAAGAATCATTGGAAGGACTGAAGCCACACACATTGAAGTCATGCTGGAAAAAACTGTGGCCTGCTCTGACTGCCGAAAATGACGAAGAATCTGTGTAAGTTTAAACTTTGACTGCAAACATTGCCGAAATCGCGAATGGAATAGGACGAGATGGGTTCGAACAGATTGAATCGAGTGACATTCAGGAATTGCTTGAATCGCAAGATGAAGATCAGACTGAAACCGACTTGGAAAAAATGTTAAATTCACAGACCATTGAAGAAGAGGCTTCAATAAGCACTGGAAACGTGACATTTAATTTCAAAAATATCAGTGAAGGTTTAAGAATGGCAAAAGAGCTTTGCGATTTCTTTGTGAACATTGATCCATCTATAGAACGAAGTCTTATTTTTAAGATGCAAAATGATAATGCGACTGCTGCGTATCAGTCTGAATTGAAGGAGCTTTTAAAAACGGCCGAGCAAGAGAAATTAGAAAATCTTTCAAACCATTGCCTTAACTTTAAGATAATTAATCAAAATGTTCAAAAATTTCAATTAAATTGATTTTCTATGTTTATTATTTTTTATTTTGTCCCCTAGAAACGCATCCCCTGTCATCCCATATTAGTTATCATTCCGTATTCGCGGCGGCATATTTATGGAACCCCGCGAATAAAGAGCTTTTACTGTAAATTTTGAAATTCTGTCTTTCGATGAGAACTAGAAACTGAGAGTCAATCATATTAAGGTAAAGAATGAAAAGAGGGGTAAAATATATATGGGGAAATTAAATGTATTATGCGCATCCTCATATATATTTAAAAAATTTTTTAGAGTGATATATTTATTTAAGGGCATATAATTTGAATTAAAATAAAGAGTAATTTATTTTCTAAATTCTAATTTCAGATTACTTAACTCTGAATTACACAGTAAAAATAAAATAAAAATAAATATAGGAAAGTATATTGTTCACTTATTAAACATAAGATTACTTATTCGCAGACATAAAATTACAAACTGATTGAAATGGCATGACTGACAAATCCAATTTGTGGAGGAGGTTAATGTAAATGCTGCAAAAAATGTAGAAAATTGCCAAAATATCTTCTCACGTTACCAAGCTGTCTTAAATTTCAGACTTATTTCTCATCTCTGAAAACGACTATTTTTACAGAGAATAAGCTTTTTTTAGACAATAATTTCAAAAATTAAATAATAATAATAACACACTATCCGAAGCAATGTTGTTGTTTTCGTGTGCCAGCTAGATTGGCAAATTGGGGTGCGCTGCTCCACTTTTCCAACATAACCGTGGAGTCCGACTTCTTCAGTACACACACATGTCATAAGGACCCATTTATAGGATAGACAACCATTTACACCTCATTCATATGCAAGGAAAGGACATAGACAGGATAGAGAGAAAGAAAGTACATCCATGCCTGCACCGGAATTCGAACCCAGGACCTCCCTATCCGTAGTCAGACACGCTGACTACTAGACAAGTTGGCCGGCAACAGAAGCAATTAAGCAGAGATATGACATTCATATAAATAATTAAATTATTTACATTTTTTGTAAAAATACGATATAATTGGAGTGGACTTGATTATAAGGCCATATTCTGATGAACATATATTTCACATCATTTTATTGAAGGAAATAATTACGATTTGTTTTATAATGCCCACGTCAATAGTTTTCTTTGAAGTCCTCAATTGTGATAGTGTAAGTAAGAGACAGCTTTCCTTTCTATTCTGTTCTATGAATTAATTGCAGAAAAATTTTCAATTAAATTAAATTAATTATAAAAACAATATAGTGAATTTAATGCATTTATTTTTCTTAAATCACAAAAAAATTTCCAAAGTGGAAAATTCCGCTTAGGTCCTTGGTATCTAATTTGCATGATGCATAAAATAGCACTAATAATACTAAAGTGTGTACTACATTCTTACGAATGCAAGAGTGCTTAGTTCCAATTCTCGTTATAATATGCCCAGTAACAGAATACCGTTCTTCAGAGTGAAAGGTCAGGGGTGTGATACCAGCAACTTTGAATAACGGAAGATGAATGCTGCACTTCTGCATTCTTACGAGGTGAAAGTTAAAGTGCCTTTTAGTAGCCTTGTGTTAAAACATATGAAATGATTTATATATTTTGTGCACATGTGCAAAACAAACGATTCTGAAATTTTTTGAAAACAAGAACAGCATTTTTTGAGCGATGATCCGCAAATGCTCCTCAGTTGGAACATGAATCCACTATAATACTGGAATAAATTACACGAAAACAAAAGGGATACTTATGCAAATTTCTCAAAAAATTATCAAATTTGTTTCAGAATACATTTAACCATGTATTTTTAAGATAAGTAGAGTATAGGTGAAAAAACATTGAGAGCATGTTTCAATGCTTCATTTTTGTTTTAAATTCCATATAATACAGTATACTGCACGCATAAATGGTGCAAAAGTAAAATGAATTAAATGAAAATTACGAGGCAGTTTTGCTGAATTTTTAAAAAATGTAAAAATATTTTTTATTTCCAATGGCACAGATAACAAGGCAATTACAGCAAAAATACAAATAACAAGAAAAATGAAAAATAAATCAGCTCTAACAATAGTCTATGTATCTAAAAGGCCCGTGGCCTCGCAGTACCGGTCCGCAAATGAGCTTTTCCATAACGCCTTACAATGGAGTAGATGGTCACGATCCATGTCCCGTCCCAGATTACAGAGGTTGCAGACTGGACTTGAAACTATACGAAGACCGTACAAGTGTTTAAGAAGGCAGTCATGACCGGGGCGAGCCAAAACAGACACCATTTTAAGTCTGGGCCATTTTGAGACCTCAGAAAGTCTGTCTTTCCAAGACTTTTGCCTGATCGAGAATCTTCTTGAATCTTTCAGACAGTATATTTTTAATTAGACGTATTATTATGCAAAAACATACACTAGAAAAAGATGCTTGTAAAGTCATGGCCTCCTTCTTTGCCAGTGTATCGGCAATTTCATTGCCAAGGATTCTACAGTGTCCGGGGATCCATTGAAGAACAATGTCTTTCATTGGAAGAAAAAATATACAAAATTAACGCTAGAATTTTTTCAGTGATCGCTTGAGTCAAAATTAGACATTAAAAGTTCACTTCAACATTTAATAGAAAATTTGTTGCAAAATCTTTCTAAATTATCTTATAAATACAAAAGTTATACGAGTACAAATATTTTTGGAACACTAAAAAATTATCAAATTGTCTAACACTGTCTAATGGAATCGGAATCTAAACGAACTCATGGAATCAGATAAGTTCTAACCCTAGAGACTGCTGCTGCTCGAATAAGGCTGTCAGAAATTTTTGTTTTAATGTTCAAATGTTTTTTTTATTGTAGGTGTGTTTTCTCTGTGTGGCATAGATGTTGCTTAATACAAATAAAATAAAGCTAGCCGTTTGGATTATTCTTCTTACCTGTGGCACAGAGAAATTTGTCGCCCAAAACGTGCGACCGAATTCGAAACGATAAGTATACTTTTTTTATGATTTACATTTTGTTAAATCGTCGGAATTGATGAGTTTACCCAAACTCATAGAATCTAAATTCATATTGTTTAACCAAACAATTATATATTCATTTTGGCTTACCCAAGCTTAAAAACAATCATTTCTAACAGCAGGAAATCTAGATAATATGTTTTCATCCTTTGCATGACTTTTTGATTATTTTGCATCTGTTTTGTATCAATGTGTGAAATGGTTAATGATATTTTAAGGCACTTAAGTAGTTAGAGATTTATTTATTTTGAATAATAAAGGCGAAATCAGATTACTTTAAAAACGAAATTCGCATAATTATTCGAAAATAAATTTGTCATCCAGACCACTGTCGCCGAAAAGCCACGAGCTTGTTTTGATTTCTTTTCTTTCAGAAATGCGATTCTGTTCTCGCATTAAATTTATTACTTTTCAAGTGCTTTTTCAAACGTAAGGAAAGGCTCTCTCGTAACTAAATAATTCTTAGAAGAGAATCTTATTTCTCTATAAATGAATATTTTATTTTATAGAAAATAAGTATAACAAGATTTATTAAAGTTGAAACACTCATTTAATAAAGTCTCATATATGTTCGTTATATAGTATATATTTTTGTTTGTGCATACACATTTGTTTGATTATTTAATTGCATTTAAACGATTTTAGGAATAACGAAAGAGAGTTTTATCAATTTTATAAATATGCAATCTTTCCTACACGTTCTGTTTTAAATCAGAACAAAAATATTGAATTATTAAAGAAAAATATTGCTGAGTATTATTTAAAAGAAAGTTATTTGAAAATTAATTTTTGTGTTGATCGTATTGTTGTAGAAAATGCGTATTTTTGTATATTTGTTACATTATCTAATGAGACATATTGGTACTTACGTATTAACGCAACCAGGCCAAAATTCGCATAAATCGCCAAATTTGGCGATCCTACTGACGGCAACCGTACGTATTATACGTGATTTTACGTAAAGAAATTATTTTGCTTACTGGTTAGATTGAATGCCGTGAAATACGTTAACTATGGGTATTGGGATCTACCTGCGAGTGAAAAAGATGCTGTTGAATTGTTACAGGGATATGGAATTATACCGAACGAACGTACTTGTAAAAACTCTCATAAAATGAAACTGTATTTTGGAAAGCAAATCTTCAGTAACGTCGAAGAGTGCAATCAACACTTGTGTGTAAGAACCGGAAATTGGTTTGAAAGTAGTCGAATTTCATTTGTGCCAGTGGTGCGCTTTATTTATTGTGGGTGTAAAGAGTTAACCTCAATTAAATTTTGCGCAGAAGATGGAAATTGCTGACAAAACTGTTATAAATTGGAACAATTACATGCGGGAGATATGTGCCCTTGAAATGGATGAAAAAGAAAGAAAGCAAATAGGCGACGAAGGACTTATTGTGGAAATAGACGAAATTTATTTGTAAGAAGAAAAAATAATACTGGGCGTGTACTACCACAGCAATTGGTTTTCGGCGGAATTTGCGGAGAAACGAGAGACTTTTTTGGCTACTGTACCTAACAGAAGCGCCATTACCCTCATGGAAAAAATTTGCGAAAATATCAAGGAAGGAAGCATTATTTATTCGGATTACTGGAAAGGATACAAGACTAGTGAGTTGGAAAATGCTGGATTTTTGCATGGAACTGTTAATCGCAAATGTAACATTGTGGATCCCGACACGGGCGTTCACACACAACCTGTAGAGCGCATGTGAGGCTCAGCCAAATGGCGCAACAAAAAACAGAGAGGAACAGCCCGTCATCATCTTGACTCATACCTTATCGAATTTATATGGCGCCAAATTCAAGCTGTTAATGGCGAAGACGCGCGGTTTTCAATCAGTGCTAAAAGCAATAGCCAAAATATTTCCGCCGAAAAAATAGTTCTGCAACTTATTCAAATTCGAAACCGGAAGGGTTTAATATTTTAAAACATATTTTATATTTTAGAACAAAATAACATAAAAAATTGTATTAAAAATTATCTGTACTTAATAAATGTACATTTTCTTTCTATTCATACTTTCTTACTCAAACTTACAAATCGTGCCAACCTGGTTGAAAAATACGTAAGCACCGACATATCTATGAGAATGAGTATCTGTCTAGTAAAAGAGTCTGTTACTGCATAGATAATTTATGTTTGCGGTCTATGGAGAAATAATTAGATAATCTACTTGAAAGAATATTATTACTAATTTCTATATACTAATTAGAAAACATTAAATACTCTATGGATAATTATTTTAATTAAGTATTTCTGAAATTAACTGTGTAGGGACGTAAGAAAATAGAAGCTAGAATAATAACAAACAAAACATTTATTACGACATTACACACATGATTAAAACAGTTACAAAAAAAAAAAAAAAAAATACATAATAAATAAGGTTACAAGGTACACATTACAAATAATAAACAAAGTTATTTATGAATCGGATAGTTCGCTTTCTATTTCTCACATCTCTCTTTTACTATATCATCTAACTCTATTCCTTAAAGGATATTATGAATATTTTTTAAGTTTACTCTGTTGGGGGTATCTCTTATCACTAGAGTTAATATAGATCTGCTACAACTGTAAGTTTCTTTTGTTTCCTATGTTCATAAAAATTGTTTTAAAATTCAAGTGATAATTATTTGTTTTTCTAATTTATAAGATTATTACTTTCGGTTTAAGTAGTAGGTCGAGAGTGAAGTTTTTACAGTGTTTGCCATATTATTAATATTTTTATTCATTGTAAGGACTAGTTTTAGAGCAATTTATAAAAAATTCTCTAATAAATACTCTCTTATTACTAACCATATTTATCAAATCATCTTAAAAATAAATCAATTCAAATTCTTACCTTGAGCAGGTTTTTCTTTATTAATATTAGGACATAAACAGGACAATACACAAAGATAGGAACAAGACATGGAACAAAAAACAGCTACATTGCTCGGAGAGAAATCTTATTCTGTTTGTAAACAAAAACATTTGTACAATGCGCCCTCTACTAGCATATAGTTGCAACATCCTCCCCCCCCCCCGATGAACTTCAAAAGTTCATCAAGAGTAGAGTCTAAATTAATACTAAGTTAATTCACAGATTTTCAAAACAATAAGATTAATACTTAATAATAATCACATAATAGTACTATGTTCTAGTGACAATAACATATACCTTTGTAACAACATAATAATGTAAAAATTATTATATATATCAGAGCTTTACATATTAATTTCAAAAGTTAATTTCAGCATCATAAAAAATCAAACCTAAATAAAGATGCATACATACATACACTTCTTACAGTAACTATAAAAGTACTCATTATTTCAGCAGCAATTCTACTACAATTCTGTAAAAGAAAAAATATAAAGTTAAACAGTGTTACTAAATGTATCAAAGTTCAATTTTCATAAAGTTCGATTGGATACAGCAATTGAACTGGACGTTTCAAATGAGTCCCAGACGGAAGTCTCACTGTACAGGATCGTGTCTTTCCATCTCTGCCAATATGAACATCTGTGACGATACCACACTTCCACATAAGCTTTGGCAATTTATCCTCGTGAATTAGAACAATAGAGTCCTTCTTTATTAAGATAGGATTTTTCTTTCTCAAGATGGATTGATGAGCAGACCTTAATTCTAAAAGATAGGATTTCTTCCATCTGTTCCAAAATGAAGTCACAATTTTTGTTGATGCTTATATCTTCTGGTGAGGACATCTTTCGTTGAAAGGGGTAATACGGATTGTCCAGGTAGTGACAATATTCGTCTACCTATCAGGAAGTGAGCAGGCGTGAGAATCACTGACTCGTTTTCTTCATCTATATAAGTTAGCGGTCTAGAGTTCAAAATGGCTTCAACTTCTACGACCGTAGTTTCCAGCTCCAAATAATTTAGATATGTTCTTCCCAAAATTTTCTTCAAGGAGGTCTTCACAGAGCGAACAAGTCTCTCCCAAAATCCTCCCCACCAAGCTGCCTTTTCTACGATGTTTTTCCAAGTTATTCTTCGTTCACTGAAATAATTTAGGCATTCTTCTTTGCTTAAAGTTGCATTTAAAAGATTAATATTTCTTTTCACCTTAATAAAAGTTTTTGCATTATCTGAATATATTGTTTTGCATAGTCCTCGACGGGATATAAATTTTTTAAATGCTCTCAAAAATGACGGTACTGACATATCAGTTGTCAGTTCTAAATGTATAGCACGTGTTACTGCACAAGTAAATAGCAAAATATACGATTTTTTCATTTCTGAATTTTCAAATATGTACAGAGGACCTAAATAATCTAATCCAGTTATTTCGAATGGAAATGCTTCTCTCACACGATCTGGGGGTAAACAAGACATGTCTTCGGTAGCAGGCTTCGCTCTGAACTTCCTACATAAATTGCAATTGAATATTAAAGATTTTACTCTTTGCCTACCTTTAGGGATGAAAAACCTTTCTCTCAAATCTGATAGTGTCTCTGATAACCCAGCGTGTCCAGTGTTTTCGTGACATTTGCGAATAATTAACTCAGTGAACCCATCCTTACCAGGCAGCAACAAGGGATGTTTCTGTTCATAACTCAAGTCTGAAAATTGTAATCGCCCACCTATTCTAATCAGTCCATTATTATCAAGAAATGGTTTGTACAAGGCTATTTTTGAAGAAACTGTTAACTTTTGATTAGAATTTAAACTTTTTATTTCTGTAGAAAATTCTTTCTCTTGTGTTCTTTTTATCCAGTAAACTTCGGAATCATTCAAATCTTCAGCTGTCAGTGGTCCTTCTTTTTTATTCCCTTTATTTCTCAAGTTAAAAATAAATCTTTTGATCCACGCAGTAATTCTAAGTAATTTTGTAAAATTATAAATTTTACTTATCTCCAAGAAGTCCTTAGCATTTGACTCAATACAAACAGCTTGTAAAATTATGCATTTTTTCTTCTTCTTTTCCTCTTCAGCTATCTTTATTTCCGGGTCTGGATATGCTGTAGGCCAATGGTTACGTTCCTCAGAAAGCCAATAAGGTCCATTGAACCATGCTCGATTCTCTTTCAGCCTTAAAGAATTTTCACCTCTTGATAAAACATCAGCAGGATTTTCTTCCCCTGGACAGTAGTTCCATGATGAGGGATCAGTGATGCCTTGAATTTCAGTAATTCGGTTACAAACAAATGGTTTCCATCTTTGAGCATCTCCTTTCACCCAATGAAGTACTATCGTAGAATCAGTCCAATAAAAGCAGTTATTTACTTCTAAATTAATTTTTTGCAAGATATATTTCGTTAACCTACAACCTATTACAGCACCCATTAACTCTAAACGTGGAAGAGTCATCTTTTTCAAAGGAACAACTCTAGATTTTGATGAAACAAATGTAGTTTTTATTTCATCATTCCAAGTAAACCTAATATAAACGACAGCACCATAAGCTTTAATACTACTATCGCTGAAACAATGCAATTGAATGTCAGATATACCCTTAATGCTGTTACTTTTGAAGTAATGTCTTTCGATTTGAATTTCCTTTAAATTAATTAAATCCTCACACCACCTTTTAAATCTTTTTTGAATGTCTGACGGTAATGGTTTATCCCAGTCATATCCAGTAATCCAGCATTCCTGCATAAGGGTTTTACACGTAACAGTAAATGGATTAATAAATCCTATGGGATCATAGAGTTTACCAATTGCTTTTAATATAAATCTCTTTGTAATTTCTTCATCTGGATTCAATATGGTAACCTCTGGTACCGGAATCTTTAAAATATCTTTTCTACTATCCCAATAATATCCTAAGACCTTGCCACAATCTGCAAATGGCACCAGACCAGGATTTTCTTCTTCGTCCCATTTCTGCTGTAAGGAAACATAGTTTGTTTTCCATTTTTTCATGTTAAAACTAGCCTTTTGCAAAACATTCTTCGTGTCTTGTTTCATTTCTATGGCTTCCTTTTCACTATCTGCACCACTTATTAAATCATCAACATACATACAATTTTCAATTAAATCACTAACAACTGGATAATTATTTCTGAAACTTTCAGCATGATGCTTAAGTGTAGCTGCTAACAAAAATGGGCTACAAGTTGCTCCAAAAATAACTCGAGTCATTCTGAGAACTTTATATTCTTTTTCTAATTCCCCATTTAACCAAAGAAATCTAACTGCATCTCGATCTTCAGGTGAAAGTAAGATCTGCAAAAATGCTTCTTCGATATCTGCTGTAAATGCAATTCTATGTTGTCGAAAGTTAATTAATATTCCTAATAATTCTGGATTAAGATTTGGTCCAGCATCTAAGCATTCATTTAATGAAAAGGAATTTGTGGCATGAGCGGAGGCATCAAATACCACACGTAGTTTTGTTGTAACCTTATCTTCTCTAAGTACTCCTTGATGTGGGAGGTAAAATGATATTTTCTCGGGATTATCAGAAGCTTCTTCTGCTATTCCTCTTTCAAGGTAGCCATCGATAATTCTTTGATATCTTTTGAAGAAGTCTTGATTTTTCTGAAATTTTCTAGTTAAACTATCAAGCCTGTTAAAGCTATTTGATAGTTGTCTTTTAACCTTTCAACTTTTTCGTTAAAGGGTAGTTTAACTTGGTAACGGTTATCTTTAAGACAAATGGATTTTTAAACTGGTTTAAAATCTCATTTTCCTTAGAAGTAATATCACTTTCGTTTTTAATTCCAATTGATTCAATTTCCCAAAATTTCCGTAATATCATGTTAGATTCAACATCTAGATTGCTTCCTAATGTATGAACAGCGACTTTCATAACGTTCGCAGACTGCTGTGCGATCATCCTATTTGATGTAGCAGCTGAACCATTAATCGTCCAGCCTAACATCGTTTCACAAGCAACTAAAGTTCCTGACAATCTACGAACCTTACCAGTCACAATTTTCCAGTAGTAATCACTACCTATTAACAAAGAAA
Organism: Latrodectus elegans; assembly: GCA_030067965.1. NCBI lineage: Eukaryota > Metazoa > Arthropoda > Arachnida > Araneae > Theridiidae > Latrodectus > Latrodectus elegans. The sequence goes on from CM057814.1 coordinate 125,846,546, forward strand.
TCTGTAAGTCCTGTTCATTGAAGCTTTGATCTGCATTTTTATTCTGTTTTTCTTACACTCTCTAATTATATCGTTTGCAGGGGCACTTATATGAGCATTGCTAATATTCAGTATTTCCAAAGCGTCAATAACTAAATGTTTTCGCTTAAAGGGACAATTTATTTCTACTCTCACTTTATTTCTTTTTCTATAATTGGTTCAGTAGAACCAAACGTATAAATTTTCAATTCTTCTTGTCCTATTATTTCTAAATTTAATTCTTTAGAAACCCGCTCAAGGATGAAAGATCTACAGCTACCATTATCTATCAAACATCGCAATTTCTTTTTTCTATTATTTCTTACAATATTAATAGTTGCGGTTTGCAAATAAACATTATTAATTTTGTCTTCTTCTGAAACAGAAGTGACAGCAGTATCTGATTTCAAATCAATTTTATTAATATTTTCATGCAATAAATTATTATGTTTCCCCTTACAACTTTTACACCTTATTTTCGAAAAACAATTGTAAGCAGTATGATTTCTTTTAAAACATAAAAACATTTCCCTTTCTCTTTTAAGGCATTTTCCTCTCGTGAATAGACTTAACACATTCTTTACTACTGTGTTTATTTGAGGTCTCACTCGAAACCTCGCAAAATTCGCATTCCCCCTCCTTTTCTGCGGTTCCGACATTTAACGCCAGCGCAGTCGCATTTTGTTGTTTGTATTTTTGTGTGGGGTGAAAAGAATTATGACCTTTCCCGGCGAAATACTTCGGGTATCCCTTTGAGTGCGAGTCGTCTTTCACTTCCTTCGTATCCCGAAATAAAATTGTTTTCTCCCTGTTTTCGATTTCATTTCTTAAAAATTCTAAAAGTTTTAAGCAATCCCAATCATCATTTTTATTATATCTATTGTATTCTAAAACTATATTTTCTGGTAACAATTTTAGTAAAATGGGAAATAATAAGCTCCCATAATTATTTAATTGAATTCCAGCGGCTTCAAGTGAGCGAACTTGAACATAACACGTATCGCATAACTGACGCAATTCTTTTAACTGGCCGCATGATTTCACAGGACGCATGTTTAGTAATACATTTATATGAGCTCTAACAATAATGTCTTTTGTCCATATCTTTTCTTAAGTAACTCTACAGCAGTAATATAATTATTTTCTGTTAAAGTCAGACCCTGAATTGAAACCAAAGCTTCACCTTTTAAAAAGGATTTTAAATAGCTAAATTTATCCGTATTCGATAAATTCTTATTTTCATGTATCGATCCCTCAAATTGACTCCAAAATTCTTGCCAGTTTTCGTATTTACCATAAAATGGTTCTATAGTTAATTTTGGAAGTCTTACACTAATTTCGTTTTTCGATATTACGGGTACATTAGCTACCTCTAATAGTTTCGGTTCCGATTTCAAATAAGTATTTATTTTCGATTTAGCAGAAATTATCTTTTCTCTGATTTCTTGACTCGAAATTATTTCCGCTTCTAAAAGATCTAAATCATTGATATAATTTTCAATTTGTAGATCTAATCCATAAATTAGCTCTGACTTTTCGCATAATTGTTGTAAAAGTTCGTTCAAAGTCGCTTTATCAACAATTTCTAATTCGAGCTGCTCATTAACCTTATTTAATATTCTCGTTAATAAACCTCTAATTGTGGATCGTTTTCTTTTAAGTTTATCAAGATTCAAAGCAACCGCTGTTTCGTTTGATTCGACCGACATATTTAATTTCAAATATATTGTACAAACAATAAAATAATTAAATATATTCACATGCAAACCAACAACAAATAATGAAATCAAATACTGCTGTATTCTGTTACTTATTTACATTAAATACAAAATAAAATTCATAATCTAAATCCTAATACTGGTTTCCCGCGTTTTCGGCACCATATAAAAAATTCTCTAATAAATACTCTCTTATTACTAACCATATTTATCAAATCATCTTAAAAATAAATCAATTCAAATTCTTACCTTGAGCAGGTTTTTCTTTATTAATATTAGGACATGAACAGGACAATACACAAAGATAGGAACAAGACATGGAACAAAAAACAGCTACATTGCTCGGAGAGAAATCTTATTCTGTTTGTAAACAAAAACATTTGTACAATGCGCCCTCTACTAGCATATAGTTGCAACACAATTTTAATTATTTACTACAAAAGTATTGCTATTTCTTTGTTATTCCAATAATTGAAATAAATTATCTTCTTTTAAATTGATTATACTGAGGTAATGGTAAATGCATTTTGATTTGATGTTTCTGGTATTTGAATGATTTTATGTTTAAGAATTTTCTTTTGGTATCATTTGATTTTCTAAATATTTAGATCTTAGTTAAGGTATTGAATTTAAGACTTTTGAACTTTAAACACCTTTTACATAATTCACTAATATTGAAATACTTTGGTATAAATGGCAATTCTTGGCAAATCTAAAAAACAAGACATTCAAACTTTTGCATCAGAGCAAGAATGTTGGTGTTGTCAGATGAGATGAGATGAAAATGATTGACCGTAGAGAATTTATAGCTAAAAGTGATTATTATGATGAAGTTAATTAAAAAGATAATTATGATGGTAACACATGCTTAGCGTTATAATAGAAGATCGCTTAAAAGCTGAAAAAGTAGCAGAATATTAAATAAAAAAAGAAAAGGAAATTGAAGAAGAAGGATTACGTAAATTACAAGCTGAAGAACAATTGCGAATAGAAAATGAACGTCATTATGAGTTAGAAAAGCTTAGGCTTCAGCTCGAAGATCAAAAGGCATCTTCCTCAATTGTAGACACGTCCGATTCTGAATGCCCAAAATTCGAACTTAATAGTATCATTCCTAAATTTAATCCAAAAGAAGTGGAAATTGGACTATTTTTGATTATATTCGCGAGACAGTTAAAATTTATGAATCTTCCCCAGTCTTCTTGGATACCATATTTATTTGGCTCTTTGCCAGCTGAAATACCACAACTGTTTGCTAGAAAAAATGAACAAGATGCTCCAAATTACCAAAAGGTGAATGAAATGCTCCTTAAAATATTTAGGGTTACTACTGATAAGTTTCGAATGCTATTCTCTCAACACAGAAGTTCTGATACCACTTGGCAAGACTTTGAATTAGCTTCTTATTTTGAGGGATGAATAAAGGAAATGAATGCTACAACTCTTGATCAATTCAAAAGCTTGATAATTGCTGATCAGATTAAGAAAAGAACTCCCCCAGACGTGAAAGATCATTTACTTGACTCTTGGGCAAACTGGGTTTATCCCCTAGATTTAGCTGAAAAATTGGAAGCTTATGAGAATGTCCAGCAAGGAACAAAGAAACAATTGAACCAGTCGTAAGGGAAAATCTATTCAAGAGATGAAAACAGAAAAACTATCCCAAATAGAAAATTTCATCCTGTGGTTAATGCTCCAGAAAATGCTCAAAATCGATATTCAAAAGTTCCAATAACTTGTTCCTCCCCTTCTAGATTAGATGCAAGATAATCTATTCAATTTTTTGGTTGCGGAACGCCTGTAGTAATCAGATCAAAATGTCTTATTTGCGCAGGTTCTAAACATGAAGATACAATTGTTAATTGCATAAACTTATTCACTGATTAATACCTACAGATCTGTCAAGTATAATTGTTTTTGAATTGTTTTGTAAGAAGATTGCAGTTTGTGCAGATACTGGTGCTTCACATGCTATTGGAGGAGAAAAGTTATACTATAATTTTTTACGAAATAATGGAATTGCTTTTGAAAACAAAATTTCGCTCACTCTAGCTGATGGAAAACTTCAGTCCATGGTTGCCCTTAAAACTATTGTCAGTTTGTGTATAGATTGTAAAATGTGTCAACAGAACTTCTCGTTCTAAATGAAAACAAGGATAACAGCACACTCTTAGGAAGAGATTTTCCCCACGCTAATGGTATTGGTCTTGATGTTCAAAATGGGACCTGGCATTTTTGCTAAGATCCGCAGAGACAGTATTTGTTCTACGTAAAACCTACTTATTCAAGAGAAGCATCAAACTCTTTTAAAACTTCAATAGAGTCTGAGACTACAACTGTAATTTACTTGAGAAGTGATGAAGGGAAACATTTGACAGTGACGCAACGAGAAAAACTAAATTGCTTACTTCAAAATTACAAGCATTGCTTTGAACCAGGGGAGTGTCCACTCCTTTCATCAATAGATAATAATATCAATAATCATCATTTTCAGAATAGAGACTTTGAACCATCGTCCCGTTTTTGTCCCACCATATTGTATGTCTCCGTTCAAGAAAGAAATACTTAAAAACAAATTGATGAACTGTTAGCAAAGAACATAATCGAACATGTGAATCTGCCTAATCTGCTTTTGTTGTATTCGTTGAAAAGCCCAATAGAAAATTGAGATTATGTGTGGACTACAAAGGTCGTAATGCTGTTACAAAACCTGACACTTACCCATTACCTCGAATGGACGATCTCTTGAACAAGGCTACACCAACATCCTATATGTATACGACTGACTTACAATCTGATTATCATCAGGTTCAAATAGATGAGGCTGACTTGGACAAAACTGCTTTTATTTGTCTTTTTGGCACCTATAATTATCTACGCATGCTTTTTAGATTAAGAAACGCACCTTACATTTTTCAATGCCTAATAGACAAATTCAGAAGTGGCTTGAAAAATATCTAAATTCTGTTTTTGAAAGGCTTTTTCTATTTAAACTTCATGCAAATAGAGATAAATGCAGTTTTACCTGTGAACGTGTTAAGTACTTAGGATTTTGGGCCACCAGATTGGAATTGAAGCTGATCGAGAGAAAATTGCATCTATTCAAAGAATTCCTGTTCCAACTAATGTCAAAGAACTCCAATCGTTCTTACTGACCTGCTCATGGTTTGGAGGATATGTTCCGAACTTTGCGGACTTATTACAACCTCTTAGCAAATTTACTAAGAAAAGAGTCAATTGGTCTTGGGGATTCGAACATCAAAAAGCCTTCGAAACTTTGAAAGAACGCTTGACAACAAACCCTGTGTTAAAACAAACGGATAGGCCAATGAGTTTTGTAATTCGCACCGGTGCTAGTAACTGTGCCTTTGGTGCAGTCCTTCTACAAGGAAATAGCCGAAAAGAACATATTATCGAATATGTGAGTCCTCTGTTGACCCAAGCAGAAAGCAGCTATTCGACTACTGTGTGCGAAACTTTAGTAGTAGTTTGGTCATTGGAAAAATTTCGTGGCTACATTGACCAGCAAGAAGTTATTATTGCTTCTGATCATCAACCACTTAAATGGCTTCAAAGCATAAAGTCTCCCTCGGGACGCTTAACAAGATGGGCTTTAAAGATCCAATCATTTAATTTGAAAATAGAATACACACCTGGAAAAGCAAATGTTGCGGCCGATTTGTTGTCGAGACCAGCCTATTTCCATGATGACACAAATTGTGAAATTCATGCAATTTCTGTCGATATGCCAACTAAAAAATAAAGGGATATTCGTAAAGAACAGTTGGCAGACCCAGATCTGAAGATAATTATCGATTGTCTGGAAAGCAATCATAAGGATGAAAACTTTGTAAACTATATCAGTCTATGATATATACTAAATGAAGATATTTCGTATCATTATTCGCCTGAAATGGATTCAGGCGATGTCCAATTAGTTGTTTCCAATCAAGAACGACAAAGAATCCTCCAAGAACATTGATTGAGACGGCTTACTTTAATGTGCTGTACAACGTCTGGCTCCTTGTACATTCGATAGATTTCTGTACCAAGCACCATTTTCATTCGTAACTCCAAAGACACTTCTTAAAATCCCGCATTCAAATAGGCCCAACAGCCTCTCTTTTCTTACAGTTAAAGTCCAACTTTCCGAGGCATAGATCAAAACGGGACGGATAAGCACTCTATAGAACTGCAACTTAGTTTTTCGTCATAAAAATTTGGCCAAAAAAGGCTTTGTTAGCTGCAGTTAAGCGTCTTCTTACCTCTGGGAGAATGTCATTATTTTTGGTAACCATTGAGCCAAGATAGATAAATTCATCTACTGTTTCATCAAATTTATAATCACCAATGAGTAGATGAGTTTGAGTAAATTGGATTCTAGTTACAGGAAAATATTTAGATTTAACTTGATTAACAACAAGCCCTGCTGGTCTGGACTCCCTCTCAATAGCCCCAAAGGCTTCTATTAAGTATTTTTTACTTCTGGCTACCAGTGTAATGCTGTTTGCAAACGCCAACACTTGAACAGATTTTCTGAAGATACTGACCATAGTATTGATATAGATTTCCTAATGACTATTTCAAGGATGATTTTAAACAAAATGCAAGGAAGAGCATCCCCCTGTGTTACTCCCTTATCAACAAGAAAGTCTCTAGAGAGTTGTCTCTGAATAAGGATACTACAGGAAGTCGAGTTGAGGGTCATTTTTAGCAAATTAACTTTAATGGAATACCAAACACAAGCACAGCCTTAAATAATTAATTGCGGTCTATAGAATCGTATGCCGCCTTGTAATCAATGAACAAAATATGTAAATCATTATCATATTCATGACACTTCTCCATAACTTGTCTTAGACCAAATACATGGTTCACTATGGATTTGCCAGTACAGAATCCCCACTGATAGTTGCTACAATATTATCTACATACGGGACAAGTCTCTTGTACAGTATCTTGGAAAGAACTTTGTAGCAAATGCGTAATAAGCTTATTCCTTTATAGTTTTCACATACTAAAGGATCGCCCTTTTTGAAAACTGGACAAAGCAATCTTGTAAGCCAATCCTCTGGCATCTTCTCGAATGTCCAAACATACTGGATTATTCCATGTAAGAACTCTAACACCTTTGGCCTTCCTTTTTTTACAAGTTCATCCTGTATGAGATCTATTTCAGGCGCTTTATTGTTTTTGAGCTCTTTTATGGCAAGCATTGCTTCCTGCTTAGTTGGAATATCCAGCTCCAAAGGTCCACCTACGATTTCTTCCTGTGTAATCACAGGATCAATCGTATAATCATTAATCTTTAGCAGGTCTTCAAAATGCTCAACCCATACCTCCAAAATTTCAGAGCCTTCATTAAGGATAACACCCGCCTTATTTCTACAATAGTTGATTTTAGGTTTAAAGTCTCTTCGACAATAACTGACCCCTTGAAAGAATGCACGGCATTCATTGGTCTCCTTGAGGTGTTCTACATCCTTGAATCTATCTTCCTCAATCTTCCTTTTCTTAGTTATGAAAACCTTCTTCTCATATCTTTGTGTCTTATGGTACTTCTCCAACAAAGTCCTAGTACCATGCTGCAAAGATCTTTTATATGGAATAAGTTTTTGCTCATTTGCATCTTTGCATTCTTCATCAAACCACTCCTTACCTTTCTCCCTAGTTTTATGGCCCAAAATTTCAGCTGCTGTATCAGAAATGGCCCTTTTAAATTGCCACCACAGTTCTTCAAGATCGGCCAAATAGGAGATATCCAATTTCACTTCCGAAATTCTCCTTTCTAAAGTCTCTCTATAGTTATTGATCTCTGTATTCTCTTTAAGTTTGTTACAATGAAATCTTTTTATCTTTTTACTTCGTTCTTTATAGGCATTGGAGACTTTACCTCTTAGCATAGCTAACACTAAATTGTGATCACTGTCAATATTAGCTCCTCTAAAAGTTCTAATATTAATCAAGCTTGTAAAATGCCTAGCATCAACAAGAACATGATCTATCATGGTTAAGTGTTACACCATCCGGTGATTTCCAGGTATATTTATGAATGTTTTTACGTTTAAAATAGGTACTACCAACTACTAGGTCATGTGCAATAGAAAATTCAATGATGCGTATACCATTATCATTTGATTCTTCATGAGCATTATGGCCACCAATAATAGGTCTGAACTCAGAAAGAGTTCAGACCTATTTCTTTACCTATTGTAGCGTTCAAATCACCCAAAATAAGTTTTAAATCATTATGTGGACAGCTCCTTAAACACTCATAGAGCTTTTCGCAAAACATTTCCTTCTCTTTGTCCCCTTTGTCCTCTGTAGGGGCATGTACATTAATAATACTATAATTCGCAAGCCTCCCCCTAAAACGTAAGTTGCATAGTCTTGGCGTTATAGCCCTAAAATCCACAATTAGATGTTCCAACCTCTTATTAACTAAGAAACCAGTTCCTTCTATGTGCTTTTTGTCGTGAGAGCTGTAAAGCAATAGATGAGTTCTCTTGTCTAGGGAACCCTGCCTAGTCCACCTTATCTCCTGGACCGCATCAACATCCACCTTGTAACTATCAAGTAGCTGTATAAGATCCTGTAGTGCTCTAGCACGATGGAGAGAACTCACATTCCAAGAACCAATAATCAAGTCCATTTACCTTTTCCAAGTTAAGCACCGGCCGATTTCGTGTTCAGACTTTGACACCAAAGATTTTTTCCGGGGTTAACCTCACGCCCAACCCCTAGTCTGGAGGAGCAGTCCCCTGATATAATCCCCAGGGGCAGGGTACTCGGCTATCCCCCCAGGTACTGGGCACCTATTTTTGTCGCCTTTTATGACACGCATAGGCTACGTTGGGACTATTCTTACCCCCCCCCCGGTCACCATACGGGGCTACAGCTCGAATATGACAGTCAGAATTTTTTCTCTTAATGTTATAATGCTTTTGTTTTTTATTGTGTGTGTGTTTTCTCTGTGTAGCACAGATGTTGTTTAATAAAAATAAAATGAAGCTAGTCGTTTGGATTATTCTTCATACCTATGACACAATTGATATTTTGATGGATTCAATCAATTCTTTTCATTATAAATGGAATCTGCGTTCTCGACAAACTACTTTTACATCTAATTTAACACTTGTAGTGCACCAGTATACATGTAGCGCTCATATAAATACAAAAGTACAGAGTGTGTGGTACGAAAAAGCGGCATATCGTAATATTTTAGAAGATTGCGTTTTTTACAATTATTTGTTTATATTCGCCTATTATTCTTTTGGCAACAATACCCCTTTGTGTAGGGCCCAGTGAACAGTGAATTCGATTTTTAAATCGCATATCAGTTTTATTCAAATTTTCCAGAAGAGAAGTTAATGTTATGTGCAACAGCAGGATGGTACAACAGACCACAGATCAGATCATGATTACCCCGTGTGCACGAGGTGTTTACGCCTGAGAAAACGATCAGCAAAAGTCTTGTGGTCTTCTCAGTCACTTGACCTGACCACTTGTGACTTTGACTAGTGAGGACTGTTAAAGGGAAGAGCATACGAAACAAATCCCCACACAATTGAAGAACTCAAGGTTGAGATCCAAAATGCCAGCAATTGCATCGCAAAGCAAGAGTAGACAAGAGTATATATATATATATATATATATATATATATATATATATATATATATATATATATATATATATATATATATATATATATATCCACAAACATTGCTCTCATATGTGGTGAAATGAAATGAATGGAAGGTATTTTCAGCACTTACAGTGAAAAAGAATCATCATATTTAATACATTAGATTTTAATTTATGCTTTGAATTTATGGGTACGTTTTATGTGCCGCATTCTGTAGAATAAATTACACGAGAAGTAGAAAGTTTTGGTAGACTACGAAAATGATGTGCTTCTTGCACGAGTATATTTAAACCGCTGAGTCTTGGTTGGTTAGGGCGTCGTTCTCATTATCGAAAGGTATTGAGTTGGAATCCTGACTTAGTCGGATATCCGTCGTATTCACTAATGGCGGCGGGGCATGTTAAAACTGGATGTGATCGAAATATCCTCTAAGGAAATGAAATCTCTGGGGGTGGCAGGGCAAGTATTCAGGGTCTTTTCCTTGATCCCTGCTTCAAAATCACGAATGCTCCAACCCGGCTGCTCCATCTAACTAGTAGAGCCCAACTCAGGGTTAGGGCACAGGGAAGCATATTGGCGCAACAACAACGAGTACATATAACGGCCATTGCCTATAGAATTTACGCATCCGAAAAGCCTTTCAACATGCAATTTAATATTTGTTTCAAATTCCACATAAAATTTAACTTATATTTTCACGTAAAAAAGTAGGAAATATATACGAGAAGTGAAAATTTTTTTTGAACATTTCGAAACTTTATCAACTTATCGGAATGCATTCAACATTGTTTATTCAATAAAAAAATAAGCCTACCTCGTCGAAAAAGTGCTTTATTTGATTTAGCATCTGTACTAAAAACTTTTTTTTTTTTTTAATGAATGTGAGTATTGGGTGATCGCCACAACAAGGTCTGAAACGGCTACTCATTTATCGTTACCAGGTGGGCACTTGCGAACAAAGACACGGAGACACGTAGCATTACCCACCCCATAGTACCACAAACCCGTTAATAGGTTGGCCCACATTCATACATCATCTCAGAAGAAAGAATAGAGAAATATAGGGAGAAAGTAACATAACATTCATGCCCGAGATTCGAACCCGGGACCCACAGCTCAGGTATCAGGAATTATACTAATGTGGTATATATACTAAATATCAAAGAATATATACCACCCATGAATATAGAATCATAATAAATAATACTTTAGGTACTGGGTTCTCAAAAATAATCAAATTGATACAGGAATACCGTTAAACGACGTCTACAGAACACATGTTGAGATTACTACCAAAAATTGGTTTTAATATTTATTCACTTATACAGAATAACTACATATACAAAATTAAAATAAATTATAAGGCGTGTAAATAACGGCTTTGCAGACTGTTTTAAAATTACTAAATTGGTATTAGCATACATTCAAAAACGTGTATTCATCCCAAATATAGTTTACGTCATCGAAAATATAAGAATGAAAATCTGCTTAGTGATAAAAAGAAGCTTTGTTTCGATTAAGATGTGATTTCATTATTTATGTTTGATAAAAGGAAATGAATGATAAGGGGGAACAATTATCGGGTGATGATATTGAAACCAGCAGGAGATAAAAATTCTCATTTTCTCGAAGAGTCCTGCTACTCTCAATACGTGCTGCGATTAAATATCAGTTTCATAGTAGTGATAGGCACATGCGTAGGATTACAATGAAAATTTTCCTTGTCATTTAATCAAGTGAGTTCGTTCTCATTTATTCAACAGTTAAACTCATTGAACTCCTTTAAGATCTTGTCAAATGTATTGCTTTAAACGGACTTTATATGATTAAATTTTAAGTATCTACTTTTTCAAAAAGCTTAAGTGTTTCTCAGCAAACTAAGTTTGTTTTTGATTTAAAAATTGCTTCAGGATTTATCAATTTTTAAAGTGAAAATTTATTAATGAAAATCTAAAGCGAAAATAGCATTTATATTTTTATAATAAATATTACTAAAATATTCAGTTTATATCAATGCTAATAAATCTTAAGATTTAATTTATTTTTATTTCAGTGCGTGGAATATACGTATAAGTTAAGTATTTTAAAATATGCAATATATAGGGGGTGGAGTATACAGCGATTTAGATATAACAAAAATCTATCTGAAATAATAAAAAATGAATATTTACTAAACTGAAGATTATATATTAAAAACTATCTAATGATTTTGCTAATAATTATGTTATTATATAAATTTTTATTTTGACAAAAATTTTAAAATTATATATTCAGTAAAAAATTATTTTTGTTAATTACATCATTTATCAAATTTAAGTTTTTTTCCACAAGTTACAGTTTACTTTAGAAGCATTTCCATTGTAAAGCGTAAGACTTGAAAGCTCTTTCTTTTTTAGAAGAATGAAAAACTTATTTTAAATATTTTATGAATTAATAAATTTATCTGAGTGAGATTATGTGAAAAACACCGAAAATAGTTTATAGTGTTTTACTGTGTCGGAAAACGGCTCGCAATGTCAACAAATAAATTGTCCTTATTCCAAATACCGGAGAGGATAACAAACGATATTTCATGAGGAGAAAGGAAATAAATAACGATTGAATTCATGATGATTTACAAAGTTGTAGAGCATCCTCGATTTAGTACGAAACTATACATTGTAGGCATTAATGTGAAGCATACAACGGTTAAAACACGCATTTATTGTTTCGTGCTGTGACGTCACAAAACGATCTAAGGAAAAAAAAAAGGAAATAATTATAGCGATATACTTTATTTAAGATGTTCAAACTTCTCACCGTTAATGCACATTTGGATCCTCGCTTGAAGGTTACGTTGCACACGTTGGAACACGCGAACGTCATTCGTCGTTTATGGTCCTGCAAATTTTTGGAGGGATCGCATACACTTGCTGTTTCAAGTATCCCCACAGGAAAAAGTCCAGTGGAGTCAGATCAGGAGAGCGTAGAGGCCACTCTTCGAAACCGCCATACCCTATTATTTGGTTGCCAAATTTCTTGACGAGGTACTGCTTCACTGGAGATGTCTTGTGAGCAGGCGCGTCGTCATGTTGAAACCATGGATTTTTTAAGATTAAACAACAGCAGGTTCTCCACAAAATCGGGTAATACATTCTGTAGCAATCGTAAATATTGTGCACCCGTTAGCGTGCCATTGTAGAATATTGGGCCTATCAGCTTGTTATTGTAAATTGCACACAAAACGTTAATAGCATACCGCATTTGATGTTGAACGTTGACGAAACATTTAGGATTTTCCAGGGCCCAGTAATGGGAGTTTTGCCTATTGTACATACCATTCCGTGAAAAGCATGCCTCATCCGTCCACATTATATCTGCCAAGAATGTTGGCTGGACTTGTATCTGATTCATGACGAAGTTGCATCATGCATAGCGTCGCTCGGCATCCCCGTCCATTAAAACCTGTTCAGGCGTTGGTCGGTATAGATGAGCACCTGATTCGCTTAGGATTTTTCAAACCTGACTTTTGAAGAGACCACAGCGTTGACTGATCTCTCTTACGCTGCATTTCAGATATGCGAGTGCACGTGCTAATACCTCATCCGGTTGAACTTGCCGTCCTACCTTAGCTGATCTGCCAGATCAAGATTGACTAGTAAGGCAACCTGTCTCCCTTAAGCGTTATACAAGAGTTAGGATGGTTTGATGAGAAGGAGAAATGCGGGCCTGCAGGGCAACGTTGGCGGTATGTATTTGCATACTGCAAATACGTACCGTCTTGCTGCTGATCATGCCTTGCGTCGACATTCACCGTACAGTAAAACCATCTCACAATACTCAACTTTGGAATACTCAGCCATGATCACGTGCATCAACTTACTAAAGCCCTAAAAAGATGACTCTTTTATAGCTATCTCAAGTGAACAGGCGTGACACATTTCTTACGTATTTGCATACTGCATTCAAAATGTTGGAGAGAAATATTTTTAATACTTCCGTTCTTCCCATTTCAAAATAAAAGTGAAAAATTTAGGTACGAGAAGGATTTTTTGTTTTTTTAATTATGCACACGTAAGATGATCTACGTTACAGCATGAAACAACAAATGCGCGTTTTAACCGTTTGTATTCTTCACATTCATGCCTACAAGGTATCGTTTCGTACTAAATCGAGGATAACTTTGTAAATCACTTTTTCTCTCTATCTCGTACCGTTTTTGAGAAAGGAATGCTAACTCCACTGTTTTCCACCAGGCGGCGCACTGTAGTCTGCTTTATTCAGTAGCGCATGGCTGCTTTACTATACATAGACACCACTTTTATGAATATAGCAGCAGGCATTCCGAAGTTAAGAGGGTGGCAAGGGACTTTAGTGAACACCCTGTATATATATATATATATATATATATATATATATATATATATATATATATATATATATATATATATATATATATATATATATATATATATATATATATATATATATATATATATATATATATAAGGAAGTTTTAAAGGACTTGTGATTTTGTAAGGATTGAGATCTCCGATAGTATATTTTTCGAAAATTCTTTCATCTATTCCTAGATAACATCGCACAAATTGATTCACGTTTCTTTTATACAGACGAGTTTGATTGAATGTTTCAACATATGTAGCAATCGAAATTATAATTGACTGTTTATCTTTTTTCCATAAAAAATATTCTTAGATTTAGTTCACTAAAACTAAATAAAAGAGTTTACAATCAAAGAGAATGAGGCCAAAAATTTGTTAATATGTGCAGTCTTAAATAAAAAGTAAGAACTTCTACATCGATTGTGCTTTATCGAACAAGATGTAAAATACTTTGTTCTAGTGAAAATATTTTTTATTGTGAGTATCAAACAAAATAAAAATAACTGATTATTATAAAAAATATCGCATACTTTTAAAAAATGATCTTCATTTTCCACTAGGAGGGGATTCCTTCTTCGTTATAAGATTGTTTATTTCTTTTTCAAATGCATAATTTTCCAATCGATGCTCTAGCTGATGAATGAATCCGTAAATATTTATATTATTTGTAAATATATATATATATATATATATATATATATATATATATATATATATATATATAGGTGGAATATCATTTCTTGAATTCTTATTTTGCACTTGCAATAAATAGTGACCGTAGGACAAAATAGCTTTTCACGAGAATATACATATCTTTGACCCAGTCTTTCTAAGATTTTTTTCACCTGTGAAAATATGCAGAAAAAATCAAATAGATAAAAGATTTAGATTATTAAAAAAAAATTACATTTCTTTTCGTATTCTAGACGAATACATCTAAGGATCATTTTTGTTCCATTCTTCAACAGCTCTCATATGCAGCAAAAACCTTGTTACTGAATGTATGAACATTACACAGAACCAGCCATTGAATTTGAAGCTGGGATCAATATTTTTCGGAACATTTTTTTTCCACAAATAACAGATCTTATTTATTAAGGCAAGCTTTCTATGATTGCATGGTATGCAAAACGCGATGAGATTCTCTGGATTATTGCAATTGAATGCATTTCTCTGGAGTGCATTTATGTCCAGAAATTGTCAGGTATTGGCTCTACCGCTCTTTAGACCTTGTAAATTGGAAGGAAAAGAAGAAGGTTATCTTTCCATAAGGTCCCACACATTTTCTGTAGAGTTAAGATCTGCGGATAAGGAAGATTTTGAAAGTCAATTGTAAAGCTTGATTAATAGAAAAAATAATTATTATTTCGCAAAAATATCTTCTGTATAAGCATAAGCCTTCTACCGCACATGAGAAGGGCAGACTTCTGTTTGGAATACTACTGTATATTTTTTCAAAGAGAATAACAACTTTTTAGTGTCAACGGGTCAGCAAACACCAGCATCAGCAATGCAATTCATTTTTGAGCTATTAATGTACCAGTATAAGTGCAATTTTTACTCATGTCAAAATTATTCTAGTCCTCTCGTAAAGAAAATTGGATTTCCTAAGGTTCTTTCTTGTCAAAACGTTATTTAACAATAATGTAATCAGTAGGCATACTTATAAAAATAAAATGAATTACGTCAGTATTTAGGTTTCCACAAGAGAAAAATCTTGAGTAGCTTTTCCATTGACCTATATTTTTAAGTATTTTCATAGGAATTATAGATTTCTCTTGAATTCGCGTGTAAAGAGGGTGCATACCAAGCAAACGCTCAAATGTAGAAGTGGTAGCTGTTTTAATGAACCCAAAGATAGCTACCAAAACAAGCTTTGAAGTTTTGTTAAATTTGCCTCAGCAGATTCCTTTCTGATTTTGTACCATCAGACCATTGAGCCATAAGTAACGATGAGACAAATGATTACAGAGTAAATTCAATGTATAACTTTGGTATTTGAGATCTAAGTTCTTTCAAATAAATTTCTAGCCCCCTTTTTTTTGCTTTTTCAACACAAAAATTGAAATTTCTGTTCAAACTTAAGCTCATGTAAAAAAAATCTTTAAAATTTTATTTCTTTTAACTAAGTTAATTCTTGACCAAAAAATTTATCTTTTTCAGATTAATTATCTTAATAAGATTAAAATTTTTTTACTTTGTGAAGGCAATCGTAGTAGTTCATTGATGATTCACAGATAAATCTTCATTATCATACCAAGTCTCAACTATTTGAGGATTCTGGAGATGATGCTAGAGATCATTTTCTAGCATTATGCCCAGAATCCTCAAATTCATCGCCGAAATTACCTATGATTATAATAATTAGAAGAAAATTTACATAGCACTGCAAGGTGAGTGGAACTCCTCTCTGTGTATACCAGATTTGGTTTGGATAATCATGTTTTCTCCTAAAATGGAATCTGCCAAATTTGCTATTTAGTAGGCTTTTTAATCCAGAAGTAGATATTGTCTTTAATTCCTTTTCTAATAAGAGATTGTAGAATAGTTTCTATGGATACCTTATCATACGTACCTTCAACATCTAAGGAAACAGCTAAGGCAATTTTTTTAGCCTTAAAGTTTTCCAAAATAAAGAACAGGTTGTATATCGCATTTAGAGGATTTACTTGGTGATATCTATATTCAGAGTTAAAAAAGTGATTTATTCACTAAACAAACTTCTCTGATATATACATCAGCTTTTCAATTGCCTGTAGAAGAAAAGATGTTAAAATAAGTCTGAAAGATTTATTTTTAAAGTAATCATCTTTTCCTTTTTTAGGAATAAAAATTCATTTCGCATGCATCCAAGCAAAAAGTATATGGTCAAAGGCTATACACTCTCTGAAGATTTTACAAAGGATAAGTATGTTGTACTGAATTCCTTCATTAAATAGATCCGGAACAATATCATCCATTCCTGGGGATTTATAAGGTTTAAAGGACATGCCCTATTAAGTTTAAGTTATGATTTTTTTGGTTATGCTTTGTGGCATCCAAAAAAAAAAAAAAAAAAAAAAAAGAAAGAAAAAAAGAAAAGACTAGCTTTTACGTGTAGAACAGCTAGGCTACAGGGTTGTATCAAAACCAGTGTCTAATTCCAGTTTTGCAGTACTAGATAATTCACTGTCCTTACCAGAAATAGAATGGGATTTTCTTTATTTGAAAGAAAGCTGTCTTATCTTCTGGCACCTCTTTCATTCTTTCTATGGTTTGAATACCAGAGGATTTTAAAAATTCCCCCGTCTAAACCTTTGTAAGCACCGTAATTTGTCTTTATGATGATTTTGTTGCTTCGATATCAACCTCGAAGTTACATTTAATAGAATGTGTTTCTATAGATCTCTATTGAGAGTGCAATTCTAAATGGCTTCAACTCTGGATTTTAGTCCATTAAATTGTTTTAGAAGGGTGAAACTCTTACACCTTAACTAATCCAACATTCGAATCCAATGTTAACAAAATTTGCACTCTTTATTCCTGTCAAGCATTTAAATGAAAAGCTCAAAAACGGGTGGACTGTGTGGGCAATTACTAGGCCATCGGATCGATACTTTATGCACCTTTTACAGAAATATATAACGAGAGAATTCTAATAGTCTTATAGTGTTGATTATAGTGTTACAAGATGATTCTTACAGAGTGGTCATATGCGTCAAATATTTAAATGTTGGAAGTTGTTATGTAGGGAAGCAATAGAAGATTCTACCAAAATGTTTTCTGTAATAAATATTTCACGTATTTTATTGCTAAACAGTTTTTATTTTGCATTAATGGTCCCTTCACCAATTTTAATTAAAGAAGCTTTATAACAAATGCCTAAATTTATCAGGGCTCTGAATACCAAACGAAAAAAAATGTCTTCATGCAAAAGGATTTATGAGAATTCTCATTTGTGAAGCAAATACATGAATCTAGGCATAATGTTGAAATTCTTTTTATTTTAACAATACTACAAATTTCTTATAATAAGGCTATTCTATTCAGAATTTTGTTTTGGACAAGTCCATATTTTGAAGATATTATTAGAATTGGCTGTGTTAATCAGTTTGTAAGTGGACTTGATTTAAAACAACCCCCTTAACGTTTAATTTAAAAGCTGCCTATTTTATCTCAACTGGAAGATAGTTTATGTTGCAACTGTTGAATCGCACCAAAATAAATAAATAAATAAACGTCTGTATAAATAACAACACATATTTTAAATTTTACCTCTGACTATTGAAATGATCGTAACGACGCCCGAGCAATTTACTAGGTCAATGTTTCAGCAGTGGAGACATATTCAAAAATTGTCCCCGCGTGTTTTGAAGGGAGTGAAACTCACTTATTGTTGAAAGCAAAGAAATGAACGACAAAGTTCCATGTGATGTATTTTGTAAGATTTTTCTCTGAAAGCAATTTTCTAACATATTTCTGTAATTTTCTTGAAACAATCAATCCAATTTTGTTTTCAGAAAGAAAGCTCTTAGTGAATCGGAAGATACTGGGTGACTATAAGATAAGATTTTTTTCTCACAAATATGATAAAATACTCACACTTTACCATTGTAACGATAAGCAACTTTAACTTCCACTGAGTTTCACTTTCCTGACAAATTTAAAATTAAAAATAAATTATGGTATTAATGAATCTTTCATCCACTTCACGAAGCAAATTAAAAGTTGATAATTTTACCCAAACACTGGATCATGTGTTTGTATATAATTTAAGTAAATGTGATAAACTAACAGAATATTTTGCTAAGAGACTTAGCTCATTAAGAATAATGAAATCTCACTCAATTAGTTCACCTTTTTTGAAATCTCGTGAAGATTTGGAGAGGAGAGTCACAATTCATGTGTTGACTTTGTTAATTACCTGCAAAGTAAAATTATCGGTCCATTGGTGGTGTTTTGTGGTTTTAGTCTGTAAAAGAGAGCATTCGGAAATATTGTACAGATTTTTTCGTGAAGCTTTCTCCCTGAGACAAAAATGTCCCTCTTATTCTAGAAAGTAGTGGGACTGATATATGATTTGCTCGAGAACTTCATCATCATAAGGCTGTTGTTTTTCATAGTTTCATCTAGTCTACTGTCTTTCTGTTAATATGGCTTGTTTTGGAAAGAAAGATGCCAGAGTATGAGTCGATATCATCACATGAACCTGGTCTAAATTTATGCGGAGATATGGTTACCAGAAACATATAGTATTGTTGTTGTTACTCATGACACTTGGATAAGCCAAGTGCTATGCCGTTGGCTATGCGAATTTAAAATAGTAGGGTGTGTTTTTCATTTAACCATAGCACATGGAAGATGAAAGTAAGATTTTTCTCTAAACTCGTTCAATAGATGGCACTACAAGAGAATCCATTCTCTCTATTTTTACATTGGTCTAAAGGGGGAAGGAAATTTTCTCCAGATTATTACACCCATAGTAACAGTTCAAAGACCAGTCACAAGATTTTTGATTCCATAGATTTAAGAAGCACGTATATCGCATGTACTCGATGGATCTTGCTGGAATTGGGAACCTCACCCTTCCGAATGGAAGGCCAATGCCCGAGCCACAAGCTACCACGACCCCATAGACTTGTAATGCAAACGAAATGTTCTATTTTTATACATTCACTATCAATGGCTCAGTAGCTCCCCGTTGAGACCAACAAAGTGAATCATCATTTGCCGCTATTAGTGATTGGTAGGTTCTCTCCCCCTCTGGGTGGCTGGAGCTCACTGGGTTATGATCGTGTCCATGTTCATCTTTGACGTCCATCCGATTGTGTGACGTGGATGAAAAGAGGAGGTTGTCAGCTCAGGTTTGAGCTCGTTACCTGACTGTGATCAAAATGATAAGGCGCTTGATGATGGTCATGTATTCCAAACCCGTTAATCTTGAGGTACAGTCTGGGGCTCACCTGCACCACTATGAATGTAAATATTCACTGCAATAGGCACACCATACTCTAGTGGCTGGGTACCGCTGTTTTGGGAAAAGGTTCGATCCCAGTCACTGTTGAACAACGAGAGACGAATGTTGCTATTGTGACTTCCACGTGCGCGTCTGTTAGGATGTCTTATAAAGTTATTATGGGACATAAAGTTTCTTCCTTTGCGATATGTGAGTATATACATATATACTGTGCCCTATATTTATTAAAAGTACTATTCACCCACTAACTCTTAAAAGTCCAGTCTAAAGTCAATTACGGAATGGACATGAAAACCTTAATTGTTAAGCAATCCACAACGTGATGTCAAATATTCATTTCAATCAAAAGCTTAGGAATATTTATGCTGCAACAATAAAAACAAATCAGTACACTTATTTTCTTTGTTTTTATTAATTTCAGATTTAAATCTGTATTATAAAAAAAAATCTAGTGAAAAAAATTTAAAAAAAGCAAACAAATTTTCTGCTAAAATATCAAATAAATAATTGTACAAAAATTCTAAAAGGAATAATTCTGCTGGAATTTGGAGTGTAAATGTCATAACATAGCATGGATACTAAACTTTCATTTGAGATTTATGTTGATGCTTTTTGTTCACAGAAAATTTAAAAATCTCTAAAATGAGAATAACAATTAAATTATATTTTGTGTTTTCTTTGTTTAAGATTATTCATAAATGTGAGGAAAATACTCGGGTATAAATAAAATAACAAATTTTATGCTCAAAACAATATAAAGTCTTTATCATATATAGAAGTTTAAATATAGCTTGTAAAATATCAGTTTTATCATTGGGCTATAGAACAGAACAAAATGAAATTATGTTATATGAGCTTTAAATTGTAAGTCGAATATAGAATGGCATAAAGTCATAGGCATGTAAAGCTTAAAAATGAGCAGAATTAAATGTAATATTGTGGTGCACTTACAAGTCTTGTATTTCAGTCTTGTTTAACTCCCAGGTGAATCTAGGCTCACCACATCTTAGTAGAAGGGGCATGTTCTTTGGAATTAGGAGGTCATGGGTTTGATCCCATCTATTGTTGAGCAATGGGGAATAGATGTTGCTGGTCAACTTTTTTACATGAACGTTTCTCGGCATGGGTGTTTGAGAACGTTTTCTCCTTTGTGACATACAAATATAACCAACATTCTGTTAAAAGTTCTGCCGGAAAGAAAATATAGCATATATTTTAATGCCTTTTAAAAGTTTTCAACTTAAGGTTACCTGCTGGGTATTGTCGAAATTGCAATGCTTGCAATGCATTTCCAAACACGGTGAATAAAAACAATAGTAAAAAAATAGTTGGCATTATTTTTAAGAAAATAACTTTGTGAGAATGTAGAATAAAATGGTAATCCTCCTCTGGCGGTTGAGTAAAAATTAAATTTTAAAAGATAGGAAAAAATCATTATCCTATTTTTTAATCGAAAATTTTATAACAGTGAACATCTCTTTATAAGTGATTTAACGGCAAATTCAAATCAATTTCAATTATGTTTAAACGAAGTACTATAATCAAAATTTCAATATGCATACCTGCCAACCTTGGAGGGAAGCAAATCAGTAGATTCTACTGATTTTGAGGGAAATATTAAGGAAACACTTCTATCGACATACTTTTTTGCTTGAAACAGAATGCTTAAAATAGTTTTCAGCCTTTGGTAATTATGAAATGACAGTTATACGTTACAAATAAATATACTTCTTGTATTTCCTTTTATATAATTCTCTAATATGGTTTTCATTTTCACAGGAAATAAAAAATTCTAAAGAAAAATGGCGTGTTGTCTTGCTTCAGACCCTTATCGCCGACACAGCAAAATAATAGATAAGGAAATAGAACAATGGATGCGAGCTTACCAGAAAATTATCAAATTTCTTTTACTTGGTAAATATTATCACATATTTTATTGGCTATTTATAGAATTCGTTTCCGTACACTTCTATAAATAGGATATAATATTGTTTGTATTTGTACTTGTACAAGATAATTAAATTTGTACAAAATAATTCCTATTCTATAAGTCAGTCTTCCAATCTTTCGCTTTCGTTCTCAAGTATTGGAGGAAAAAGTTTATGATATTTATAACATTTATATATTTGTTGGTTGTAAATTTTCTAATTCCCATTAAGTTTATTAGAAACTTAATTTAATAAAATTATAAAATACTCACATTACTTTTGATCAAAGGTGTATTTATCCAATAAAAAGTTAGTTAACTATTAATTATGTATATTTATACCTGGAGATATTCTGTACTGTCTGTCTACGACAATAGTTTCCGGAAATTTGTCTGTGCCTGTTCGTTGCCGTGGGAACAAAGCATTTTCCATTTTTAACAGGAGGTAGGTGTAAAAGAAAAACACTAATTTTTCGCACTGAACGCGCAACAAATAATATGAGTTATATTATATGTTGCCAATTCACAACACTCTTAACCCCTCATTTGAGATAGATTGCTCTAGTTACTATAATCATAAACTAAACTACTTAAAGGAAGCTTTTTTTTGTTTACAGATAGTATCGTTATAGATTAATAAATAAATACTGCTTATCTTCATTTTCATTACAATAAGAAAGCTTAGACACATTGTGCAACACATTCTTACGGATATCCATTTAATACGTATCTCTTCTCATTAAAGAAACAAAACAAAAAATATGCGTAACTCCAAATGACCCAAAAACTTGACTCTCGCAATAGGATCAGGTTTAAAACTGTCTCATGTCATAGTTCATTACCGGCAAAAGTTTCAGTTAATGCCAAATATAATTTCTTGCCGAGAACATGACATGTGCCTAACATATTGCTTGATATCACCCTTCAGCAGTTTTTTAAGTGAATGATACCAAAACTTTTCGCCACGATCAAATGGCTAAGTTGACACCTGATCTGACACACTCGTCAGTACATCAGCAAAAGGATATTTGTCAACGCGGAACTCTTAACTGGCATTGCCCTCAATCAGCACAAGGAATTTTCAAACTTATATTCCACTTTATATTTATTTATATTTGATTTTTCACGTGAGTTATTTCCCATAATTTAGAAATACATCTTTTCTTTTAAGAAATAAAAACAATCAAGAACAATTTTTTACTGCGTCATAATACGTTTGAAAAATAGGAGACACTTTCCAATAAAGCAATTTATTCCAAATTTAAACAAAGAAATTGTTTTGTGAAATCTTAAGAGAAGTTCAAATATGTTTCCTACTGATTTAATTAATTTTTTGCTGGCACGAAGTAGCCTCTGAAGGAAAGAATCGTTCCCGTGTCCTGAAGACAACAGGTTTGATAACTGACCTTTTTGATGGTTGTAAAGGCCTAATGATATTAATTTCTCTAAATATTTCACATGTATCCCTATCGACATAAGAAATGGAGAAGAGGACAGTCAACATCGTCACGGGTCAACTGTTCAAAGGTGCAACATGTTTCACTTTGCTTTGTGGTCTCGGGCGGCAAATATGGGCCACTTCCCACCATTTCACAATATATAATCCTCTTTCATTACATAAAAATATACCAGAGCTCCAGTGGCTCAGTAGCTTCACGCATAGAGCGTAAGACCATATACCCACTCAATGGATTGCTGGAGCTCTGTGGGCTGGGAAACTATCCATGTCCATCTGTGGAGTCCAAATTCCTTCCGCTGGTGTGGCGTGGTTGCGGAAGAGAATGGTGCCAGCTCAGGATGTGACCCCGTCACCTGACCGGGCCTCAAAATTACGAGCACTTGGTGATGATCGAGTATTTCAAACCCGTTAACCTTAAAATACAGTTCGAAAGTCACCAGCATCGCTATGTATGCATGGATGTGGAGAAAAGGGTGCCAGACCAAGTATGATTGTGTCACCTGGCCGTGCTTCAAAAATATGGTCACATGTCGATGGGAGAGTATTCCAAATCCGTTAACCTTAAAGTATAGTCCGGGTCTTGCCTGCACCACTATGTACAGATGTATGTTTATGCTGTTATTGTGGCTTATCCTCCAAATGTCTGACGAAGTTAGACACGTTCCATCAAACCGTTGAGCCTGAAGAAATCGAAGACTAGAAAGGGATGAGTGCATTAAGATTCTGTCTGGGTCAAAGAAGTCATAAGGAGGAGGTGAGATACAGCTTCTATTGATCCGGGGGTCCGAGCACCTTAAAGGTAGAAGTCTATCTTGGTTCGGGTTTGTGTTATTTTTCGTCAGGCACCTACCCTTCGGCCTGTCCGACTTGGGAGACCCTACCAGTAGCAAGCTACTGCCGGCATAGCCCTCCCGGTCCACCATCCAGATATGAACGCAAGGCTCCCCTCCCCCCCCCGACAAATCAGGAACACCATCGGGAGGATGTATGTTTATAAATATACCAACTCAATTTCATTTAGCGGACGAAAGGAAGACGAAATGTTGAATATATTTGTCAAAAAATATTGCAGTGCATTGAAACGTCTAATTTTCAAATTTTTCTAGGTGCTGGGGAATCCGGAAAAAGCACCATATTGAAACAGATGAAAATTCTACACATTAATGGATTTTCTGACAGGTGATTACTTAAATATTTTTAATACTTCTGTAATGCTAGACGGTGGATAGTCCAATAACCTGACAACGTGTCTGAGGATGTTTCTTAATATCCACAGAGAATTTTAATTTTGGTAGAAATTTTGTAGGTAGCATGTCTCACAAAAAAAGAAGATTCTCAGTCGTCTACCAGATTAACATGAGCAACATGGCTATTTCGTAGATCTGTTGAAATTAGGATAGAACTTGAAATATTTCAGTCAGAAAAGGGAAGTCTTACCATGCAGAACCTTTTTGCTTTCGGTGAAAGGTCAATGTGCATAAGTGGCATTACCTCCCGTCTGTATGATCTCGGGATGTTTTTAAAATCAAATGTGCCGAGTGGGTATTTTGGAGAATCCCGGATTTCTTTCATTGTGGCACGTAAATATGATCCATTATCAGTGAAAAGTCCTTCCTTTATGTCGAGATTTGATTGTTTTATCGCGTTGTTCCATCACTTTTACATGTAAGATGTAATTTGGGCTAAATTAATTAATTGGACTTAACTGGAGCTGACAGCTGAGCGGTTCGCGCTCTGGACTCCCATTCAACAATTCGCGGGTGCGATTCCAGCCTAGTGTTTGGTTATTCGTGTCGTTCTACATCCACTTTAAACTACAGGCTCGCGGATCTAATTAACGAGAGTAAGTGACTATTAAAATAACACTACTGGAAGGGGTCCATTTTAAAGTAGGTGCAAATGCACCACAAATATCCCTGTTAGAATCGTGAATTAAACAACTGAACTATAAATACTACAGAGATAACCCCATGTACCTGCTATTTGGGCGTGATATGTGGAGGATGTTAAGCTTCCACGAACTTTATATTTCAAAACTATCCACTGCATCGTTTCATATGTTTCGATTTTTTAAGAATGAAGAAAAGGAAATTGTGTGCTATGATCATATTTTCTCATTTTAGCGAGAAGATAGAAACGGCAGCAGATATTCGAAGAAATATATTAGAAGCAATTAAGGTAACTACCCATTTATAATATGTAATAAAGTTCAAAATTAGAATTTTGTAAAAACACACAAATCCGAAAATATTATTTCATGTAAATAGATTTCCACTGATACAGTTTCTAATATAAAAATTTCACTAAATTCGTAAAATTTTTAATATAAAATGTGCAATATATATTTTATATTTATTATTTTGGTTCAACTCTAAATGCAGACAGATTATTTATATAGTTTATCCCGTTGTTTGCTCCGTTTTATTCATAATGCATAGATATTCAATGATAGTATGAAAAACAAATATATAAAAAAATTTGCTTTTTTTTCCAAAATCACCACAGTAATTAATTAGGAATTATTTGGAAGTTACAGCCAAATGATATTAATACGTTTCTAATATGTTTTTCTTTATATACAATTTTTTGTAAATTTTCGTATATTTCTGGGGAAGATACGTTATAAATTATTATTTATGTGAAGATCTCTCTCTAAGCAATAAATAACACACATCAGAAGTACCTAGATAATTTACATCGCTCTTTTTTTGTCACTAAATTATGTAACTTTTAACCTATCACTAGATAAGAAATTTTCAACTCTTTTTTTTTTTTTTTTTTTTTAAGAACACACACGTTTTTCTTTCCGCATGCTGTCATTGCTGACATATGAAAGGGCAAGCGAAGAGTCTCCTCTTCTGATAGGGTGAAATTTGAAACTTGGGAAGGAGCTGTGACATATAAAGTAGTATAATTAAAGGATCGTATACATTTTCCCTGAGAAAATACAACTCCTTTTCTTTCGAGCTGTTAGCGAATTTTGAAGGCATTCTCTCAAAATTCACTTCTTTTTTATTTTTCAACAACAGAATAAATAATCTGAATAAGGAAGAATGCATAAGAAAATTTCTGCAAATTAACGCAAAAGAATGTCAATGGAACAAAATTTTTAATATATATAATATATTACTATAAATAAAAATAAAAAATGTAAAAATATAGTTATGAAAAAATTTAATATGTATAAGAAAACAATTTATTGACAAACGTAAAATTCAAATCTTTTAACACACAATATTAAAAATGAGTGGGGAAAGTAATTTTAACGCTTAAATGTATTTATTAACTTTGTGCATTATTTCTTATTAATTATTTCAAGTTACCTGATATGAAGGAGTTTTTTGTGTTAAAATTTTATTAATAAGTATTTATTTTTCCTTCGAATTCGTGTTCTGTGTATTACCCATAAACAAGAGCAAATGTTAACGCGAAATGACCATTACTTGTAATTCCGTAAAATCCTTTTTGCTACCTCTTGCCATCTTTCTGAAGAAATCCCATGGCGATAAAATTCTGGTCTTACTGAATACTATTTACATAACTGTGTTCAAAAACACTGTTTTGCATCATATAATAAAGTCTTATATACAGATAGGCGCTCAAAACAAATGGAATGAGGAATGGAAAACTTGAAAATATTCATATTAATTGCAAAATTCATTAAATATTGTATTGGAATTCTTCTATCATCATTCTAATGCAATTCTGATCGGGGACTTAATGGGAAAATCGAAAAAGCATTCGTTACATTGACTTAAAACACTTTTAAAAATATGAAAAAGTATTAAAACACTTTAAAAAATATAAAAAATAAATATTTTTTTAAGAAAGTATGATTCGGAAATGTTTGAAGGGGGTATCCGAGTCCCGATTTACTTTTTCCGTTCTTGAATAGTGTAGAGTTCCTGCTTAATTATTCATTTGAATGAATAACAGCGAGTCATAAGGAACTTTACAGTGAAATTAATTATTAATTAAAGTAATTGTGATTTGCTTTAATGATATTACAGGAGTTACTAGGCAATATGGGAAGTCTCAAGCCACCTGAGCATTTGAACGATGCCAATAACAAAAAAAGTATTCAATTCATAGAAGCTATCAGCCTGACAGAAGATTATTCATTTCCTCAGGTAAACAATACCTTTTCAAACCGTACACATAAATTAAACAAAAGTGATTTGTCTCAATGAAAGCTATTAAGTATTTTTCCCTGCAGGAATTCTATGATCACGTGATTCGCCTTTGGTCTGACCCTGGTGTGCAAAGAACATTTAACAGAATGACCGAATTTCCTCTCATCGATTCAGCTAAATAGTAACTACAGTTTCATCCCTACATTTTTTGATACCAGATGACGCCACTCCAATATTTTAACATGGAATTTTTTATTAATTGAGTTTAATTATAATGCAATTTTCGATACATTTCCAGACACTAGATTTTACCATTGCAATTTTTTTAAGCAAAGCGATTTAATTTTAGGATTCATCATTGCTAGCTTTAAAGCGAAAAGCAAAAATTGTGAAAAAGAACACTTTTCTTTGCAATTCAATATCCAAGAAGAGAAACTGTATTTTTCTTTTACTAGATGGCAACGGTATTGCTAAAGATCATAATCATAAAACAGATTTTACTCGTGTTAAATATGCCTCATAGTGGAAGTCTGAAAACGACGTCTTCAATACCGCTATATCGAATACCGGTGTTTCATGTATTTTTCAATTTCATGAAGGTATTTATGTAAAATACCTGTGTTTTTGGCATAAATGTCATATTAAAGCTTCAATAAAAAAGATACTTTTACTTATTCATTTCTATTTGTAAAGACTAAAGAATAAATGATACAAAAAATATAAATTTGTTCCAAAATTTCATACTAAATGAGTCATTCTGAAAACAATACATTTACATTCAAAAAGTAAAAATTTTGAGGTCAATGATTTTACACTATTAATTTTTAAAAATTTCTTAAATTTGAGCAGAATTAATAAACTTTTTCATATTTTTTCCTAAAGTAATAGAAAAAGATACAATAAGATGTGTTAATAAAAATGTAGATATTTGTTGAAAGATGGCAGAATATTAAAATTTTAGGGCTTATATTCATTTGGTAACTAAAAAAGATAAGAAAATTTTGTAAAATTAAAGGTCACGATGTGCTGGTTGGGAAAGGTATAATTCTCGTGACTGGAAGGTAGTGGGTTCTATACCTTGCACGGCGGAGAATTCATTTTGTTTATTAAAGAAAGGTGAGTGGAGTACATAATATTTTAGTGTATTATGTACATAATATTTTTATGTACATAATATTATAGCGTAGTGGCAATAGCCTACATTCACACACACACCCGACTTCATTATTTGATCCCAGTTTAAATTCATTAGACTACTAGCGATTTGATAGAAGGTTACAAGTTCCTTGTCATCCGTTTTTAAGAGAAGTTTTTATTGCAATTTTTTTTCAAAGCCATAAACAGAAATTGTCAGATATTTTTTGTAGGGATTATTCCCTCATTTTTTTAAAAATTGATATTATTTTGTTGAGTTCTTGTACTTTTAGCTTTTTAGTATTTGGGGACGAATTTAAAAGTTACTGCGTTTTCTAACAACGTTTAAGCTATTCAAATTATTTTCGGCACTTTCGTTATCTGAAGATGGCTTTATATATATATACAGAAAAGTGGAGCAGAGCACCTCATATTGCCAGCCTAGCTGGCACAAGACAACAACAACATTAATTCGCCTTACATTAGGATAAAATGACTTTGTGATTGAATTCTTTTCCTTTTACTTCATAAAATGTAAATCCATTTTTATATTTTAAAGTATTATAATATTATTGTAATTCAAGATATATATATATATATATATATATATATATATATATATATATATATATATATAAAGTGATTTTGATAATGCAATATATATATAAATTTCAAAAGCATTTCACTTCTGAATTTAACTGTTTTAATCAAAGTGAAAACATATTTTAAATTAAAAGAAGCTAATTTAAATCGTTTAAATTTTCATTAAACATTATTTCAAAAACTCGTTAAAAATAGCAGGTTTTTTTCCCCAAGTTTGCATTTTTAATAATTCAAATTATTAGAAATTACAGGTATAAGTAGAGTTACTTGTTTTTTTAAGATTACCCACAAATATCAAAATTTAAATAAAATTTTAATTCTTCTTTCAAAGTTTATGTAAAAGATATAATAGAAAATTTGAATATTATAAGATATAGTATATAGTGACATTATTCTTAAATATCTTCATATATATATATATAAGGTATAATACCGAGGAAAAAAGTAAAATAAACAATAAACCAATTTCATATTACCAAAAACTATATTATTTATCCCACTGAAATTTCCGATAACAAGAAAATAACAAAAAATAAACTGACAACATTAGTTTTTGTTTCGTTCATAATTAATTCTGAATTATAATAATAAATATAATTAATAAGCATAATTATTTAAGAAAATTAAATGTGTGTGTTAATATTTACAGATACTTTCGAAATAATTGATTTTTCATAACAACTTCATAAGCAAATCTGTAAAATTAATTAAAAATTACATATCATTTGCTTAAAAGTTGAACTAGTTTGTTTTTGATTTAAAAGAATTCTTTTTTTCCTCATTTCAGTTTCTTGGATAAAACTCACATCATCCGAGAAGATGATTATATTCCAACTAACCAGGTAAGTTTAAATAAAAAATTTTAAATTCAAAATCTGTATACTTTTTGTTTCTGTTTTATTCATTTTAATGGTACCATATCCAGGACATCTTGCGTTGTAGAAAAAGAACGTGCGAAATCCAGCGCATCGAATTTAACGTCAAAGTTCCAAGAAAGTACGGAGGAGGATACCAAACATTCTGGTGAGCAAAAATTATCTAAGATAAAATAAAACTTATTTAAAATAAAATTTGATTTCACAATAGAAATAATAACGGTAGAATAGAAAACAAAGGTCGCACAGCATCCACTGTTCAAAGTACTCATCATTGAGATAAATTCCATTGGTAGGTACCTAATACTATCACTATCAGTGATAGTTAGGTATAACAACATATGTGGCTGAGCGATCCATCACTGCCATGAGTACAATTTGCCTACGCAAAGTTTTATGCATTGAGGTGTTTGTGATCAAACATGGCGGCCCATCGTACCTGCCTCCATCCAACGATCACATGTCCGCTCTGCAGCTGTTTGATTTCTTCCAAACTTCCCTGAAAGAGGATCCACCATCTCGGTAGGCCACTATCCTTTCTCTTCTTCAAACTCGGATATTTGATCAAAAACTGTTTCCTACAAGGCAATATTAATCGTTTGTTTTTTTAGAAAAACCACAAAACCACACACACACACACTTGAATCATCGAAATCTACAAGCCTTAAATAGCGCTACAGGTGTGCGTGATATGCGTTGTGCTGAAATTCTAATCCTTAGTATATCTCACCTCCACTAATGTATGTTGCAAATTTTTCATGTTATTTGCAAGCTTCCTTCAGGGTATTGTATTTACGGTGTCCGGTAGTGTATAATGCATGCTGGTGATGTGCATTAATGCCGATAAACACAGATGCAATTATCGAAATTCTGTAAGCATAATTGGGATTCACTTGCGCCCACTGCGTCCCAATAAGGTTATGTTTGTGTTAGCAGTTCAATATAGACAGTATTTCAAGTTCATCTTGGATCATATTGTTGAAAGTGTTCTAGCCTATAGTGTCAAAGGTAGGAGAATCTATGGTCATGAACAGGAAATTTAGAGTAGCCTACCAAATATCCTCTCATTATTCGTGCAGGCATTTGATCCCCATGATGTGGTGGCACTGTTCACTAAGACTCTGCAGCTATCACATTCGTTTCATCGATTGTTAATGATTCTGAACGACATTCTGTGTAACTGTCCTGGAACCCTTGTTCCCCCACTCTACGAACAGTCATGAGGTCCCCTCTTCTGGTGAGCAACATTGATAATAGTTGGGAAACCCCAATACCTTGACTGGTTACAAATCGACATAAATCAAATTCATAAACATACGGATTTTTTAACTCGTTTTATGAAGCGTTTAAGCTGAACTCGTCCCCAATACATCAATATGGAGAAATTTGAAACACAACAAAATTTTAAACTCCTTAGTAAGACAGTTTTCTACCACACCAGGTATCGAACTCGCAACCTTCCACGCACGCTTGAAATTTTCCTCTTTCTCCAGCAGACACTACTGCTACCCTATTATGATACAAATGAGACTTGAGAATACATGCTTTATAATTATTTCATATAATATACTGAAATAAAATAAGTATGTGTATATATATATATATATATATATATATATATATATATATATATATATATATATATATATATATATATATATATATATATATATATGTTTTTAATTTTTTTCTATAAAACAATCATAGAGGAATTTTTAAAAAAATAAAAATTATTTTGCACAATTTTTTCATAAAAAATTGCAAAATTGGATTTAGTGTGTGTTACTACACTTATTTTCTGTTATTGCCAAAGAAATTGCGTTGAGATTACAAAATATATAAATGTAAATGATAATTTAGCTTAAAATTTTAGCCTAGATTGAAATAATAATAATTAAAAGTATAATATAATAGCATAGCAAACGTTCTAATTTTTTTTTATTGTATGTAAAAGTGTACATTTTTTTAAAAACTATTCTTGTAATACGTGTGTAGGATCAGTAGACCAACAATTTTATAACAAATTTTATTTGTTATAAAATTGTTGGTAACTCTAGAAATTTTATTTTTGAATTTATCTAGAATCAAAAAATCATTAATTATATACTGAGCACAAAATATACACTATAGGGAATAAATTTGATATTTTCAGTAAAATACTAAATAACTGAGATAATGCATTACTAAATCGACTTTTCGTTCGTGCTTGATTAAATCTGGAAAGAAAGAGCTCATTCTAAAATATATTTGTCTCCAAAAGTTAAGAAACAACATGTTCTTAGAAGTTCACTATAAAAAAACTACAATGAAAAAAAATTCTTAGTTTATGAAAATGATATAAGCGAACTTATATAAATTTAGATGCAAAAACGCTAGCTAGAACATTGTTTTAATAGAAAAGGTAGATATAAGTGAGAGAAAAATGTCAAACATCGGGCTTTCGTGTATAACTTTCTTTATTTTCAGCTTTTGTTAGCAGATTCGTTGACAATAATCAATGGAGTACCGTTATGTCGGAGAAAAGCCGTTTGTCCTATTTGTTAAAGGGGTGAACAGTCGGACGGATGTAAACGGGGATGTACCAGACTGATGCTCTTAGGATCCTTAATGTGTCTCGCAGTCTTGTCTTGTCTCTAGAATGAATTTAAAACTGAAACTTCTGGGTTCAGAAGACTTATTTCATATCGACCACGAGCTACAAACCTACAGAAGCCAGATTTATAGCTCTTTTGGTCTGAAGCATTTCTGTGTTGTATCTTGTTGCAGAACACTCTGCAGCACCAGGGAGAAGAACATACGCTTGTCTGGTGCAACGGCGTCTTCAAATGCAACTTCTAAACAAGGTGATCGGTTGTGCGTGTCGCTCTCACCGGACGACAGAGATGGACCTTCTTGTCTAGGTCAAGAGAACAAATTTCTTGGACCACACAGCGATGGATTACGATACTGTTTACAGATGAGCCTAGTTTCATACTGGTGACCGATTCAGGAAGCGTATTAATCTGGAGGGAACAAAGTACTAGATACCATCAATCCAACACTGTGGAAAGACAGATTTATCAAATTGATGTAATAATGGTTTCAGCAGGAATTTCACTCACAGTTCTTCCCTTGCAGGTCACTGTAACCACCATTACGCTGACCTGCAAGGAAAGAACTGTAAAATATCGGGATGAGATCCTTGAGTTACATGTCAACCCACATGCCGGTTCAATTGGCAATGATTTCATTATGATGAATGATAACGCACAATCTCATGAAGTTGTAGTTATTTAGGCATATCTTTAGGGTCTTTATTCGGAGCGAATGAAATGACCAGCTCAATCTCCACATCTGAATCCTATAAAGCAACTCTAGGACTGTCTCGTTAGACAGGTTAATGCTTTAACTTTTCCTCCACGTTCTTTTGGATAGATAGAAAACAGCTTACTCGGTGTTTGGTTTCTCTTCCCATTTCGGTAACTGAAAACTGAATTGATGGCATGGAAAGTCGACGCCTCCACTGCATTGAAGCTAAGGTTAGACATATTCCTTTTTAATATCCCTCTTTGTTTCGTTTCTATGAGATAAAACTGCTATTATTTTTTTTCTAAAAATGGGCTTTGTCAGCGAGATTGTTTTTAATCATTCATGCTTTTTTCTTATGTAACTTTCTGTGTTACAATTAATACATAGCTGTTTTGTTTACATGTCATCCAAATTTGGTGTTTCTGTATTTATTCATTTCCAAATTAGGCGGAAAAAATCGACTGTTACTAAATTTTTGGAGGCCAGTACCTTCTGCAAAAAAAGAAAAAAAAAAAAAAAACGTTGAAATTTATTTCCATAAATAGTGGACTTACTGTTCCTTAGTGGTATGACTATCATCCTCAGATTAGTGTCCAAAGTTTGATGCCAATGAATGTTATACTCGTACAATGCGAGATGAAGTTGCGGGCTTTTTTCTTTCAAGTCTGTTGGAGTGTTTCTTTGTGAGTTTTACTTATTTATGACACGTTCATACGTCTCGTTACTTTAAAAAATTCTCTAAACATGACCTTAAATTAGTTACGACATGGCCCATTTCAATTGCGTTATAATCTGCTGCAATGAACCAACATACTTCTTTGTGCCTAGACCAGAGTTCGGCACTGACAAATAGATGATAGTTGCTAAGAAATCTTTAGAAGCAGTTGCCTTTAACATTTGATTAGACAACCTCAGAGATATTATTTCACTTAAAGGACATTGCAACTACGACCTATCAACATACTCCATCCGTATTTAGTGAACATGATGGATCTTACGTTAAGTCGGTATTTGTACTCACCACATTCTGATATAATAGCTACCACGTTAGTCACCATCAGGGAAGACATTCTCACAGGTAGTGGTCGGTATTCACATGTTGCAAAAGAGGAAACCCAGAAAAAGGGCATACAGAAAACAAAGGAGCATCTAATCTCCTGTTATTCAAGAGTGACTGTGGTATTAAATAAGGTTCCTTTCACTCTGAAGAATGTTGTCCTACATTTAGACATGCTCAGTGAGTACCTGATAGAATTCTATATATATCTAAAATAATTCCTCCAGGAGGAACAATGATTTGGATATTAGAGACTTTACAACCACTTTCAGCAGTTTTCCATGCAGTGGCTAAGGAACCCCAGGATTTCCTCAGACTTCTCTTTGGAACATTATCTCGACGGTTATCTTTGGACACAAGAAAGCACTTTGACCTTGTATAAATAATTACGAAGTCCTATTGTATTTACTTACGCAGGATGTTCGACGTCGGCGGACAGAGGGGCGAGCGGCGGAAGTGGATCCAGGTGTTTGAAGGCATCACCGCAGTGCTCTTCCTGGTGGCGTCTTCCGGATTCGATCTCATCATCCGGGAAGACACGAGAACGAATCGCCTGCAAGAATCTCTTTCCCTTTTCCAGGATGTATGGAAGAGTCGGTAATCAGTTCTGTTCACACTTCTGTGTACAATCTAATTAATAATAATTTAAATCTTTGATGGCAAACTATTATTTTGAATTCAAATTTTTTTTATAAGTTTCCAAAAACCCAAGTCGTTTATTAATTCCGAAAAATCTATGTTTAATACTTTTTCAGTAAATCTTACACTATTTTAAAATTTTTTTATAATTTTATATCTTTTAATCTTGTATATATATTAGTGGGGCAGTTGAGCCCCAAACTGTACATTAAGGTTAACAGGTTTGGAACACTTCCCCATCACCAAGTGCCCCTTCATACTGAGCCAAGGTCATTTGTCGAGGTCACATCTGAGCTGGCATCCTCCTCTCCACATTAGAGGGAGAACTTTGGACATCACACATGAACGTGGACATGAACCCAGCTCATGGGACTCCAGCACCCCAGTGAGAGTTAGTAGTCATCCTCATAATCACTGCCCAAGGCAAATGATTCTTCTTTTTGCCGGAAGCGGCCTGAAGCTACTGAGCCACTGAAGCATCTTAATGTATACAATAGTAATTTTATAATAATTATATTATAACGACATCATGGAGTAAACACTATTACAAAAAGTTGCAGTAAGGCATTCTCCGAGTTCATTTCATGGACAACGGGTTATTTGTATGTGTGGCAAAGAAGAAAATTACGAAACTTTAATACTTATCTAAAAGCTGTGGTCTAATAATAGAACTATAATCTTCGGGGATGTAGGCCCCACTTTTAATCCTAACCGTTATTAAAACAATGGGAGATGTAGCTCCCCTTCTTTCAGTGTGGATTCTTGGTATTTTTCCAGATTTCTTTCGTTGCGATACGTGAATAGGGCTCACTTTCCATCATAGTTTAATACAGAGAACGCGGTGGATTGTTTTGGCTATTATGCTTCATGCAACACGATTCCAAAGGAAACTCCTTACGGTTTTAAAATCATGTAAACAATTAGCTATATATAACAATGTAAATAACAGTAATATATATTTGAATATACTGTAGTATGCAATTTCATTTGGGATCATCGAATTTTTTGGACTGATCAGTAATTATTTTTATGCATCACTTCGTCAAACCATATAGTCTTAAAACTGAAAACAGTGCATTTCTTGATAGAAAACCAGGCAAGTAGATTCAAGCACATCTAAAGACAGAAAATGCACCAGCAAGAAGATATTCGTCAGAAAAGTTAAGACAGATTCTACTGAGTTGAAGTGAGATTGCGAAATCGAATTCGAAGTTGTGGCCAGCAAAGGGTTTTAAGATGGTTTCTCTCTCTCTTTTATTTTGAAATAGCTTCATCTATAAAAGAAATACCTTTCGCTAAAAAGACAACCCGTGATTGAGTTCTCAGCGATAAGGTGATCTTGCATTGTATAACAGAGGATCAAATGATTTTCTCAAACGAGACATTACTTGCATTCACCATGGCAACGATAGCATTCGGTAAGCGTGCCCTGCAGATAATGATTTTGAATGCATACTGTCAGATTAGGCTATTAAAATACGCTTTTGGCTATTTCTTTTAACTGAAGCCACTAAACACAGCCAATAGCTTCGCCATTTCGAATCAAGGTCAAGCGAGAAGGTCTATATCTGAACTGTGGTATCACTTTTTTGTCAATGGAATTACACTGAACCGAAAAGATAACATTTAGCGAGTACATAACAATCAGAATAATGGTCTTCAATTGGGCCAAATATGCAGCTCGATAGCTATATGTTACGAAAAAGTGCCCACATATTCCTTATCAGGTTGTTGTGACCTCTGAAATCATATTGTATCCAGAGAGCTGATAATTTGCGCCTTCTAATCTAATCCAAGTATATAGATGTTGAAAAACCTCAGTTTTAGGCGGGGAATGCTGAAGGATGCAACCATATTTTAAAACGTCATTTCCTTTTTTTTTGTTCCTTTGTGCATTTTGATTGGTTTGATGATGAAACAGAGTTTGATTGAGCTCCCTAAATACTAAGATTAAGAACAAATTTTTATATTTAATCCAATCCATAAAGAAAAATATACCGACATTTGAACTGACATTGATGGGAAAAAATTGATTTTGCCAGTTTATTCAGGAATATGAATTTTGTATAGTTATTGTAAATATGGGGGAATAATTATTATTTTTACTTAACCATAATTAAGATTTACCATGAAATTCAGTATAACTTAATATATTCAATGTAAGTATTCTTGTCAAACAAATAGCAACAAAATTATTAATATTGATATATGTGTGCATACGTTAAAACTAATTGCATTTAATTTAATTCAAAATAAGTAAACAATATTTTTATGCGTACATTTAACACTCAATATTATTTATTTTAAAGGTTTTTAAAAGAATCTGGTTTTATTTTATTTCTAAATAAACAAGATCAATTAGAAGAAAAAATAAGAAGAGGCTCTAAATTAGGGAACTACTTTCCAGATTATCTGCAATACACGCCGAACGGTAAGTACTTACAATCATTTGCTAAGAAAGAGAATTAATTTATTTAATAATAGAATTTTTATTTTATGTACATTATGATTTTTTGGGGGGAGGGAAACCTAAAAAGGAATCTAAATTTTTAAAGTTAGGCCATAACATCCCATGCTTATTTCTAAGGACCAAAGTTAATAAAGTGTAAAATATCGATACGATAAGACAGTTAACCTGTGAAAAATTTTGAAACACATTCAAGTGGCTAGGTCGACACCCGAGATGTCATTTCATTCTCCATATCAGTAGATAGATATAGGACTCAGTAGAATTCTTAATATTTACTGGGTCAGTCATAGAACTCTAAACCTCCTCTTTCGAGAACGATGTTTTTCCCACAAAGCTTCCGAAGTCCCTATTTAATTAGATATTTCTACAACTTGATGAAAACTAGAACATAAAAATTTTTTCATCCTATTGAATATCAATTCTTACATTTACATACTGTTGCTTTTTTTTTCCAAGAGAAGAAATAAATATTTTATTTCATAAATCATTACAATAGCCGAATTAGACTAAATGGTGTTCTAGTTACTAATGACATTTGGACAAGCCAAGCTCACTATACCGTTGGCTATATGAATTTAAGTCAGTAGGGTGTGTCTTTCGTTTAACCAGAGCACAACGAAGGTGAAAGTACGACTTTGCTCCTAATTCCTCAGATAGATGGATCACTCTCTTAATTTTACATTGATCTGGAGAGGGAGGAAATTTTTTTCGGGCCATTACACCCATAGTAACTCCTCAACGACCAACCACAGGACATTTTGATTCTCGCAGATTTAACAACTAGGTTAAATCTGTGGAATTTTCACAGATCTAACCACTAAGTTAGATTATATAGGGAATATGTCAGTGTTTTTTGTCGTTGAGAAAGGAAACGACTATATTGGCTGAGAGAGTGTATGAGCTATCAATAAAATTATATATATATGTCTCCTCCTCATTCTCTAAGGAAATAAATATTATTTTGACACGCGCGACATATAGAAAATATCATACCATAAATTCATATAATTAAAAAAAAGTGATACAATTTTAAGCGCGAATTCGTTATTCAATTTTACTTTTGGATCAAATTCTATTTTATTATAAAACATAAAATACCATGTTCCATATTTTTTTTTTTTAAATACAGGTTAATGGTGGGTAATGCTACTCGCCTCCGTGACTTGGTTTTCATGTGCCCACAGTGTAAAGTCAAAAGAGTAGTAGTTTCTGGCCTTATAATGACTAAGGGTTAGTCACTCAAGTCCTTGCCGTCATTAAAAAATATTTTTAGTGACGGCAATATTTTAAAAATTTTGATGTCAATTATTAACTTTAAAGTGCTTATTTCTTTTATTCCATTTGGATCATGATCGCACCACTAAATTACAATTCTCATTGGTTTAAAATATATCCATGACTTCACATAACATTTTATCTACTTCACATCGTAACTTGTCTTATTGAGACAAGTCAGATGACTTGTCGACGAATTTACTGCCTGCTTTCAACTCCCATTCTTTGAGCGGCAGCAAACAAGGCGAAGTTCATCACTGAATGTCTGGGGGTCGTAAACGACGAGATAAAATCTATTCACGATTTTTACTAGTAATAAAGAAGTATATTTTTAATTATAATTTCATTCGTTAGTAAAAGTTTTCACAATCATGAAAATTACCTGTAATTCTAAGTAATTAACTTTCAAATCTTTCTGATATTACTTCTAAAATGGATCACATTTAAAATAGAACAGAAGAAAACGCAACATAAAAAAAAAGGCATCCACTTTATAGTTAGTTTAAATCGGCAAGGATGATGTAAACTTTTCTAAAAATTATGTTAGCGATTTAAATTTAACTAGTATCCCTCATGAATTTTACAGTGTCATTTTACTTATTTGAATTTGTCGTCATTTCAAGAGAACACAATATCCTATATATATATATATATATATATATATATATATATATATATATATATATATATAATTAGCTTTACTACGCAAGCCATTTGAGAAAAACGGTGGGAGCGATACCTAGTGTATATGTATATATAAAGTGGTTACATATTTTGAATTGTTTTCGAATGATTAAAGTACATTTTTTTTATTAAAATCTAAATACTTATTAAAATAAATCATATTATTTTTTTTTTATCAAACAGAGACAGTAACAAGCGAGTACGAAAAAGCCCAGTGTTTCATCAGAGATCTTTTCCTGGTAAGATTTTTGGAATTCTAACTTCAGTTTTAAGTATTCTCGGTCAATTAAAGGAATAGCTCCTGCCATTTTGTTTGTGTCTGTTGCCAGGGAAACAAAACCGGTTCCATTTTCGACAGGAGAAATCAGAAAAAGTACATTAACTTTGCCTTACTGAATGCCTTGAATTTAACACGAGGTATTGCCCTAAATATCTAATTTATCACTTACACCCCTATCTGAAATGGGCAGTTTTTTATAGCATAGCAACCACTGTTAACTAGAATATCTGGTGGGAGCTATTTCTTTGGTCAAACGGAACAGCCACAGAAAATTATATACAATGCTTTTTAATTGTTATATTTTATATAATTAATCCTGTTTTGAAAGAATTTGGTTTATTTTCATAATTTTCTAGACGGAGACCAAGAAAGATCCCCCTAAAACCGGAGCAAGGGACGATTATTACAGCTACAGGCGGAGTTCCAAGAATCGAGATTGCTTTTGGCATTACACGACCGCCACAGACACCCAGAATGTGAAGAGGGTGTTTGAAGACGTTCACACGATGATAGTGATGCTCAACCTGGAGAGCATTGCACCAACTTGATCACTTTCCAGTTCATCAATCTAGTATCATTGCATGTATCTTGTCTTCATATCATAACTACTCGTGGAAGTTTGTTGTGACACGCATGTTATATTCTAATAAAAAGGAATACGTCTGAGTTCGTGAAATTTCTGTCATATAAATGATTTTAATTGGCGCATTGATCTGCCAGCAATTCTAAAATTGAAGTAAGTTACTTTTACGTACAGCATAACAGTAGCTCAAATTCACTAAAATAATATCACTTTCAGGTATTACAGTAAGAAAACTAAAAGAATGTTTAACACAGTTATTTAGCTGAATCTAGTCTTTTGAAAACAGTGTTATAAATTTTGTCTTCCTTGCACAGAATTTCAGGGAAAATACAAAGAAGTTTCTAAATAGATTTACACTCTGTGTTGTTAAAGTCAGTAGATGGACAATTTCATGCTTAACTTAGCAATTCTTCTCTTTTTATTTCTATATGTAGCATAGATTACGATGTTAAGACTCAATTATTTACATTTCAACAGACAATTACGATCGAATCAGACAATTACGAGAAAACAAACTTTACAAGAAGGTTATTCTGGACACTTAACTCTAATGTGGAAGAATAGTAAGAAATAAGTTGCCTTCTTTAGAATGCATTCTGTAAGGAGCACATGTGATAAAATTTGAGTTACAGAAAAATAAAATGATAAGCTCCCCATTTTTTAGATATTTAATACTAAAATTTAGCAACAGGTAGCCAAGGATATAATAGATCACCAAAGGATATTCATTGGCATATAATGAAATTATGAAACATCATTTGTGTTACGCACACACCTTCTAGTATTATTTGGTTAAAAGAAGATATTTACTGTATAAGAGCATTAGTTACTTTAGTGCACATCATGCCTACATTGCAAGAGAAAATGGAGCAGGTAAAAATTGTTCTCTGAAACCAGAAGAGCATCGTTGTAGTTATACAAGGGGAATTTCGTCTTATAAAGCAAGTACGAAAACGTCCATACGCTGTATACAAGATAATGTAGAAATTTAAAATGAGTGGCCATTCTCCCAAGCAGAGGGAAAAAGCAAAAACAACAGTGGAATTTACATCTTTATTGTGACAAAATCGAGTTTGCCTATCTTTTGCAGGATAGAGAAAAGTAAGTTCATAAAACCTTTTTACAGTAACCTTTTATAAGATTGGTGATTAACTTTACTCGGCCCATTTTTAGCAAACAAATTAACGCCTACAATTAACGAATTTGGACAAAGGAAAATTTTCAAGCAATCTAGGAACATTTGTACTCTGCAAAAAAGACAATTTGAAGTTAAGTAAAGATTCTTTCATCATTTTATAGTACTTTTTGAAGAGGTGACTCCCCAAATTGAATCCGTACTTAACACAAATCAACAGTAGCATGATATCTGATCAAACTTGTATTACCAAAAATGCGAATGCCTTCAGGATACTGTTTTTATGTCAAATGGTGCACTCCCTCACATTTAATCACCCAGTAAAGTTATTGTACTCAAGAGAATATCAAGCTCTACAATTAAAAATAAGGCGGCACCGATAACTGAATTTTGAAAATTTAAACCGGAATCGTAATATCCCGAATTAAAAAGGCTGCTTTTTGAAATATTTCAATATTCGAAATAACCCACTTATGTGAATCATTTTATTCCTCTTTAAAATTCGTGAAATTCAAATATCG
Organism: Latrodectus elegans; assembly: GCA_030067965.1. Lineage (NCBI taxonomy): Eukaryota > Metazoa > Arthropoda > Arachnida > Araneae > Theridiidae > Latrodectus > Latrodectus elegans. The sequence continues at coordinate 125,888,329 of CM057814.1, forward strand.
AATAATAGTAACTAACCAACATCTCACAGAATTACTAAGTACTGAATTTTAAAGAATTATCAAGAGAAGTAAAATAAATGTGTTTAGTTTTTAATATTTCAATTTAATACACATATTTTGTACTTTTATTTATTATTTCAAATAAATTTAATTTCTGTAAAAAAATTTTTTATACCTTTTTTTGCCTACCTTTTAAATATGTATTTAATTTCGTCTCTCAAAAATTTTCAAATATTGAAAATTGGCTTGGACAATCCAGTAGCTTGGCCAACCCTGGTCTAGCTGAGGAAAATATGACTGAAAATTCCTTATTTTTAGGTGTTTCTATAGGTATGGTGACTAAATTCATGCACACAGTTTGGCAAGACATGCTCCACAAAGCAAAACAGAGAATAGGAAGACGCTGCATTAAAGAAATTGGCGTGAGTAGAAGAGGATTGTAATGCTAAAAAGCGAACTGAAACAACAGTTAACCACAAATCTCGATTCTACAATTATTGTACCAGTATACTTCCCAGTACCTAGCTTAGGGATGGGCTCTATCAATTAGTGGGAGAACCCAGGTGGGACTTTTGGACAATTTAGAAGCAGGGATCAACCTGCAGATCCCTAACACTTAATTAGCAAACCCACAGAAGTATCATTTCACTTGAAGGATACTGCAACCACGAAATATTTAACACGCCCTAGTCGCCTTTAGTGAACAGGTCTTTATTTAAGCCAAATTTTGAATTCACTGCCTTCCAATAATGAAAATGACACCATAACCAACTAGGCCACCACAGCCTTTTTCTGGATTCTAGTCAAAAATTAGTAAAAATGTATCTTCATAAACAGAAAATTTATGGAAGAGCAGCAAAGCCCAAACCACTTCTCACAGATGTTAAAAGGCTGAATATTGTCTACAAATGGTATCATGGATGAAACATGGTAAATTGACAAGTAGAAGAGAATATGGTCTGACAAATCATCTTTCACACCTTTCCATACAACAGGATGGGAGCAGGTTTGGAGGACACCTGCACAAGCGTATCATCACGATTATCTTCTTCCATATAACAAGCATGGAGATGAATTTGTCATTATATAGACATCTTTGTCTTGTTTTTATGAGGGACCAATCGCAACTTTTAAAGGAAGAATATCTGGGGAGAAGTATAGATAAATTTTAGCTGACTACATCCATTCTTTGAGGCAAATTTGTTTCCTTCAAGACGAAAATTTACAAGATGCCCATCCATCAATTCATGCATGATCATCCGTCGATTCACAATCAACCTTGGTTCAGTAAATACGAGGATGAAGTCAAACATCTACTTTAATCACCCGAATAAATATAATTAAGCTAACACAGTACTGTAAAATGTTCACTACTCAATCGTTATCCTCCTTAAGGAATTTCTAACAGAATTTACATTGTATCTCCATGGTATAATATTCTTCTAAACACTATTCAACACTTGCATGAATCGATTCTTAGTTAAATGCAATCTGTATTACATACCAAACGTGATTTACACCATGCTAATAAAGTATTCTTTATAAATATAAGGTACTTCTATTATTTTCATAATGACCTGAATAAAAAAATATATACCTAAGTTCAAATACAGTTTTATCAAGCTTTAAATTTTGTTAAACAATATTTTAGATAGTCTGAGTATGGTGTGAATTAAATAATTAACAGATAGTTATAAAACAGTTGTTTTGCCAAATATTTATGTTAGAACAACTGCATGTATTTTTTCAAAAAGATAAATGCAACAACAATAAATAACATTAGTTTTATTAGAAGACATTTAATAATAAAAAATAACATCAATATAAAAGAAAATAAAGCATCTTTATAGTTTCTTCATAATTTAATAGAATTGTACAGCTATAATTATTTCACGATAAATATGTATATATATTATAAAGAAATTATTTTCAGTTGATACTGTAATAAAAATAGAAATAAGCACCTATACTTTAGAGCACATCACATTAAGTTATTAAGAAGCTGCCGGCCAGTACAGGTTATTGCTGTATAAGGAAGGTTCACTCATTGGATTCAGCAGAACCATCCAAAGTAGCAATCCAGCCACAAAACAAATCATTATCAGAGACTGTTTTGGTTGCTTCAACTTAAGAATCTGTCCAAAATCAGGAAAGCCCATGTGATTACAAAAAGCATGAGCAATAAAAGGAGCCATTACATGCCCTAAAAATAAATTCAAAATTACTTTTTTGATTATATATTTTCAGTTCCATCAATTTCTTTTATAAATAAGGCAGTATATTTAAAACATAAAAGTTCTAGACTTTTAACTTCTGCATAAAAACATAATAATAAACTCAATTTTACCTTTCTTTTTATTAAGAGGTGAAAAATGAGAATAAGGAATATATGAAACTTGTGTTTTTAATATTGACAAAAATATTATATATATATATATATATATATATATATATATATATATATATATATATATATATATATATATATATATATATATATATATATATTAGGTAATATTAAATAGATAAGCTTCATACACTGTACTATATAATAATAATAAAAAAAACCAACAAACCATAGACAAAGATTTAGTATGTTATTTAAGTATATTCATTTTTATATATTATGTTATTTATAGATTCATGTAGTTATAGAAATAATAAAACATAATCATAAAATCAACGTGGAAAATTAATAAAATTTGTTTCCATTAACAGCTTATGTTCCAAAAAGTAATTCATATATACATATCTTAAGAAAATAAATAATAAAAATTAATTTTACATGTGGTATATAAATAGGTTATATCAAGTACATTTAGAATTTTAAATTTATTTGAGTTTATATGAGAAGAACACAGTAAATTAAACTTCTCTTTTCTGTTTGATTATATGTAGTTTGGTGATTAATAATGTTTTACGAAAAAGATAATAGATACTTGTAGTTACAAGAATAATTTAATATGTTAGATAAATTCTACCATAACACCTGAACAATTTGAAATTAGTACATACCAATATATGAAATTTATAATACGTCACATTACTGAGAGAATATTTTGAGTGTAATAAAAATGTCACATTTAATACAAGAAATATTATTCCTCACCTGTTCTTAAGAAAAGATAAGTTGAATATGCACCAAATATTGTTGTATATACGAATTGAAACACTGAAAGATATAAATTTTTGCTTTACAAATATTTAGAAACATTACAACTCTATACTTTATTAGTTAAAAGAAGAATTTTATCAGGCTATAAATGAAATTTTACCACACTCATATCTTACAGGATTGTAAAATGGCGACTTTGAATTTAGCTCCATGAGCAAGTTTTTCATTAAGAAGATGAAGATGAGCTGAAATAAAATAATAGTTTCATTACTTAACATTAAATTTTCATTGATTAACTCATTAAAGTAAATCTAAGAATCAGAATTTATAAATTACAATTCAATAGAATTTTAATAATTAAATTCAATATTTACCATTCTATCTATGTACAATTATGAATCAATATTACTATTTTTAATTCTTTGATTAATGCAGCAGTTTTTGTTTATATAATGTAAATTTTTTCCAATCTTGATTTTTGTTTTTTTAATACATACTTATTGTAAAATTAAAAGTACAATAAATATTGGCCCTTTATTTTCTAAAATATTTGAATAATATTTTTGCTACCTAAAATCAAGATATATAAGTAGCATAACTCACCTATACCGAAAAAGAATGGACACAAAATCACAGATGACTTGTTTCCGAAACATGGCACTAATATTGGCAGCATACAAGCTCGAAAAGTGAATTCTTCAAAGAATGGAGCCTAGAAATACAAAATAACTATATACATATGTTCTATATACATATTAAATATTCTTTAGATAACAATACACAAATTTCATTAGGGAAGAATAAAGGAATTAAAAGTGTAAAAAACTACAAATAATTATGTAAACTTTTTTTTAAAAAAAAATTACATCCTTATGTTGGCTCTTTCAAGCATAATAAGTCTTGCAGTCCAATAAAGAAAAGAAGTATCTTTAGGAGTAGAGAGTGTCTTGAAATGTGAAGAAGAGCGGGCTTCCTGGAGGACAGAACATTTCCAAAGATGCTCGCCATCCATGCCAACATGTTTTCTACATAAAATGCAGTCGGGTGAATCCACAAGCCCTATGTGATAGAGATGTTTCTGGAGAAAATCATGCCCAGTAAGTAACATGAAGTAGGAGATCCCTATAGATCTAGGTAGATCTCTGGGGATACATGAGCTCAGCAGGGTCCTCCGGAGTTTGACATTTCTCAGGCCAGTAGGAGTATCTGGAGGGTTTAAAAAAGAAGCCTCTTTCGTGAGATTGTCTGCTTTTTCATTACCAGGCAAGCCGCAATGGCTAGGGATCCATTGTAAAGTAATTTCCTTTCCCGCAGACAGTAAAGTGTTAATGATAGTCTTACAGTTAAATTCTATAGATGTAGATAGGAGAGTATAATTTGCCACTGTATGAATGGCAGCATGACAGTCAACAAGAAGGACAAATTTCATTTCCAAGAAATCTAAATTTTTTGGAGAGCTATGTAAATTGCAAACTTTTCTCCCTTATGTAAACTAAAATATCATGTATTTTTAAAATAAAGTAATGCACATTAAGGAATCATCATTTCATTTAAAAATTAACGTGAGTAAATAGTGATAAAATATTAGTGATGTTTAGGTAAATAAATATATTGAATTTTCTATAGCTAAGTGAATAATATTATTAAATTTTTTAGGTATTTTTTAAGCAAAATTATGATCTAACCCTTATTCTATTTTAAAAGGAAATGAAAAATGAATTACAAATATTCTATACACAATATAAACATAGTTCTTACTTACAATAACATGGTTTCTAACCCAAATAAGATTAGTTAAGCTATTAAACCACAGCTTCAGATCTGAAATATAAGCAAAAATTATGAAAATATTCAATAGTAAATGTTAAAAGCAACAAGTACTGCTTTATATTACAGATAGCAAGAACAGTAAGTAAATTTAATTATGCAAGTTCTTTATATTTTTAAAGTGGTATAAAATTAAGATATATATTTCTGTTGCATTAAATTGAAGCTATTAATAAAAAAAAAAAAAAAAAAAAAAAAAAACCTAAATTAAAATAAATATAAGAAAGAGAAATATATTTCATACACATAAACAAAAGAATACATTTAACTTCCACGAGGGTGAAAATTAGGATATTAATTTTAGATTTAAAATTTACTAAAGAATAAAATACAAATTTAACAAATTAAAGAGTGTTTATAAGAAATGAAGTATAAAAATTACATAAGTATTTTGAATTCTTGTGAATAATATTAGTATGATTTAAAAATTTAATAACCTATAAATTTATTTACTGTTAAAAATTTTTTTGCAAAAAAAATTATTTTTTCATTAATTTTCCATCAATTTTATAAACTTAAAAAAAAAAAAAAAAAAAAAAAAAAAACACACACACACACAAGAAATTTTTATATTACAAGTAACTATAGTCCACTAAAGATAATTACATACTTTTATTTTTCTACTAGATTTAATATTAAATTATTGCTTTACACTTCACAAATTTGTCAATTTGATGGAAAAATCAATTTAAATATAGATACCGAAAGGTAAGAAAAATCATCTGAAAATAGCTTTAGTTCAAAAGTATACATTTAGAAAACTTTAAAATAGTAATTTATAAACAATTTAATCATACTTGCAGCATTAAGTATCATATAATCCTAATAGAATCCTAATTAGATGAACAAGATGTTTCTCTGTAATGATATTATAGTCTATTTTGTTCAATTCAGACTTTTTTTTTAGCCTCAGACATTCCTTGAACAGTTGTATGTTCTTAAGATCACAAAAATATACTCAGAGCATAGGATTTTAATTCATCTTTCATGATAAGTTGACCTATTAAAATTAGTGGTGAATGTTATACACACAGTAATGAGGATTTTTCTTTTTATCCACAATTTGTTATGGTTCAATAGGCAGAAGAAGAGTTTCAAATTTAAATTTTACAACAAAAAAGTAGTATTTACCATCTTTTTATCATTAACGTTTAATGTTTGTTTGTCACTCAACGGTCATTTTTTGCACACGAGGGCTAATTAGACCGGGACCTACGGTTTAAAGAGGATTCCGAACCACTACAAACATCCATGCCCTGGGTGGGATTCGAACCCACGAACTGTTGAACCGAAGGCAAGAGCGTTAACTATTCGGCTGCCAGCTCGGCATCTTTTTGTCATAAAGATGAATCAGATATATGGCAAAACTATTGCATTTTTATAAACTGCATGATAAATCTAATTTTCATAATTAATGAATATAGAAGCCAAAAAATCTAAATGAATTTTTTGAGGAGTATGTATTAAAAAAAGATAGTTCTAAGTAAAATAAAAAAAATGAAGATTATACCAAAAATAATTTTATTTTAAGGAACAGAATTAAGTCAATATTGGGTACTTGCAATAAAATGTACACAAATTAAGATTCTACTTAAATTTGACAGAAACATCAAATTTTTTAAATTTCTGACAATTCCTTGATAGAATGTAAATATATTTTAAAGCAACATTTTAAGCATTTTAAAATAGTTAAATTTCAATCCAATTTATTTTAGATAAAATTTAAAAACGTTTAAAAAAGTTAAATAAAATTAATTTTTTCTACATAAATTTTAGCAGGAAATGAATAACTTTTTTTTTTTTTTTGTAATTGAAATCCATTTAAAATATTGTTTATTTTTCTTAAATAAAACTTTAAAATGGATTAAAAGTTAAAAAAAAGTCCTTAGTGAATTTATATTTGTCACGAAACAAATGTACAAAAGATATTAACAATGTAAAAATTATAGTTTCATTTCTGTTTCATAATAAAACAGAGGGATGATTATTAAACATATTGAAAGTAACAAATAATAGTCTTTATTAATGGTAATTAATAAAAAAAAAGTTTGTTCATACTTTTTCAAAAGAGAAATATATATTTTACAGTATATGAATGTTTGTTTTTTTAAACTGTTGATTAAAAATAAGGCAAGTTAGAAAATAAAGAATTTTTTTTTAAATATTACCAAATAACTCATTGTAGAGGCCATCATTATAATATAGTGAAAAGGGTCCCATAAATAAAATCTGGAAAAATAAGGTAATTAACATCATTACAATACTAACAACTGAAAACTTTGATGTAATTATTAATATAAAATAATGAATCAGTTATATTAATTGAATTAATAAAAATAAATAATAGTACTTTCTACAATTTCTCCTAATTTTAAAGATTATTATTTTAAATTTTTGATTTAATTATTGAATTTTACACAGTAATTATTAGAAAACTATCAAATTAATTGTATAGAGCAGTTTATTTACTTTTCCTTTGGAATAATTTCAATTCAAAACAATATGATGTAATTAAACTAGCTAATAAGAAAATAAGTAAACTTTTACATAAGTTTCCATACAATCTTATATATTTTATCACAGCATTTTGGTGAATTCTTTATTAAAATTATGAATGATGTACTAAATTATTTCATTTTCACTGATGTTTTTAACCACATTTTACTTAGAGCATTCTAAAATGTTTTACACAGTTAATCTATTTAATTTGTTATTGTGTAATAGAATGAGAGAGAATTTGTTATTATCAAATACAATTAGTAGTTACAAAATATTCCTTTTCTAAGATTTCTCAAATCTTTTGAGCAAAACAAATTTTAAGTAAATAGATTTAAGTTTATAAGCTAAAAACTTGCTACTAAGAAATTTTTAAAAGATAAACACAAGTCAATTAAAATTGTGGAAGAAATATTTTTCTTTCAACAGTTACCCATATATTTAATCTTTCAGCATAACACTTATTATTGTAACATTAGAAGGGGTTAACAAATTCTCAATATTTTAGTAATTCTAGGAATTTTCTTTAATGACATTTTGCTGTTTTGGATGTATGCACACATTCAATCATGTGCATTTTTTTACCAAATTTTTTTCACCATCAATAATTTGAAACATTTGTAAGAGAACATGCGGCTATTCTATTAAATTCTTCTGTTTTATTCTCTTCTGTAAAAGGTTTTAAGTATTTTGCATTTTTCTCATGTTAAATTTACAATCATTTGAATGATTTCTACATTAAGGTTTGCTGGTTAATTTTCAAACTAAATTTCTCACTAAAATTCTGTTCAAAACTTTTATATTTTTAATCTGTTGTGTATATTTTTCCTTACACTTCCTGATTTGACATTCTCAAAAATTAGCACTTGAAATTTTTTTGATTATATATGAAACAGTTCCTTTAAATCATTTTAAAGAAAATCAAATGATTTCAAACTGTTTTATTTTTAATACTATCATATTATATATTTTATATAAAAAATACTAAATAAAAGTTGAAAAAAAAAAACAAAAAAACTTAGAATTATAAATCTTGTATCAAAACTATGAATATGGAATGGGTGGATTGATGTAATAAATAAGAAAAAAAAATACTGAAGAATCCTTATGCACTTGGAAAGAATCTGAAATGAAAATGATAGCTGATAATTATATATGATACAGGGCAGAATAAATGATATGCCCAAGTATAATAGTGAGACACAAACAAGTAGGGTAGAAATCAGGAAGTGACAATTCACAGGTACTTAATAATCATATTTTGCAGATAAAAGCAAATTAAATTGGAATTTTCAAGAGCACAAACTATTTGGTTACCAGCTAGGCCAGCTGATCGTGAAATGAATTGTGGGTCTTAACAAATAATTCTCTGAGCTCTGCAGAAAATGTTCCTTCAGCTTTCATCCATTGATCAAACATCATTGAAATTTATGCTACATTACACCTAGAAACATCATAATTAGGTCAGATGAGCTAAGAATCCTGTTACATCATATTAGTAGTAATATCAGTGTATACCATATGCTGATGAAGTAGTTCATGCATACACTTAAAGCAGAAGTAAGCAGGTAACAAGGGAAGTCCCTTAGACTGGATTTTGTTATCAAATATACCATAAAAGGTCACAATATTTTGAGCCAAAGTGAAAAATAAAAACATTATTCAAAGGATATATATGTTTGATTCAATTTTTCAGCAGGATAACATTAAATCATAAAACTTAAAGCTAATGCAAGAATTATTACCTGAAATTGAGGGAATGTATTCTAAAAGTAACATATCCTTTCAACAGAAATTAGAAGGAAATAATTTAGGGCATTAGTTATTCAACAATTTCAAGAAAGATATTTAAATCTGCATAAGTAGTAAATAAACCATTTCTAAGATGTCATATTAGAAAGGCTCAGCAAGATAAAGATAAACACATTAAGTTAACTTTATGCAAATTTCTCAGAGTTTAAAGAAATTTTCATCAAGATTTATTTAAAAATATATTGCATATTGGTTAAGGTTTGATTTATAACACTAAAGTTACTTTCCAGATATGAGGGTTTATTTAACATGATTGTATAATTCAAAGAAAATTCTTAACCACAACAAAATTTATGCAATTTAGTCTCTCTCATGAACAGCGACACACATACATATAAATACATGATTATGTTTTCAAGATCAGTAATATATATAGAGAGTAAACAAAAAATATTTTTTTTAATAAAAATATTACTTAATATTAGAAATTGTACAATTTTTAGCTTATAATGAAAACATAACTTAAATAATTTAATAATAGTTAAAATATGATTTTGTTTACCATTGTAAGTAATAAAGGTAAAATAGTAGCTTGTATAATGCCTGCTCTTCGCAAGCCCAATAGAGACCAATAATCATATTCCTGAAATATTATAAAGACACAATTATGATTCAATTAATTTAATGCAATTATATTAATTAAACACACAATCTGGACTGAGGCAATTATTGTAAAAGACAGTAATTTTAACTATAAATTATTTACTACATCACACACATTTATCTTTTATTACAATTCTTTTTATAAAATTTAAATTGATAAAAGCACTTAAAAAAATTTTTTTTTATAAAAATAAATAGGATTTTTTATTTAAAAAAAGCACCATATTATTCTAAATTATGAATAAATTTTATTATTGTATATCTAATTTTTCACATATTACGCATAAAGTATTCCTATATACCCTTAATATGTGAGTGTGTATTTAATATAAAATAAAAAATGATCAAGAATTGTAATAAAATGACGATAAAACAAGGGAAATTGTTATCTTTTAGGATTTTGATTATATGCAATATGAATAAAGTACAATTTTTTATTAATATCATCTCTTAGCTTATATCATTAAATAAAATCATAAAATTAAATTTTGCAAGAAAGTCTATACAAAGCTATAAAAAGGACATACATCATGAACACATTTTCAGATACAGAGGAAATTGGATTTAAATAAGCATCATAATCATCCACACAATAATGGTGAATATTTTATTTACTTGCAATGAATAATATTTTTATTCACAGTAAGTATTCTTCAGACTAAAATTAAAACATTTCTTATAATGAAGAAAATATTGAAATTTATTCTACACATCTCTGTAAGAAAATTTTTTTCAATGAATGTTTACTGTAATTTATGATTATGATGAGCCAGCCTCCCCTCAAATTATGTAAAAGTGGCCACTTTCTATAGTATTTAAAACATATGATTTTTGAAATATGATTTAGAAAGGACTAGTATTTAAATAGCTAAAATATATAACTTTTACATTTAGCTGTATGTGTAAAAACTTTTACCTTGTTTCAATGATTGCAAATTTAAATTAAGGCACAACTTCAGTCACCAAATTAAGCAATACTATTGAAGAAGAATATTTTTCATGTTGTTAGGTATTATTTATGTTTTCAATGATAATTTTGACCAATCTCTAAAACTGAAAAAAGTAATCATGAAAGTTTCTTCTCAAAACACACATGTATTTCTTTCAGTGTACAGTGTAAAGTGTTAAACTGCTTCAAATTGAAACTGTAGTAATAGGAAAGCACTGGGCAAAAATTAAAAGTTGGTATCATGGGCACACATAAATAAGTGATCAAAAGAACAATTTATTATTTTAATAGGGAAAATAAATTGTAAATTACAGAACTCTGTCATGTCACATCAAATTGGTAGATAGTCTTGTAATAATCACACAAATAACCAATACAAATTTTGCAGCATTCCTGAATAAAAGCAATGCAAATAGTTCTTTATATAAGCACAGTATCTATGAAACTTAATTCAAAAGGCAATTCTTTAAGCACCAGAATCAAGCAAAACCTGGAGACATCCATATTGTAAAAGGAATCCAATTTTTAAATGCATTTCTGCGGCATTTTTTTTTAAATATTATGACTTATAAGAACATAACAACAGAAGTAATAGGTTGTATTTTTATATGTATTTTTGTAGTCTGTAAGTAGCAATAGGTTGAATTTTTAATGGCATTTCCTTCAGAATTGCAATAAAAAGTTTTTAAAAAATATTTTAGCAAATGAAGCCACTGTATTGCAAATATGAAAATAATGAATGATGCTTACAGAGGATTTTAAAATACAAACCTAACTACTGCCTGAAGTTTAAATAGTATTTTGAAAAATGTAATTGCCAAATGTGATGAATCTAGCATCAATTTCAGTTCTGAAAAAAAAAAAAAAAAAAAAAAAAAAAAAAAGTTTTTTTTTTTTTTTTTTTTTTTTTTTTCCAAACCCTTAAAATTTAAGCTTAACCCTTGCTTTCATATATCATAATAAACTGCCTCATCTATTAAAATATTAATGTGCAATTTATTTATTTTGATCAGATTTAAGAAAGATTCAAGATATTATAACTCAGACTCAAGATATGAGCAAATTTTCCTTCACCCACTTTTGGAATATTAAAGAACACAATTATTTTGAAGTTATATTCCAACAACCCAATTTGCATAATTACTTATCTACAGTAAATCAAATACATACAGACTTTTTCATTTAAAAATAAGTATTTCAATTTTTATTTTATTCATGTCTTACTATGAGAGTACAAAACAATTAGACCAACAGCCTCTCAAAATGATATTTTGCATCACGAAATGAGGTGTCATATAGATTACATAAAAACAAATTGAATAGAATGTAAAATGCATGAAAATTCTCTTTAGTTATGAAGTTATTACATATTAAAGTCAAGATTCTTTACATTTTAATCCATTTTTGACCAGTGCCATATTAGAATAATGAAAAAATGTTCACTAAAACTATCTTTTTAGAAATAAAAATAATATTTTTTTAAAAAATAAAATGGTAAATATTGTTATGGTGCAAAAATTAAACTGTGAGAACATAAAAAAAGGAGGAAATCAACGATTATCATTTCTTTACGGCTAATGATAATACACAGATAATAATTGTAAAAAGAAGCAAAGATCAATACATTTCTTCCTCAAAATTATAAAAGTTCCAGAATGGAATGCTACATAGCTGAAATTATGAGGCCAAAATAATTTCCAAAGATTGACATTAATTATTTTTAAATTCATCAACAATGCTGTAGTAGATTTTTTGATAGAAATCTTATATATATATATCAAAAGGGAGATGGTCAGCTATGCAAAATAATTGTAATATTTATGTATTTTGGTATGTTATTTTATGATATTATATTCATTACTTTAATATTTTTTTTGCCTTGTATTAATATATATACACACATACATATATATATATATAAATATTTATATATATATATATATATATATATATATATATATATATATATATATATATAATTAGCTAGAGACTAATAGCCTACTACAAGTTTCACTTCGTTTATAACAGTCATGACTACAACACAGTACCAATGAAAAGTCTAAATGAAAGACAGTAATTCGTGACAGATATTAAAAAGGAAGACTCAGAACTGTCTTTCATTATCAAACTGTAAACCACAGAATCAATATTATGGTAGACAGTTTTCATCTATTAAATATATATAGGCACAAGATTCATAGAAATGCTGTAATTTTTAAATATGTAAAAGATGAAGTGTTTCTTAAAATTAAGATATTTCTTATTTTATTTTATAGCATAAATTAATTTTAGTTAAATCTCAAAACAAGATCATAGATATAACACATCATAATAACAGGGCAGTAACAAAATCCTCATTTACATAACATACAATTTCTTAATTTTTTAAATTAAAAAAGAACATATTTATTATAATTTCAAATAAAAAGAAAATTATTTTGATATTTTTGTATTTTAAGTAACAGATTTTAAAACATTGCCTTCAAATCATGTAACCAAAATTTAATGACTGTTCTAGATTCCTCAATAAAAATCTGTCTTTAATGAAATAAGAAACTTACAAATCCAAAGTAAGATCTTTCCGCATATATATACACAACAAATGCCGATACAAAGGATATCATGAAAACACTGAAGAATCGTTTTTTGATTGTTGATGGATGGTCTCTGTAATACAAAAGGAAACTGCATTTAGATATCAATAGCAACCATACATTTAAATCTTTTTCAAGGTAAAGGAGTATTCCATTGCCAAATACAGTCAAGTTTCAAATAAATCATAATTTAGTTCAGGTGTGTTTTATTTATAATACTAATAATTATATTTCATATAGAACATTAATACAAAATTACCTTCCATGAGTATTTGGCCAAATATATAAGCTTCCTACATATATACTTCCAAGAAAAATACAAATTATTACATTAAAAACACATTTTAAATCCGTTTCATTCGATATGAGAACTTCATCAGACATCTTATGGGAATTTGGAATTTAAAGGGTTACAAAAGTTTCTGCTCATCATAACAATAATCTTAAAGTACAGCCTTTAATACATACGGCAATTGTAAACAACTCCATAACAACCACTAAGCATGTGTGACACAGGAAATTGGATTCCGGAAATAAGAAACCGGGACAACTCCTAAAGCGATGCCATTTTAATAAGTACAAATAAAAATTGCAAGAAAACAAGAAAAAAAATTGGCAAAGCACTTAGAAAGATATTTCCAACATGATATTTCTTTCCAGCACTAGATTTTTCGTTCTCTTTCTTTTAAAACAGAAAGACATTATTCTTGGCTGCCGCGACTATTTTCGAGCCGGGTAAGGATACACATACACTTGAAAAAAAACTTTCAAAATGAAAAGACTTTTAATTTTTCCGAATTTAATTCAGACATCAGCAGCTTTTTAATGAATATTAATGCAATAATTATTTTATAGCTGTCATACATTAAAAATAAGTTTTCTTTAATTTAAAAATGCTTTGAAAGGAAGTTATTCGTTATACATTGAAAGGAAATTGAATAAAATTGTATCTGTTTATTTATATGACAATGAGACAACACTTGAATATGATTATTTGAAAGAAAAAGTGAAATAGGACAAAATAAAAATAAATAAAAAAAATACATGAAAATAAAAACTCTTCATAAGTAAGATCTTTTTTGTCTTTTTTTTTTTTTTTTTTTTTTTGAAATCATGAAATAATGAGGCAAAGGATGAGAGGTAAATATAAGATTTATTTTGGATTTGGAAATTTGGAAAAAATTTTAAATTTCAAATCGGTTTCGGTTTTATTTCTTTCGACTTATATATATATTATGTACATACATATGTATATATATATATATAAACTTTTTAATTTATTTATTATATTTTACTCATTTAACTTATAAATAAAAGAAAAATAAAATGGAAATTTTCATCAAAAATTATGGTAAAAGTAATGTGTAATCATTATGAATAAGGTTTTCTGAGGATAGAAAAATATAAAGAATATCTGACGAGGCAAGAGGGAAAAATAGAATAAAATAAAATAAAAGCAAATACATAATTAATATTACAGAATTTTTATTGTGTCCCATATTTTTTAAAAAATAATTTATTATAATGGTTCTTGAATTAAATGTTTCGAAATTTCTAATGTGCCGATTTTGAAAGCTATGAAAAAACGCAAAATGTTCAAAAATCAAATGAAATATGCATTCAGAAAACAAGAAAAATTCAGTTGAACATAAAAATACATTGTTATCATTTTAGATATTCTATTTCGTTTGCAAAGCTATTAAACCAAATTTGTAAAGAAATATTTAAAATTACTTATCAGAGATTATTTTGAAATATATAGCTCTATAATCATTTCTAATATCGTAACTAAAAAAAGTAAGCGAATTCGAAATATTCAATGTTGGTTCTAGTGTAATTTGCATTAAGATATTTTTAAGAAGAAACGCATACTGAAAAAAATAATAATAATAAGATGTAAGTAATGCTATTTCATTTAAACACTTTAATAAATGATTTACTTACTAGAAACAATATATTATTAATATATTAGAAACAACAAAAATATTATAGACACTATTTTGTAAGAAATTTAAAACTAATAAACAATAACATTTCCACTGAATTCTAAATCACCTGAATAATAACTATTGATTTCTAAAGAATATGAATAAAATAAAATATTTTTAACATAAAAAATTAATAAAAAATGGGAGCTGCATTGAATTCAGATAATATTATACATAATTAGGAGGTATTCAACTTATTTTAAAAAAGAATACTGTATAAGAAGAATATACTTTATTAGATTTAGAAAATATTTGTGTGTGAATTCTAAGTCTAATGATTTTCTAATGATTATAAGATAATATTTAATTACATATACAAAATTAAATAAAATAATAGCTGTATTAAATTTAATTAGAGTTGAATCATAAAAAGGTAACCAATTTATATATTCAATACGAATAAAATATCTTTTAAATAATTTATAAAATTATAGTACAAAATTAACTCGACTTCAGACCCATATGAATTATACGATGTTTTGTTATAAAATTAATGTGTGTGCAATTCTAACGCTATTATGCAATAACTTTATTAGTATTCATAACATAATGCATACTGAAGTACATTTCACCTGACATTGTTCGACAGTGGCTCTGGATTCGAACCAGAAACTGCTCTCTAAGAAGAATTTTATTTTAAAAATAGTTCACGGAAAGACTTTTTAATAGCTGAAACTTTAAATATTTAGCTGCTATCTCATTTCTTGAATATATTTAATTCCCAAAATGTGTCTTACTAAATAATATCTCAGTTCCTACAGGGATACATTAAATTGCACCTCTGAAACGATGAAATGGATTCCTCCGTATGTGCAGATATTTTGCGCATGCTCACTTAGTCCCTTTAACAATCAATGACTTTAATTTTACACATAATAAGATTAGAAAAGGAGAATATGTTATTGCTCGAAACCAAAAAGAGAAAGTAATTAGCATCGATCCATAATCTTCCAAAGAAGTCTACTCAAGTTCGAAATTATGCAAAACAGTGGAGGCTATTGGCGTTGTTTTAAACTGATAAATTTCATTATATTTTCAAAAAAGAAAAAAATTTCCTCTACTTACATAAAAGTGAAATTTTGAATAAAATTAACCAAAATTATAATTGCACATATATGTTATAAATGATTATCACACAAATATATACTGTATTAACTTGATTTGATGAATTTAGCCATGAGAGAGAGAGAGAGAGAGAGAGAGATTATGTGACTGCCTTTCAATTAACATTTCTAATTCGCAAATTTGATGTTCCCTTAAAATCTGTTAATTGACTGGACATTTGTTTTCTATCATTTTTAAATAGTATATTGTTGAAAACTGTCAATTTTTTATATACCTCAATTTTATAAAAATATAAAGTACTAAACCCAGCAACGTCACGACTGCTCATATGGGGTAACGAAGGTCTACAATATCTACATCGGTTTCAATGACCAAAGGGCCTGAGGTGCCAAGCATATGTGCTGACTGAGGTCAGCCTAACGTACGACAAAACATTGGTTTCACAAATTCAGGTCGGGAGATTTGTTCATTTGTGATGAAGCTGGTGTCTGGTGGACTAATCGTCATGTGATTTACTATTAGCTGCCACCAACGGGCCAAACGGTCATTGGGAACCTGTACAAGCAGCAATTGGAGCGTGTGCAACATGCATTCCAACAGAAAGAGCCAGCACTGGCAAGGGTGTATTCATCTTGGCCGATAGCACGAAGCCGTATGTCCTATGGGTGGCTAGGGACACTATATAGCGACTTGCTTAGGAGACTTTCCACCATCTTTCTTTCTTAGATGGCCTTGCACCATCAGATTACCACCTCTTCCATTCCCTGGACAATCACCTGCGGAGAAATCCCTCCATCAATAAAGCAGACTTATGCCAACCACTCAGGAACTTCCTTGCTTCCAAAACCTCTGAGTTTTACCGCAAAGGTATTATACAATTGAAGACACATTATACAATTGAAGACACAAAGGGATTATACAATTATACGACAGAAGCTGCTGGATGTAGAAGGTGATTATTTCAAGGACTAACAATATAGGCTACACTTTTTGTAAGTTATGTTCTTTTGAGCCATTAAAAATGGCAAGAATTTACTTGTTTAACTTGGTTTTAATATAATTTCGGCGATAACAGTACAATGCTAATAATTGTCCCACCCGATTATATCTTCACCTCATCGTGGTGGGTGGGCTTGTGAGCTTCAGCAACACAGAAAGCTATGCAAGCGGTAGCTTAGATACTGGAAAGGTCTCCCTTGCCGAACAGATCTTCGTTGGATATGAGCCAGGCCAAAAAAGATACCTAGGAGAAGAAAAACTCCGATTCAAACCCCAGCGTTAATTTTCCATATCAGGAGCGGCTGTATTGCAGATCTGCAGACCGTAGGCGTAGGAGCAAAGTCAGAGTTCAACCCTATAGTGCTTCAAGTACTTTCTACTAAACGAAGATGTTCTTTTTCCCCTTGGCTATGAATAGTTCGCTTATATATTCAGATTAAAAGTGGACGACGTCTTTAATCTGATCCGATTTCAGATCTGAAGGATTAGTAAGAAGAAGAAATGAATAATTCTTGGTAATATCGCGTGCTCATGTTATCACATACAACGACGTGGAATCTATTTTAAATGCTCTCAAAAGTGAAAGGTATACTTTTTATGTACGTTAAAGAAACAACGATACATGTTATGACATTTCTCTGAGTCCAGAGGAGTCCCATAAACATGTGATTTAAGGTAATTATATAGTAAAAAGTTACAAAAGTTACATGGATTGAGAACTGGTGAACGTGGAAGCCATACTATAGTATACTATAGCCATACTATAGTTCATTACTATATATATATATATATATAATTATATTATATTATATTATATTATTTATGTGCTATACGCACAGTTAAGTTAATATATATTTAAATATCTGCAAAGAGGGAAAACCTATGAATTTGGAATCAATGAAAAACATATCAATAGTCCATAAATTTAGTACAGTGACATAAATTTAGTACAGTGAATTCCGTGACCAACTGAGATCCAGTTTCCGTCTTTTCTACACACACAGCCTGAATGCATTTTACATAGTGTTCGCTCTTTCAACGTGATTGGCGACCCCATGCTCTGCGATCAGTTTTCATCTCTTTGATGTCATCCTGCTAAACTTGTAGGTCGAATTTTGGAACCCCTTCCATATACAAAAAATAATCTTTTTGAAACCCAAATATCAGAAAAAAATAGTGCATTTTAACAAAGTATGGCACTTATACTGTTTCATCAAAATCACAGAGATAAGTTTTTGAAATAATCAACTCATTGAAAGAAAGATTTTTTTTAAATAAAGAATCTTGTTTTTTTTGTAATTTGTTTTCGTTACATAAAGTTCCAAAATTTTTTTCTTGTTTTTACAATTACTTAAGTGTATCTTACATTGATATTAAGGATGTATTTATCAAAATAAAAATGTTATTTATGGTATGTTGAAACGAACTTGATTTCAGTTTTGTTTACATATAAATGTTTTAGTAATCCAAGCACAAAATCAATTTTTTCGTAATTACATAAATTTATTTTATAAATTTCGGTGAGAATATTACAAAATTCAGTATTTTTGCAAATGAATCTAAATTTTCTTCTTTATTTAATCAAACACGCATTTTTTTTTAAATTTTATTATTTTTTTTATTTGGAAATGTAATGAAATTTAAATTCCTCTTATGGTTTATATTCACAAATACCAAGAAATCCAATAATTATCCTTAACTTTTTTACTTAAGGATAATTAAGTCCTACTTTTAAATAAAATAGAAGGTTAGGTTTTATTCGATACGTTTTCCGTTGTGTACTTTTGCCAAATGTGAATCCACTTAACACACCTATTTCCTCTAATTTAAAATCATAATTAAATGATAAGGTTGACACGTGAACTGAAGCTTTTTTCTCCACTCTTGAATAAGCAATAGACACAATAGAGATTTTACCGTTTCAGCTCCCACGTTATAATTTTCTCCTGAGTCAGGTATGGATCCCATCACTTTTTATTCAAAAATAAATTAGAATATTTTGTTAAACTTTATTTCTGTACACTAGAATATTTCCTCTTTTTTGAAAATCATTTCTTTTATTAAAACATTAAAAAGAAGAGAAAATTATAACATGAATAAATTATTTTTTAACGTGTAAGTATTCATGTTAAAAATAATTTAACATAAATATGTTCATGTTAAAAATAAGGGTTTATAAGGGGAACTCTGTCTATATTTTTTTGTTATAAGATATATTTTCAGTATAGGTATGGTTAAAATTTGTGATGAATTTGCTTTAATATTAACCAGAAAATGTTTTGTTATATGGCTATCGTTATTGATTATTACTTGCCTTAATTCTCCTCTTATTGCTATCCTAAATTATTTATTTTTTAAATAATAAATAACCCTGTATATTTACGAACTGTTTATACTGAAACCTTTAAAATCCAATCAAGGATGCCTTCATGTGTTAAGTACTTCATATTTCTTCATCATATCCATGGAGGGATTTTAAATTCAATCGAGCTTTTAAGATGGATTGACGCTTTATTGTAAGTTTCCATTGAGTTAGGTATCGAATCAGATAACTTCCATACAGAGAACGACATTCTATTTATTGAGGATATCCTGAAGTAGGGATTAGGTCATATGATTTGAAATCTTCATCGTCAAATTTCCTCTTGGAAGGAAATGAAGTTCAATACTTTTAAATAATAATTAAGATGCATAGGGCTTCTCGAGAAGATTTTCCATTGATTCAGGTGTCAAACTAGCTGCATTCCAAGGAAGAGAAGAATACCATTCCGACTATCATGTTACCAATGTCATGGTTAAGTGCTGAGTAAGTCAATACCAATAGTGATTAGGAAGTCAATGAAATACCGATTTCCCCTCCAAATTTTAGCATCATACCAATGTAAATATTAAGTACTACGGGAAAACTTATATCTATATATAAATAAGATGCTTAGATCATCTCATGAAGGTTTTCAGGTGAATCAAGCATCGAATCCATAGAATGACTAAGACAGGGGCATATCGGGCAATTGCTTCTGGCCTCCACATCAGAGGTGTCTCTAAATAAAATAGAAAGTTTATTTTGTGTTGCCAATTAAATAGTATCGTTTGCCAAATAGAACAGAAAATTTATTTTACATTGTCAATAAAATGGAATAATTCGCCAAATAGAATAGAAAATTTATTTTCCATTGTCAATCGAATAGAATCGTTTCCCAAATTGAATAGAAAGTTTATTTTACATTGTCAATCGAATAGAATCATTTGCCAAAATAAAATAGAAAGTTTATTTTCCATTTGTCAATCGAATAGAATCGTTTGCCAAGTAAAATAGAAAGTTTATTTTTCATTGGCAATCGAATAGAATCGTTTGCCAAATAGAATAGAAAGCTTATTTTACATTGTCAATCGAATGGAATTGCTTGTCAAATAAAATAGAAAGTTTATTTTACATTTTAATCGAATAGAATCGTTCGTCGAATAGAATAAAAAGTTTATATTTCATTGTCAATCGAATAGAATAGTTTGCCAAATAGAATAGAATGTTTGTAGGTGAGAAGACAGAAGAGGCTCATAAGGAACTTTTTGCCCCGAACTCTAATTACGAAGTAGAGCCCTGACCAAACCCATTACCTTCCAAACAAGAAAAAGATATCCAATCAGGACATCAGAAAAGCTACCAATGTCCCCCTTCCAAATATTCATTAAAAAAAATAATTAAAAATGCAAAATATTTTGAAACTATTCTAATAATTTTATAATTAAAGTGACTATTAATTTAATAATTAAAATCAGTAAAAGAAAGGAGCTGACTCGAAAGGAAGAATTCTTGAGAAACCGAATGCTTCCAGGCAAAGTTTCTATAAAAATGACTCCAAGCATTTTCCAGAAGTTGGTGTTGTTATGCACGATAAGCAGGGATCTGTCATCTTTCTTTATATCAGCTTGATAAGATTCCGCTCATTTAACAAGGCTTAAGGAACGTTTCCTCATAGACCTGGTAGATTGAGCCGGACGCTGTCCTTGTGGGAGCTCTCTTCGCACCCTGGGTGAGTGGAATCCTTTATCAAACGGCAACATTCTAATTTATGTCTTAATTTCAAAGTTTTAACAATAAAAATTAACAGGGAAAAGAGATTTTCCTCTTAAAAATCAGATATTAATAATTTACCAATCATGTATCGATAACGGCATATTAAATGCATTGTAATCAGTTGTTAAGAGTTGCATTTAACAATTAGGTAAAATCCTCTTAATACCATAAATGGGTTTTATTTAATCACGATTAAGTTAAATGATTGATTAAAGATCGTTTAATCGATATTAGCTCTAACCACAGCCTGGTGAGATTAGTCTTTAATTAAGAAAAGGTATCATCTTCACAAAAGAAGAATCAGATAGGACGATTTGCCGATCATGTAATGATAATGGTACATTAAGTGTCTATCTCCGCGAGTGGTATCTGTGTAATGGTTTGTTAAAGTTAACTTAACCGAGATTAAATTCATTTTAATTAATCGTAAGAAGTACTATCGGAGTAATGATTTATTAGTGTTCACTTAATGTATACGTTAGTGCTAACCAGATTTTATGAGGTCCCTAATCTTTTACATTACGCTTCCAACAAAATTAACATTATTTTGTCTATTATCTAGAAATACATTGAATTCCAAAATTCAAAAAAAATTTGAATAAAAGTAATGAGAATCCGTCAAGTAACATGATTATATTTTTAAGATTATCTCAGAAATTATATTGGCCTTTGTATTTCAAATCCTATATTTTAATTTAAGTAAAATATATTTTTAAATAAAATATTTTATTAGAATTTATTTATATATAACTAGAACAGCATTATGCAATTAAAGCATATCATTCTATTATAGCATTTTGTGTGCATATTTAATCAGTTTATTAAAAATGTATAAAAGTTTTTTAATTTAATATTAAATTATTATTTGAAATTGAGTTTGAGTAAATGATATATATCTTGCAATGTAATAGATTATAAGTATGTTAAAAGAACAACTGTCTGAAAAATCTACTATCAAATAATACTGTTTGTAGTTATTTAAAGTTGAAATATAATATCAAAAACATTGAACAAAAGCATAGAGAAATTTTTGTTGTGTAGATAGATATTCTTTTGCAGCTTTTACAGAAATTTCTAAAATAACCCATGCTTCAACTTTTAAAAATATTTCATGTTTTTTATCTTTTGAAATTTATCACTTGCTCAGAATTTATTAGTTAATATTAATTTTTATCAGTTTTCGTTAGTCGTGACCAAAGCACACCTCGAGTTGGTAGCTGAATGGCCCGCACTCTGATCTTTAGTTCAAGAGTTCATTGGTTCGATTCCTTCTTAAAACATAAATGTGTTTGTAGTGGCTTGAAATCCATTTTAAACAGTAAATTAGTATCTAACTAGTGACTCTGAGTAAAATGTGTTCAATGAGCAACAAATGATTTAATACCCGCGGGTTCGAAACTTAACTCAAGAACTATAATTTTTTTGAAAAATACAACACAAAAATGATCGCATCATTTTTTCCTTGATTTAATATGAATAATGACCCATTATCTCTTTTTCTCTTGATATGATTTCAAAGAATAGTCTTTCCGAGATTTGTTTAAAAAAACTTGAAACGAAATCGAGATTTTCATTACAAATGCTTCTTGAGAGTGGCTGGCAACAGACTGGATACTTTAGGTTGAATATTTTCGCCGATAAGTCATGATTTCGTTTAAGTGCTTACGTGGTTACATAAGAACCATACATTCAAGAAGCATTTTGATTTTCATTCCTGCTTCGAAAACATTCTCAAAAATGTCAAATCATTTGTGTTACAAACTTTTTTAGAACCACCACTACTTTTTAATAGTGTTTATAAACATCATTCCCAAAGAAATGATTATTTGAAAGCTATATAATTACCAAACTGTTCCAAGCGAAACCAATTCTTGTCTTAAAGAACCAATTTTTAAAATATGAGGGAAAAAAAACTCTTTTTCCCCATCAGAAAAAGTGATAAAAAATCTGGGATATTTATAATAAATCTGTTTTATTTTTTATTTTCTTTTATAAGTACTAGTTCATTTTACACAAATATCATCAAAACAGTTGCTTTAAATTTTATTGATTTTCGCTTAAAATTTAGAGAATCGTCAGTATGGGAAATTTAAATATATTTTTGAGTTAGCATTTGAGCCATCAACAATTGATGTAGCTTTTAACATCTGTGAAAAAAAATGTTTGAAGTAATGCAAGATTTGTTGAAACTATTATATTTAGGTCAAAAACTTGCCAATTAATGGTAAGAAATTAGCATCTCATGATAAATCTTTATTATAAATCATATGTGGTCTGACATCATTTGATTGAAAACGAATCTTTTTTAAAATCTGGAAAATTAATCTTTGAAAGAATAGTAAAATAGAGACTTAAATTACGATGTAGTTGAAACACTTTCTTTTAGGCTCTTAAAGAGTTAACAAACAAGGACAAAAGAAAATCAGTTATTAATAATAAATACAGAGCAGATCATGTTATTTAAAATGGAATCACACAAAATTTTCCCTTGTTATGTTAAAATAGATTTATAGAATATTCTAAATTCGCGTATAGAACAAGTAATTGTTCGGCAAAGCCAACACCATCAGAATTGGCGAGACATACTTTTGTAGGCACCGGAATTTTTCCGCAGTCTTTCGACAGCTTTCATAATTCTTAAATTTGATTTACAACATTTTTTCCTTCAGTACATACATAATTAAGTAACGGTTTAGGTGAGCCTATGGGCTATACCTTAAGATTACCAGGTTTGAAATACTTGTCTCAAGAACTCCTGAACTACGATAAGGTGACAATGGTCACCGGGAGCTGGCACCACATTCTCACCACACTTGCGGTGGGACATTGAATGTCACAGATTAACTTAAGCATGTCCCCATCCCACGGTGTACTTTAAGTACATATGTATAAAGCGGTGCAGGTGAGCTCAGGATTGTATCTGAGGATTAACTGGTTTGGAATATTCGTCCATCAACAAGTTTCTTTGAGGAACTGTCAGACCTAAGCTGGCACCCTCCTGTCCAGATTCCTGCCACTCTACCGGAAGGACATTGAACGTCACTTATGAACATAGACATGTCCCCAACACACGGAGCTCCAGCAACCCAGTAAGAAAGAATGTATGGTCAACTTCCGGATCACTGCTCGAGGCAAACCTTGCTTCTCTTGGCTGATCTTAACGAGAAGAGGTGTGAAGCTCCATTGGAGTTCTCGTACTTTGAGCACAGCAAAATCTCCATTCAGGCAATTCTTCTATGTCTTCTCAAGTCATGAACATTAAAATCTCCCCGTTCTCTTATCCTTCATTCCGTTTGGTTTTAGGGATTTGAAAAGATCTTCACCATTACAGATATCACATATTTCGAAGTTATTTCTTCTGCGCCATGCATTATTAGTCAAAACAGCTTCGAAAATAGTTCTGATAACTTTCCTGAATGAAGGGCGCAATGGCCACCTCTACCATGATCATCAGAATCCATGTTTCTAAAATATAAGTGATGATTACTTTTGTATGTGTTTTGTGAAACAAAAGCTTCGTCCTTTTCTTTAACAGGGGAAATTTCAACAAGGGTCTCAAATATAAAAAAATTAAAACAAAAAGTTGCGACTCTAACACACATAAAAAATTTGCAAGGGTTTATTTTTAGATATTTTGATATATGTCCAAATAGAAAAGCATCAATCTATTCACCGTAAAAATATCTGCTTAGTGCAAAATTTAAATAATTAATATGCAACTGAAATAACTTAAAAGTATATTAACAAATTCAATTTTGTGAAGCTACAGCATTATACGAATTATATTATTTATTCATTGAAAATAATGAAATCCTTTATTGTTTTCATCTATTTTTATGTAATAATTGTGTTTTTTTTTCTTAATTTTTCACGAAAGCATTTTGATTAATACTGGAGAACTTTAAACTAAAAAGATGTTTATCAAATTTAGAACCCGTTACTCATCGATTTTGATATTAGATAAAGATAAATCGATATTCATTATTTTTATATTAAATGGAATCATCTAGAATTTTAATCTGTATAAACATGTTTCGACGAAATATTATAGTTTTATTCAAGGATTTCTCTTTCAAAATTTTTTTAAATTAAGGAAAATTATTAGGAAAGCTTTAAAATTACTTTTCTTCTAAAAAATGGGATAATATGCTAAATACATGCTCACATGGGTAATACATGTTTAATGAAATAAAATTATTATAAATAATTAAAGCTCATGTTTTTTTTATTAAATTGTGAAAATGGCTTGTGTACAGCCAATGAGGTACATGTTTAGTGATAATTTGAAATTAATTCCAGATTTCCGTACTAAAATCGTTTTGAATTTATATTTGGCACTACTATTTGTTAGTAAAAGGGAAAGTTCACTTATTAAGAAGAGTTTATAACTTTAAATATGAAAATAGCGTCCAGTATGCTTAAATATGTTTCAGGATAATGAGAGATAAAGGATAAGCTCATATAAAAAATAAATATTTTAATAATTTTTTGGACATTTATTTTCCTTTCAAAAAGTGAACAATGAATGGGAAACTGCATCAACATTCATTTCTTCAATATTTCTTGACAGTTTTATTTCCCATAGATAGGAGAATATGAAGTATGTACAATTGAGTTTAAGTTTCGTTCAGATTCTTTAAGCATACATTTAATGCTCCTTGATAAGTTAATTTTTTATTATTTTTAATAATTAAGATTAGGAAAAATTTTATCTATTACAATGAAAGGAAATGTGCTTTACGAGCACTTCGTTCATTAATAAAACTACAGTTGCAGTTAAACTTTACTGCAACCAATTAAAGCAGATATCAAAATGTTATTGCATGTATAAATTACTTATCCTATTTTCACACGAGTAATATTTCACATATTATTCCACATCCAATTCTCTTCATGTTGTTTCCATGGTAACATTTTTTTGTAAAGATGTATCTCATGTCGGAAACTTATTAAAGAAATTTTCATTAGAAACTTTCATGAAACTGAAAATGAGCATTGCACTTAAGAGAGATTTAGATTTGTAGAAGTTAATTGTGAGAAAAAACACTTATGTAGAAATAACATCTCATCTAATAGTAGAAATTTACTAAATAGTGAAGATTCAAGTTTATAAAAAATATACAATTTAATTCTCTAGAATTTTGGATAAAATTCTTTTTGGTTTATGATTGTTTAGGTTTAATTTCTATTTTTATTTTTGAGAATCTTATTACTAAGACTTGTTATTTCTGATTGAATATTTAACGATTTTAGTCTGTTAATTTTGTATTTAATTAAATATTATTAAGTTATTTGCGAATTTCAACTAATAACATATTACTTATATACAAAAAATATAATATATTATATTTTTTGATAATAGTTATCAAAAAATAATATATTATTAGTTGTGTGAAACACAACATATTTACATAAAATTACGAATATTTTAATAATTATAAGCATATTTTCTAATTACAAAGAGTATCAATGTCGTAAGCTGTATCATTATCATGGCTTGCCTTAATGCAATATTACTTGGCAGTTTTTTGTTTTCTGCAGTAATTGCTTATTAAGTAAAATATGTTCAACTGAATTTTAGTTTTTTTTCAAATTTCTTAAGTATATTTATTATTTTATTAACAGTCAGAGTAATTAATATTATTAGCAATAAAAATATGAGTACTTTTATCAGTAAGAGACAAAGAAATGCTTTATTAATACAATTCCTAAGAATTATAAAAATTATACAATTTATTTATATTTGAGTCTAAAATTAGTCTAAATTTAGCTACCACATATTTCTAGTAGGGTATTTTCACATTTTTTTTTATTTTTTATTATTGTATTGTCGAAAAATGCGATTAAGTATTTATTAATAGCGATTCAGTTTTAGAATATAGAAGCAAATATAAAAATTTTAGTATACATGTGTACCTAGGATACCCTACTGTCATAGCTTGATAAAGGTAAAGGTATAAGAGGCAGTTCAACCGTCCTCCCACATCAATGAACCCTTCAAAATCAAATATAAAATTTATTTTACATTGTCGATAAAATAGAGTTGTTTGTCAAATCAAATGGAAAGTTTGTAGTTGTGAAGCAGAGGGAGCCCCAAAGAAGTTTTTGCCATGGGCCCCAATTAGACTAAGTAGGGTCCTCCTACTATCATCGGTTGAACACTTTCCAGTACACTAGTGGCACAGTTCACGTTTCCCCTTACACGTGCCAAGAACCTGAGGATGTAATATTTGAATTGGAAAACTTATGATTATGTTCTCAAGAACATCTTGAAAAGTGAGTGTTTTTTCTCCTTTCTTATCGATTTTAACAAATAAATTTGCGATAGCTTCCTCCTCTCTTACTGAAGAGATGTTCCAGCTTATCAAAGTGAAGCAACTGAGCACTGTCATCTCGCAGTGGCATGACCTCTATTGATGCAATGATAGTTATTGACAAGGCCGAGATTCTTAACGTTCTAGAACAGGGGTGGAGAACCTTTCCCATGAATAAAATAACATGCTTCGGAAAAAGCATGTTATTTTATTTCGTGGCCAGTGAGAATACATTTAAAATATTTTGAAATTTCGTAAAAATACCATATGTAATTAATACTTTTTAAATGGAAAATTATTATTTTACTTTCCAGACATTATTAAATTTAATGACTTAAAAATCAAGTACGTTAAAAAAGCAAACAGATGTGAAATTATTTGCTTTGGGAAACTATGAAGGGGTAAAAAGAACGAATTTATGGACCTAGAAAGTGACAAGTGGGTATAAAGTTATAGTTTTCCCGTATTTGTTCTAAAATATTAAATAGCATTTTAGTGATTAATTTCTCATTGCATCTGTCGACATAATTGTGATGTTTAGATTCACTAAAATTTCGATCATACAATAAATTCCCCCCAAGAAGGTCCACTTCTTAACAAAATTTCTTCGTAATAACTAAATCAAATAAAATTATAATACATTTAACAAAATTCCAAAATATACACTTGGAATTTTTTGCTGAGAAGAGAACGTTTTAAATGTTTCTGTGATTGTTATTCTCAGTAACATGTTTATAAATAAATTAATAAAAACTCTGTACTATTATCTAGAGACAATTTAGGAGAATCAGAAACATAAGCCAAACATTTTTAACTGCAAAATATTTTCTGTCTTAAAGCTATTAAATTTCTTATTAGTTTACAATCGATTCATTTTTAAAACTTAATAGTTTACTTTTTAAAAATTTAAAATAATTTCAACAATACTTATAAGCATTTAAAAAATACATAAATTAGTGAAATTCTTATAATAATAATGTGATAAGCTTTTAATAAATGTTTTGTAAAATAAAATGTTTTCATGTAAATTAAAAATTTTAATATGAAGCAACATAACTCAACATAATTTATTAATTAAATATGTAATGAAAATATTAATTTTAAAAGAACATTAAAAACTTCTCTGAATTATGGAAAAAATATAGAATATGCAAGTTGAAATAATACACAAAGTACTTTTTGAAGAACTTTTAGAAAGTATTACATTATTTACTAACAAATATTTAGACACGAATGCATGTCATATAAAATTTGGCTTTGCGCCTTATTTTATATGATATACACGAGCAGTTTCTTCATATCAGGTCCATTGTCATTCAATAAGATGAGGAAAACAGCGTTCCAATCACGTACTTGGACAATGGCAAACAATTCAAACATTTAATAGCAAGTAAAACCTGATCATTGCTTCTCACAAAAATGATCTATCCATACATTATATTTTCAGAGAACAGGAAACTCAAAATCAACAGGTACCATTTTCCTTCAAAAATAGAAAGTTAGCAAGGACAACTGTAGTGTGTCTGTTCCCAGTCAAATCCACGAAATTAAATTTTCAAAACCGAAAAATACTGTTGAAAACAATTTGGAAGCATCTAATCTTACTAACGGCTTAAATACAAAAGATGTTTCAGTAAGCATCTAGAAATGTTATCAATGAGTATAATTTATAAGAAAGCCTGTATACTACGTTACTTACTCTCATAAGCCACCCCGAGGCTATTGATCACTGTATCCAACTCATAGAATTATGTAATAGGAAGCTAATACTGATAACAGTGAATACTAGGAACAGTTTCTCTGGTGTAACGTGTCAACAATCACCTTCTGCAAATGATATAAAAGAGTCTAGGTTTAATACTTGGTAGAAGAACGTTTTCATATCAACATCAGAGTTTGGTAAAGAATGTGTCATGTTCTAAAAGTATTTCTCCTGATGTCATATGGGAAGTTCTATGCTATAAAACCTGATTAACTCAAGACCAGCATCTATCTTACCATTCTGAATACCCGACTGATTCTCATGTTGACGCAGTTTTACAAAATGGACCCTTAGGAGAAGAAAATTTCTTTTTGTATGTTAGGGACTCCACTATGGTGAGAATGGAATTTAGCCTTTGGTGACCTGAACCTCATCTTATCTAGTAGCTAATTGAAGAGTTGAATTAATGGTTACATTATGATCTGAATAAGTGAGAAAACTGACTGGTCCTCTGTCCCCTCATTAGAAGGATATACCGATTGCTTTCGCAAAAGGATAGGAATGAGTATGTACTTGACAGTATGTGCATGAATATGCTCCATATTTCCAATGCTGGTGTCCACTTACTTATTGGTAGATATTTATGCTAAATATTTATGTAAATCTAGGCTTTAAAACTGCTAAACCCATGGCTTTAAAACTGCCAAATATAAAGTTGACTGCACAAAGAAATAATTCGTTAGATTTCACGTATTCTTTAATGATTTGTTTGTTTTTTTAAATAATAAATGTTAATTATTTGAATAAATTTGAAAATTATGTATTCTAAACATTTATGTAAACCTAGGTATTATACGACCCAGGGTTTTAAAAAATGCAAAATATAAAGTTGACTGCACAGAAAAATTATTTTTTAGATTTCACGTATTCATTAATATTCAAAATTAAGGTAAACTTGTACAATTAGTTATATTTAGAAATTTGTTTATTTAAATTTGTTATCAGACAAATGTAGTTAAAATGAAAAATAACAAAAAATATTTTCATTAAACGTAAGCATTTTGTTATTGGAACCAGATTCAGCTTCCTTAAATTCTCCATATTTGATGAAAAATTCGAAAGATAAAAATAATCCCCTAGCATTGACACAATATTATTAAAAAAGAAATAGTCTAATATTTATTATTGTATTTGATACTATAACTTAAGAAATGGTGCTAAATTACTGGATAAAGTTAAACTAAACACTATCACATGATTCAAATTTAAATACGCAGAACATATAAACAATTTACGATTGGTCACATAACAAGTCCTTCTAGTGATGAATTGCGTTCTTTTTCTCTAATGGAAGCCATTTCAAAAAAGATTCATGATTTCCTCAAACTTCTAATACAATTGAAAGAAATTAATCAAGGTAAAAACAGCTGTATTTTAAGGAATTTATTACAGTTAAATAGAGGAAGTCATTTTTATCTTGGATAAAGAAGGAAAAAATTATCGTCTATAATGTCCATTAGAACATTTAAAATTTTCTACAACCCTTAAAAATAGCGTTGCATTACATAATAAATGCAAAGTAAGTGATAAGCTTATTTAAATTTTAATTAGGTTTCCAAGACAATTAGATATACCGACTTTCCTTTAATAAAGTCATTTTTATCTCGAATAATTCATCAGAAAAATCTTCTCTGTCAGATACGTTAAACTGAAGCATTTTTATTGTTCCATAACCATAAAAAGTAGTGATTGCATTGTACACTATACGCAAATGTAGTGATAAACACATCTCATTTAAATTTTACTTTGGTTTCCAGGAAAAATTGCCATTCCAACTTTTCTTTAAGAAAATCATTTTTATCTCGAATAATAGAAAAAGCTTCTCAGTCAGACATGTTAAATTGGAACATTTGTAGTGCTCTATAAACATTAAAAATAGTGTTAGCATTATAAACTGTACGTAAAATGTGCGATAAGCAAGTCCCATTCCATCAATAATTATGTTTCCAGGAAAAATAGATAATCCCACTTTTCTTTAACAGTCATTTTTATCTCGAATAATTTAGTAGAAAAAGAGTAGAGTCTCGAATAAGTAGGAGTCTCGAATAATTTAGTAAAAAAAACTTTCGTCAATTAGAAGTGTTGGATTAAAATATTTGAATTTATTCTTTAAAAAATAAATATTGTTTTTTTTTCCCTTATGTATAATATATAATTTAATTTGTATTATATATAACACATATTGAAGTATGGATTAAGTACATCAAGTTTAAGATTTAATTAGAGTTAGATAATTAGTTTCAGATTTAAGATTTAATTAGTGTTAGTATCATTAGATATTACACCTTTTTTTAACATTCTTTTTCTGATATCTAAGCAGAAAAAAGGTTGCCGATTATAAATATTAGACTGGAATATTTGAATTGTTCTACTGCTGTTACAAAAATAGTGTTTATTATGGATTACATGCAAAATGACTGATAAGCACATTAACAAGTTTTCCAGAAAAATGAGTCATTAGTTGAGTCATAAAAAGCAGTTCGCTTCACTGTTATTGAGGTTGTAACATTACGTATAAGAGTGACTAGTTTCAGTTCATGTTTCTTTTAAAGCGTGGATGGCTTTGAACAAATTTATTAAAAAATAAAATGATTTTTTCCTCATCAAGCAAGGCTTCATTTTAAATAAATATTTCACACAAATTATTTTTATTTTACTCTACCTGATTTAAACTGATTATTAAGCACCTGAGTGTAATAATCATACAGTGTCTCACAAAAGTGATGGGACATTTGTGCTTTACAAAAGGAAACTGTAATAAAATAAAAAATATATGTACACATTTTTTGTAAGTGTGTTTCATACTTAAATTTAGTAACAATTATTACATAACATACATTTTGTCAAAATATTAAAATATTAATTGAATAAAAATACAATTGCTTAGAACGGAGGAAAAAATAGCTCACATAAGTGATGGGACACCATTAGATATGTAACAAAAATATAGTCTGAAATAAGCAATGAAAATATTTTTTGGGTGTTTTATTTTTACTCAGAAGCAATTGGCAATAATTTATGAAATCGTCAGCAGTATTTCTCTCCAGATTGTTTTGAAGTTTTTGTGTTTTTTAGCTGCGTGCAGCCATAAATGCTAAACGAATAGAAACTGCGCCTGAAATTCGAAAATTAGTTATTAAGTTGCATATTGAAAGTGGGAAATCTACTAGAGAAACTGCTTAAACTGTTAACCTAAGTCATTCAACAGTTTACAATATCATTAAACGACATAAAAAGAATCATATGATTCAGAATAAAAGAAGACATGGGTGACCATCAAAGCTATCCAATGGAATAAGGCGAATTGTCGCTCGAATTATTAAAAAAAAAAAAAATCCAAATATGAGTGTTCCTAAAGTTGCTGTTGATTTACAAGCATAATATAGTGTAATTTTTAATCCTGAGACTATTAGAAGAGTAATTCGATCTGTGTGCTGGATATCACAGCCAGGAAAAATTCTTCGTAAGCGAAAAGAATAGAAAAATCAGACTGGCTTTCGCAAAATCCAACATATATAAAAATTCCGATTACTGGAATAAAGATATATTTGCTGATGAGAGTAAATTTAATATATTTGGTCCTGATTGTGTAGAATCTTGGTGTGGAGAAAACCGAGGGAAGTATTTCATAAACAGAACTCTTGGGGCCAGCAGTAAAACATGGTGGAGGAGGAGTTATGATATGAGGGTGTATGTCGTCCGCTATAATTGGTAATCTTGTTTTTATTGACAGTAAAATGGATCAGTACAAGTGTATTGACATTCTAAAGCAAAATTCGAAATCATCAGCACGAAAATTGAACCTTCATAATGATTTTAAATTATACCAGAACAATGACCCCAAGCACACTGCTTTAAACGTTAGTCTCTGGCTGTTGTATAACTGTTTTGAAATAATAAAAACACAGAATATTTGACAAGAACTGGAATCAAGAATTCGCAAACACACCATTTCTTCAAAACAATAATTAAAATCGGTGATACAAGAAGAATGGGGTAAAATCACCCTAGAAATCACAAAAAAGTCATATCCATTCCAAGAAGATTAAATCATGTTTTAAAAGTAAAAGAAAATCCAAAAAAGTATTAAAACCTTTTAAAAAGTTAAATTTTTGGGTAAATATTTGATATAAAAGTGTCCCATCACTTATGTGAGCTTTTTTTTTTGCTCCGTTCTAAGCAATTGTATTTTTATTTAATTAATATTTTAATATTTTGAAAAAATGTATGTTATGTAATAATTGTTACTAACTTTAAATATGAAAAACATCCACAAAAAATGTGTCCATGCATTTTTAATTTATTTTATAACAATTTCCTTTTGAAAAGCACAAGTGTCCCATCACTTCTGTGAGACACTGTATTTTAAAAAATGAAACGAATTAATTATCATTTCTTTATTGTAATCTTTCACATTATATGCAGAGCAGACATAGTGTTCCATTTCGACATCACTGAACTAGTTATTAAAATGAGATTTCAAAGTCAATATTCAACAAAAGAAAGTCATCAGAATCATAATACTTTGATTGCTTTATAAAAGAACCAAAATTAGCATGCCTTAATGAATGTTTACAGGATAAAGTTTTGTCATTACACAGCAAAGGCATTAAAGCGTAAGAATTGAGTTCACGATTCAGTGATTGACTGATGTTTCTCTGTGATGAAATTTTACAAGAATATTTTCCATTAAGCTGAGACGAATATCTATCAGAAAAAGAATAGGAAAATAAGATATTCTTTCTGAAACAAACATGTCTGACTAGATTTCTTCAAATTATCGTTTGTTTATTTCAACTAACGAATTTTAAAGAACGTATTTTTTATAATGATTATTATAAATATTCTTGCAAGTTTTTTGCAAATTATTTTAAAATTACGTTTGACACGAAAGAAGAAAAAAGTCCTTAATGCGACTAATGTTTCAAGTTTTTCTTTTAAGAACAATTTTCGAAATAATAAACTTGAGAAATAGAATTTCATGCGTTGTAGATTTCGAATGATTTGTAACCTTGACAGTAAGTAACGAATTACTATTACTTCTTAAATTTCTCTAAGAGTGTTAGGATTGACATTTAATATTAAAAGGAATAATTTACGTCTCCCAAAAAATGCGTTTTAATTAATTTTTTTATTCGAAGCATTTGTAAAAATTGATTAAATTCTTGTGCTCGAAGTTTCAAAAATAAAAACTCTTTAGAACATCTATAGGAGATACAGAAATTAGCAAAGACAAAATTACTTGATAAGTTTAGCCTGCTAATCGCTTTATGACTATCTTTTGCACCTTAAGTCAACAGCAAGCTATATTTTTAATTAAATTCCAAACTACTGCAAACATGTATACTTTTGTGGAAATCGAATTCAAGAACAGCCAAAGGGCTGCTTCGTTAATATTAAACAGCGAAAATTTAATTTTAGCAAAGTAATGGAAAGTATGTTTTTAAAATTTGATTCTAATAACTTTTATATTGATGACAAAGTAAAATAATAATTATATACTTATTAATTTATAATTCTTCCTATTTTAAGTAATTATTAATATTTTAATATAACAATCAGAAGGATTATTCATATTAATATTTATAATAAAAATATATATTTTTCCTCTTTAAATATTAATCACTCTTTTAAAATGGCTGTTTGAATCGGTTATGTTTTTAATTGAAAAAGTGATTTAATTTCTGAATACTTCAACAAAAAATATTCGTATCAATATTTACAACAGGTATAAATATTCCAACTAAAAATATGAATGGATTTTTTTTATCATTATTTGTTAAGCAAAATGTTGATTCAATATTTAATATAGTGAAGTTTCAAAGGATTTATTTTTATTGTTTATAAAAAAATATATCCTATAATTTTTAATATGAATTATTCTTTTGAATCACTGTTTAACAAACGAAATGATTTAATTTTATGGATGTTTCTCTCTTTCAAAAGGATAAATTATTCCCACTAATATTTATAACATGAATAAATCTTACAACTGAAAATGTTAATCATATTTTGAATAACTGTTTTGGAAGTGAATTTGAGAATAATTTTTTGTTATTCAAACTTAAAAAAATTCAATATTCGAACTTAAACAAGAAATATTTGTATTCAAATAAAACATTGAAATAAGTTTTGTAGAAAATTTTCAATTTTTAAAATTTTTTTTCCGAATATTAAAAAATGATTGTTTAATAAAAGAAATTTTGAAAACAATCATAATTTTTAAATATTAGGCAGAAAATTAAAAAAAAATATCTATTTTTCTTGTATTTATTTTATAAATCTTGTTCTATATTAAAAGTTGTTTTCTTT
This sequence comes from Latrodectus elegans, assembly GCA_030067965.1. Taxonomy (NCBI): domain Eukaryota; kingdom Metazoa; phylum Arthropoda; class Arachnida; order Araneae; family Theridiidae; genus Latrodectus; species Latrodectus elegans. The sequence continues at coordinate 125,924,240 of CM057814.1, forward strand.
CGAAACAATAAAATAATTTAAATCATTTATTACATTTTAGATGGAGCATCAACGGTTTGTTGTTTCTTTAATTAGAAAGTAATTATTGATTGCCTGAAGTATTTGTTTTGAATCTTCTGCCAACACAGAAATTTCACTGTTATCTCAATTCGAAAATCACGAAGGCTATATAAATAATGTATAACGGTCCATAGAAACTATAAGCATTCATTGGGACATTACTCCTGGAATAGTCTTAAACTTCTTTGAGTGAAGACTTTGAATGGAAATTTTTCACACGCAGTTTCTGATTTATAAAGATACCCAACATTAAAATTATAGTAAAAAATAGGTAGTATTACATAATTCAACACCCATAAAAATCAAAAGTTTTCAATGGAAATCTAGATATTTTTCTTCTGTTATTTGAATGTTTAGAAAATAAATTTTTTAAAATAAAATCAATGTAATGATAGGCTTAAAAGCTATCAGATTTTCTCTTCGATAAACTCACCCTTCTGTTAAAATTTAAATAAGTGAACAAACTTTTTCGTTTTCTTGCTCTTTTTAACAAGACGTTTTTTTTCATGACCTCCTACTTATTTTTGTATGAAGTGGTCAAACACAAAATGACGCAACCCAAAGCATAACAACATACGAATAAATATTTTTAAAATACTATTTTTTTTGGTTCATCGTGGCCTACTGTTTGGACACCCTATTTCAGAGCGAAAAATATCGGGTTCTATCTTAACCACTATTGAACATACAGACACAGAGGTGTAAGTGAACCCCGGACTGTACCTTAAGGTTAACAGGATTAGGATACTCTTCCATCACCTCGTGATTTTCAAAAACTGCCAGGGGATACTTGAGCCTCCGCTCCACACCCACGTCACTCCAGGGAAAGGATGTCACCGGCTGGACGCGCATGAGGCAGCCTATTGTCAAAATGTCACCAGTTGTGATGCAAATTATTTGAAAAATTGCCAACGTGTTGTGTTCTTAGAAATGATGTGTTGTCCTAGATATATTGATAAATTTGCACGATTTTTTATTAATATCATATATAAATTACAGACTCGTGTTAACGTTTCTTCCCGCTTGAATTGATACTTTCAGTAGCAATTAAAGATAAGGGTGTTTAACAGACAAAGACACTTTTCTAAAGAGACAACCCTGACAGTTCATTCAACTGAAACCCTTATTGAGACTTTGATTGATATATTTCCGAATGTATCGGCAATTTAGTAAATCAACTGTCTTCAGAGAAAAGTTGATTTTTACAATGGGTTTTCAATAGTCTGTTTCAGAAGATTGTTATCGTTAAGCACAATCAAAGATTGCTATGGCAAGGTGTGATGAGCTTGACACCAGACCAGAGTGACGGAGGGACATTGGACCCTTCGGGCATTTAACACATTAAAGGTTCACTCAGTATAATGGTCTTCAGCTAAATCGACAAATATATCCAACAAGTGGGCGAGGGCGTCGTTCTCATTATCGGAAGATAGTAAGTTCGAATCCTGATTTATGGAGAACTAAGGTATCCTCCATGGGCAGTTGAGGCACGTTCAAGAACTCGTGGTTGCAGTGTTCTTCAAGTGAAATGATGTCTTACAACCAACAGCTTTCGTCTAACAAGTAAAGTTCATTTCTGGCTTGATGTAGAGATGCATACCAGTGCACACTAGGCAATAGTGTCCTTAAAAATCTATCTATCATCACAGCATAATTATAAACCTGAAATATACAGTAAGAGAAATAAATGGTCATTCTTCTTTACTCCGTTAGTAGAAAAAGAAAAGTTTCAACAATGTGAAAAGTAAATAAAGATTTAACTCAACTTCGGAAAAGGATTAAGAAAAAACAGACACACACGCGCGCATCCCACATATGGAATTATTAAATAAAATTATTCAAATGGATTTTTGAAAAAATATTTTGATATTATTCTTTTTCGTGTTATTCAGAATTTAATTCCCATGCTCAAATCACATATAATTAAGCCGCGATTAATGATTAAGAACATTCATTTATGGGGAAAGACATCTTGAATATTGTAAAATATGTTCTCTTTATTTTCTATTGTATATATTTTTCTTGTGTAATTCCATATTCATCATAAGGCTTTTCGTGATTATCATCACCATAACTGGTGACCATACTAATCATTATCATCAACATAACTAATGGCAATGGTTCGCACTAGCCAGACAGTCCAGTGCGATCCATTGCCTTCCTTTAAAGACTTCTCCATGACGACCTCTGTGAAAAATCCTTGACCTCTAATTTTTCTCATTAATTATAAGGAAATCGACTCCGAGTCAGTCCATTTTAATCACGCGCTTTTCCATTTTTTAGTTCCAGTTGGACTTTTTTTTTTTTTTTTTTCTTCTTTGCAGAATCTTTTTTTATATTGATGTCATCATGCATTCGAAGCATATGAACCATCCCTTTCATCAATTTAATTTCCTACATTTAAGGTTACAGGTTGCTTATGTATCCTATATAATTCTGTGTTAAATTTCCAGTTATTAATCTCGTCTACACCACCAAGAATATTCCTTTAAAATACCACAACAATATTTTCCTCCAACTTAGTCACAGAAGGTCTCAGAAGCATGTGTCAAGACAGGTCTCACAAGGGCTGCTTACAAGGATTTTTGTAACTAAATTAAAATTAATTACTTTAACATATCAAAAATTTTACTAGAAAATTTTCCTTCTTCTTTAGTACGACAGCACAGCTCGGGGTGGGCCAAGGCTTTACTCAGAACACTCCTTCATTGTGTTCTTCGGGAGGCGACAGTTCTCCAATTTGTCACTTTCAGCACTTTAAAGTTCTCCTCCACACAATCAGTCCATCTAAGTTTGGGCCGACCCCTATATCTGTTTGCAGTGGGCCTGTAATTAAAAATTCTTGAAGTCAAAGACGAAGGGTCTATTCGACATATATGGCTTCCAAATTTCAAGCGACAAATTTTAATATAATTGACGATGCCATCTTCATTAAAAAGTCTGTAGAGCTCGAAATTGTATCTGTGTCTTCCAACTCCATTCTCATTCACTGCACCAAAAATCTTTCTTAGGGAAAATTTTCAAGGTTTTTAATAACATATTTTGTGAGATTTTTCAATTGAAATAATATTTATTTCATGCAGCATATTTTGTAAGATTTTTCAATTGAAATAATATTTACTTCATAATATAATTTATTTTATTTTTTATTCTTTGTTTTCATTCCTTAAATATTAACGATGCAATTATTCATCTGTTTACTAATTGCTCAAAATTAAATAAACAAATAAAAACCCATTCTCAAATTATTATTAAGAATTGAAACAATTTTTAAAATATTTTACTTCAACTTTTAAAAGTGGCAAGTGTTTTAAAGATGATATGCTTCAATTCAAAACTCGCATACATGTATCTATCGAGATATAATTTTTTTAAGGATTGTGTCGCAGTAACTCAATTTACATAGATTTCTATTCTGTGGAATTTTTTTATGGTTCAATTACTGTAACGAAGTTAAAAAAAAATTATTCAAATGAAACGAATCATTTACAGAAACCTATTCCGAAATCTTCGCATGCATTTCTTGGGTTCAACTTGCGCAAGACCTTTCAACTCTGACGCTTCAATGAATGCAAATGATTAGTTGCTTAGGCGGCTTATCGCACTTCACTTCAGTTTGCTACAGAAAACTCTATTTTCGTTATTTACAATCATGTATCGCTCAAGAGTCGTTAATGCTTTCATACAATAAAAGAATGTTCCGAAGTGCCAATTGATGAAATGCGATGGTGTGGGAACACGATGTAATTTTCCCTTCCTCTATATTTGGTGAGAATATAATAAATAGGTTTTCATTTTATTTATATATATATAATTTATACATCTTACCTTGTAAACTAATAATATATATAACTTACCTTGTAAGCTAATATTTAAAAAAATAATAATGCAATTCCTAATTTATTACTTATTTAATTTCGAAGCAAATAAATTGCATTTAATAAAAAACCAGTTAATTTAAATACACTTCTTCCTAAATATAATATTGATTTTAAATATAAAATTAAATTATTAGTAGTTTAATTACATGATTAGTAATATAGTGTTTGTTGAGCATTCAGCAAATTCATAAAAAAATTCAATAAAATATGTTAAATTTAAGCATTTTTTAAAATTTAAGTTTTTGTTTTTTTTATTTATACTTACAGTGATTATCAACCACTGTACCTCAGCACTTTTCTGAGCCGCCAAACTTTAGAAATATATAGATTAAAAATTATAATGCTATTTTATTACGAGTAAAATAATAAATGTATTGTTATTTTTATAGTATATACTATATTATTTTATTTCACATTTAAAATTATTATCACAAATTATTTTACACAGTATCATATAGGTAAATAAGTAACTTCGAAACTTATTGTCTAATATATATATATATATATATATATATATATATATATATATATATATATATATAATTTATTAACTGTCAGAGTGCTTGTGAGAAAAACTGAAAACATTTTTTTGTCGAAAAACTTGGATTACTTATGTTTTATAAACAAGAAAGTGCAAAACAACATTGAAAAGACTTCACTAAAGTAATCATAAAGTAAAATATTTTTTAAATAAATTGATTTATTAAATTTTCGTCTATTTTGTTTTGCGTTTGGGAACATTTAATTAATCGTTTGCATTTGATATTTTATTATTTACTTCTATTAGAATATATACCTTCTATAGTTGGTTGAAGAAGAGAAACAATCAATAATCCTTGACAACTAATTATTTTTCTTAATATATCATATACTAATCATTTTTCTCCTTTTATCAATTTGATATATTGTTAAAATAGTAAATTTAATATTGTTCTAATCAGGAATATATCATGAAACGCTTTAAAGAAGAAACTTGCATCGAAAACAGAGTAAGAAAAAGGATAACTGTCAAAAATAACTAATGTTTAAATAGAACTATGTTTATAAGAATCTTTTGTTTTTTTGAAATCTGTAATTATCAGAAAAATTTTAAATGTTTTGTATTATTTGTTTTGTATGTTATTATATGCATTACATGGACGTTTTACTAGAAAGAAACAATTTATAGATGCAAAAAGTAGAAGACATAGGCTTTCTTTTGTAATAATCCTGATCATTTTTGAATGATATTTTATTTCCTGATAAATGTAAATTCAACATTTTTTGTGCCGATACAATTGCAGTGAAGGATAAATACAATAAAATTGCGTAAAGTAATAATTATTGATACACCTAATCTACTAATGAAGTTTAATTTGTTAAGTACAGAAAAGAGAAATATTTAAGGTATGTTTAAATGAATTAAATTGAGTCCATTTTTTCTAATTCTGTGCAATATTAATTTTAATCAATTTGTGTGGTTATTATGATACTTGTCTGTTATGTAAAGTTATATATTTGTAAGTAACGAACGTACAATAATGTATAGACAATGCCATTATCCATATTTTGTTTATCTGCCTCTCTGGAAAATCTTCCTGCCGTTATGAAAAATGAGGCTTTAAATGTAATAATTTACTCCAAATATGGTGTTATATACCCAAATGTTCTTTGTAATCTCTAACAATGATAAAATATTCTAATCACATGTTTAGTTTAAATAAACTCTACAATTATCAATATAAAATTTTAGTAAATGTAAAAAGGCGATATGAAAAATATAATTCTGTTGGTTTTTATAGCTATCAGTAAACAAAATATCTATATTCATAACTAAAATGGGAAAGAAATTAAACTGTAAAAAGAATGTCGTCTTGATTAAGAAAAGAAATAAAGAAATAGAAAGAAAAAAAGTAATAAATTTTTTCAAAGTTGATTCAAAGAATGATTTTCAAACGTTTTAAAAAACAATTCTTAATTTTGTGTTTTTATTTTATTATTGAAAAATGATAGTTTAATCTTTTGAATGTTTAGTTAATTTTATATAAACAGTTACTTATTCCATATAATGAAAAATAATCATAAACTGATCCAAACATCATTTTCGTTTAATCTTTTACAAATTATAAGTTATTTTGCTTGAATTCATTGCGCGGAATATAAATATAAATTCACAAAGCTAACAGAATTGTTCGTTGAATATCCAATTCCGAAAAACTCGAAAGACTAAAACAAACGCTCTGTAACTTATAAGAGATTTCAAAATTGATAGGAATCTTAAGTTCGAAAACTTACGAAATGCGAAAAGGAGGTTTTAAGAATTTAAAATCTTGTTCATTTAGGGAGAAGATTTTAAAATTTTAAAACAAGCTTTCTTTTTACATTTCGCCAAGAAGAAATATATTGACTTTCAAAAAAGAAAGTATCGAAAAAAAGTTTCTTGAAGAAAATTATGCTTTAGTTGAAAGACAAAAGGAAACATGTACTACTGATTTTATTCCTATTATTTGTTCTTTTTCAAGTCACTTGTTCCAAACCGCTTGAAATTCTTTCACGTGCTTTTATCACTTTTTACTTTATCTGTAAATAAACTGACACTATTCATGGCAATTCAACACTAAAATTTTCAAATCGTACCGCTAAAAATATTTAATTTTAATGACGGTTGAACCTGACATCTTATACTAGTCTTACGATTTTTACAAATCAGATAAAATTAGTCTGCGTAAAAGTGATTTAGATAGTAAACCGTCCTTCTTACTAACAAATAAACGCCCGTTATCAAATAATCAAGATAAGCAATCAATCCAGACGTTTCAGTATGCTGAAATGGCAACACTTGTTTATCGGAAACGCATGGTACTATTTGAATGCCATGTGTCATGAGTCTCCGTTATCGGAACTTGATGAAAACGCAACACATGAGCAAAGCCTTCGTTTCAAGTACTGCCGTGTGATACAGTATTTGAGATCTGTATCTTATATTAACGTGATCTAAAAGTTTATGAAGTCAGACTGAAAAATTAATGAGATTGTTCCTGGTAATGACGTAATTATATATGTAAAAGGGAAGGAGAATCCACTTTTTGACACATTTTTATTTCTAAAAAGTAGTTGTTGCGTGAACTGTTATGAATTTATAGGGCGAATTTCTGATTTAGTGTGTAATTTTGTAGTTAAGACTCTTAAAGGTTGACGAAAATTGCTTTCAATATTCAAAAATAAAAATAATTAAATCTTATGATCCGATACGAAAACCGATTGTACGATTGATATTAAAGATTCTAAAATTATGTATCAATCTTTTCTTCGCAAATTATAATGTTCTTTCTATTTAATTTTCATATTTGTCTTAAAATGTATAATAATTAAAACTCGAAAAAAATTTAATATTTTATAATAGTTTAGTTCTTGTGACTTTTTGAGCTTTAAATTTCAATAGAATTTTTTGATAGAATCTTTTATTTTGCTTTGGAAATTTATATTGATATCAAGACCTAACCAAATTGAATTATCCGTTTAATACATAGAATATTTATTTCTATAACCAGATATGAAGTTTATTAAATTTAAATCTATTATGAAGACTCAGATATAAAGTTAAATATTTTATATTTCTTATACATTCTTAACATATGCTGTTTATGAATAATACAAACGCTTATAACAAACACATGTGTTGTGATTCTTTATAGTATAAAAATGGCATTAAATAAAATATTTTTAATGTTTTTCTGTATACATCAAAGATTTTAAATACTTGCTTTTAAAAAGAAGCATTTAGGATAATTTCGCAATAATAGAATATGATTTATTTAGAATATCAGTTTTTAGCATTTTATTTGTGCATAAAAGTGGTGATAAATTTATTAATAAAATTGTAAATAGTAGCAAACATAATAATATATCCTCTTTATGACACATTATTATAGCTGTAAGTTAAAAAACTTCTTTTACTTGACAGGAAATAAATTTATCAACATAAGACTATATCTCGTACCTCAGAGATAACATATTTTAATTGTTAAAATCATCGGAAATTAAAATCTTATGATCGGCGTTTACATTTATTTGCTTAGTTAAAATAGTAATTTTAAAACTATCCTACATATGAATGAAATATTGTAATATATAAAAATGATTGATTTATTAAGAGACATCACAGATGATTGATATTATCTCGAGATCTAATCAGAACTTTCAACAACCGATGATGTCTCACCGAGATTTCATCTTGATAGATCTTTATATTTTTTAAATATTCTCATTCGAACTATCTTCACTAAGCCACACTTTCCATTAACTAAGGCATCATTTGGTATTACATTCCAATGAGTTTGATATTTCCAGATGTTCTAGAATTTTCTCCACCGATAGGATAACAATGTATCTCTGTCTTTTTAAGAACTCTGTCTTTGTTTGTTCTATGTTCTATAGGCATTAATTTCTGCTACATGATAATAGAAATTCATGATTTAAAGAATTTTTATCTGTATAGCAAATTGATGTTACGGCTCCCATTAAAAGGAATTTATCATTTGTGTGAGTGTATATAAAAATATCAATATTTAAATCTCAAATTCTTTTCCTGTATAAAAAATATTAAATTTGATGTTTGACTCACCTTTTAATGCTGATCACATATTGGGCGATTTAAAAATTTATACAACATTTGGGGAAATATATACTTACTTTGATGGAATGCAGAAAAAAATCAGAAAAGTACAAAAAATACACGTTATTTTCAAATATAAAACAAATACTTATAACAAACAATTACTAGCAAATGAAAATAAATTTCTTTGATTTGAAAATGACATTCAAAACAATGTTTTCTAAATATATGAATGTTTTAAAAAACTTTTTTTAAAAGATAACCATTTAGAGTGATTTCCGGATAATTGTATGGGATTTATCATGAAAACCAATTTTTAAATCATATTTTTGCACAAAATTGGTGACAAATTTATTACCAATATTAATAAACATCATATATCATAATAGCAATATCAGCGTTCGCTTCTGTTGTTGTTGTTCTTACAAAATTATGGCATATGAACAAGCCAAGCTCGCTATGTCACTGGCAATGAGATATTAAGACAGTAGAGTACGTTTTTCGTTTAACCAGAGCACAATGAAGGGGAAAGTATGATTTTGTTATAAGACTTCTCCAATAGATGGCCCCACCAGAGGATCCATTTCCTCAATTTTGACATTGATCTGGAATGAGAGGCAATTTTTTCCAGACTATTACACCCATCGTAACTGCTCAATAACGGACCACAGGACTTTCGATTCCGCAGATTTAACGAGGCCGTATATCGCACGTACTCGATGGGTCTTTGTTGGCATTGGGAATCGAGCCCCACCCTTCCGGAATGAAGTTCGATGCTCAAACTGCTGGGCTACCACGACCCTACGTATGTTTCTTCAATTGTTATAACACATCAACGAAATCGGTTCAGTTTCGTTCAACAAAAGAAACTTCTTAAATTGACTAGTTCAAATGAAACGAAAACAACTACAGAACAAGAAACCATTAACTTTAAAATTTTCCCCTTTCTGTGTCCTAATATGCGAGAAAAATGGAATTTTTCCTCTTTCTATGTTTTTAGGCATGGCAAACACAGAAGCTGAATTCAGCCTTACAGTTCTCTCCCATCAAATGTTTGATATGTAAGTGCCTTTGACTATTGTTCCCACAATGTTTGGAATGCCAGCACCTGTCAAGAAGGAATCAAATTCTATTGATTATATAAAAAAAGAAACCCAAATAAAAATTTGAAAAAAATAATCAGATCATTAATAATAAAAATAAACGAAAAAGAAAACTATTTGCCAGAAACAAAAGCTCCCAAAAAAGATATTTTTCAAAATTTTAGTTTGTAAATGTTAGTTAAAGTTATTGCTTCGTCCATAATATAAGAATAGGGATAAGCCACTAGTTCGTCAATTAGACTTTCGTAAAAACAATCGCTTAATGTAGAAACAATAAATGATTTTCCAGGTTTCATTGCAAAGTCATTTAACAGCTTTCAGCTAACACGAAAAATGGATTTTTATGTATGCATATTTGGGTCCGCATGTGAAGAAAGCAATTTACTTCGAAGTTTTTTTTATTTGTTTATTTATTATTATTTTTATTTTTATTATTTTTTATTTTATTTTATTTATTTATTTATTTTTGCTCTAAAATTTTCTATTTAGTTACCATGTCTTGACAAATAGAAGGAGAATTCACAGATAATCCTCCGCACATTAATATTGCATAAATAAAAACCCAGAAAAATTTCTTGTTGTCTAGTTAAATGTGTGCATGTATTATGACAGCCATTGACTGTTTACACTGATGACTAGTATTGAAATCATTAATTTTAAGGATCAATGCCCTTCTACTAAACCTGGTGAGCAACATATGCATTTCATTGTTTTTTCTTTAAGTGTTTTATGTAATTATTTTAATCAACATATTGCCTAATTTGTTTCAATTGCATGAAATAATGGCCTAATTTTCAGATTTTAATTTCTACCAAACTTTAATATCACAAATTATATAATTGCCCTGGTACGGAATCACTATTTTGCGTATACAAAATTGGAAAATACATGCATTGTATTATAAGTTACACACAGAATTATGAAAGTACATGCATGAAGAATTATACGCATTAATAAATGTCAGTTGAAAGTAGTCCAATTTTATACTTGGAGAGATAGTTTGTAGGTTTATAATAGATTTTATTAACATGAGGTTTTATTAGATTTTAAGTTAAAAGTGGTTATAACAAACACATCCGCTGCCTGTAGTGTGATAGAGCATATGGTCTCTTGACCCGCCTTAATTAAGCACTTACTCATCATTCAGGTGAAGCTGATCCTTTCCCACTACTATGAGAGAATCCTATTTTATTTTTGGACTTTTTAATGATTTTTGGTTTTATGAAGATGGTTTCGCTTAGCTACACCATCTGGGATTCGAAACAACAACAACATCATTCAGATATTATCTGCAAAAAATTTAGAAATTTTTCATGTCATTAACATTCTATACGGATCAATCAATTTAAAAATAATGAATCTTTCAAATCAGTTACATAAAAATAAAAAAGGAGATAGTTTTTAAGACATAAATAGATTTTTATTTTATGATCAACAATTTCTTTTGGATAAAATATATTTATATCATATAGCAATTTAAAAATTACTTAATTCAAAATCATTTGAATATATTTATTCAAATGTTGTCGTATAAAAAAAAACTGTATCATGAAAAAGTTAAATATCCATTGCTAGTAGGATATTTAACTTTTTCAGCATAACCAGGGCCGGAAGTGATGGCACCTTATGTAGTGGTACACCTTGTGGGTGTGGCATCGTAGTCCCAATAGCGAGACTTCATAATTTAGAAGCAGGTACTCAGCAGAAGAGCCCCAGACATGGCCTGCCACTCACACAGGTATCATTTCACTTGAAGAACATTGTGACCACGAACTATTTAACTTACCCCGATCACCATTAGCTAACGTGACAGATCTTCGATTGGATCCGGATACGAAACCATTACCTTCCAATAACAAGAGGGAAAGTCCCTAATCAACCAAGCCATTGCGGCAAGTCACTCATTTGAATGTATTTTCATATATATTTTGAAAGTATGAAAGCTTCTTCTACAAATGCAACCTCCAATAAAATTCGGAATTATTAAATAATGAATAGAGTTCAAAATTATTCAACAAATATTATTAAGTTAGTTATTCTAGAGGTAAAAACATTCTTGAAAACTTTGCAAGGAATTCATGTCTTACTCTGGAATCAGATTTGATGTTTTTGCTGTTTTAAGAATATTTTTAGTAATGATGATTAATTCGATCGGGACTTAGAGGTCAATGCAACGTCAAAGGTACTACAAGCATCCATATTAAACTCTGGAAGAGAACTGACAAATCCTTGAACCAATGTTCAAAGTGATAACTAATCAGATGGCCGCTTGACATGATAATCTGGCACTGGGTTTCCATCTGAGTAATAGAAATAATAAGATAAGTTTAAAATACCAACTATAAAATTTATTTACGATAAGAATAATTATAAAATTTGCCTGGAATCGCCATGGATTCATTACAATTTATAGTTTATAGTTATAATCAATCTGCTTACAGGTTCACTACAAAAAAAGATTCATTACAAGAAGAGAATTGATTATTCGATAGCATAACAACTCTCTTGATTGATTATGCTTTCCGTCGCGAAGGGTGGGGTTTAATTCCCAATGCTGCCAAAGACCCACCGATTACGATATGTGCTCGTTAATTCTGTGGAATCTAAGTTCTGTGGTCTGTCGTTGAGCAGTTTACCATGGTACCCAGACCATTGTACCACTGGTCTGCAGAAAAATCCTTACCCCTCCAGATCAATATCAAAATTGAGGGAGAGGATCTTCTGGTGATCGAAGGAGTCTTAGAGGAAATTCGTACTTTCACCTTCGTAGTGCTCTGGTTAAATGAAAGACGAACCCTACTAACTTAAATACTCATAGCAGATAACAAAGCAAGCTTGGCTTGTCCAAGTGTCTTAAGTAACAACAACAACAGAAGTTATTAGTGATAGTGAAATTCTTTCAATCAACTTGGAGCATAAGAATCATAATAAAACAAAGTAAGTCTTGCAACTTTTCTTTTTTCGTTTTTTTCCTTCAAAAACTGAATATATATATATATAAATTTTGCGTTAAAATTTAAAAATCTTGTTCTTAAATTATTTTCTGTGTGTGAGGATTTAGTTTTACTAATTAGTTACGTGATATCAGTTACAAGAATTCTTTGTTTCAACTTCGGTACGTTTATTTTAGACAGTGGATTGCTTTCGGTTACAAGGTGCATAATGCCCAGTTCATTTTCTGAAGATGCAGCTATATTGTGACCAAACAATCCAAATAGAATAATTCTTATTTCTGTAAGAGTTAAGCGGAAATGATTTTCTGACTGAACATATAGAAAACGAGTTATTTATGTTGTAAATTAAATTTTAGCAAACGCGCTTAACAATACGATCATTTCGAATTTCATCACTTTTTTCAAATGCATGCGAACATTTTACTCTAAAAGTCTGGGTGATAAAATTACCAGAAGTAATTCATTAATTTAAAGGAGAAAATATCAATTATCTCAATTATTAGACATTACAAAATAAAGCTGCATAAAAATTTAAATAACATTGGTTCATAAATAAAATTAATTGAATAATTAAACACATTTATTCGAAAAATAATACTAAAAGTAACTAATGATTAAATTTTCGAGAAATTTTAATGCAAAGATTTTGAAAAATCAGTAACTGCAACAACTATCTCTGGTAGCAATAATAATATAATATCTCTGGTAGCAATAATAATAATTGGGCATTATGCACAGTTGGACATTGCTACAAATAGAGATCGGGTAACATGTTCAAATACAGCAGTCAATAGTTTCAACATGATGCCAACGTCTCTACAACGTACTTAGTGACTACAGTATTGTGAGAGACCATGAAGTGTTCGGTATCCATTGACTAATTTTCCGCTGATAAGAGATGTGAAGAAGGCATTGGCCAGGCCATAACTAGTCATGTTCTTAATCAAGGAAGATTGTAAAATATCAGCAATATACAGTTGTACATTATTGTGCTGAAGCATTTAATTGAATAATGATAGTACCATGGCTCTTAACACAGCAGAAATGCATGGTCACTACTTAGAATGCCTTCAATGCAAACAAGAGGTGACCAAAACATATTTCTAAGGGTATCTCATACCACTAATCTAGTACTGCATCACAGTGTGACAATGTCGAATACCTATTGGCAATGTAAGTTTTTCTATGATGCATTTATGTGGCATACATATTGGTATGCATATCGACATACATATCGGTGTAGGTGGGCCGCTAACTGTACTTTACAATTAACGAGGTTGGAATGCTCCCCCATCAACAAAGACCTCATTCTCCTAAACCATGATCAGATGACGGGGTCACATATGAGCTGACTCCTTCCACTCCCCACACCACATCAGCTGATAGGACTTTGGGCGTCACAGATGAATATAGACATGTTCCACGGAGCTCCAGCAACCCAGGAAAGAAAAGTGTTTGATCGCCCTCCCAAACACTACCAGCGGCAAATAATGCTTCACTTTCCTGATCTTAACAAGAAGTGCAGAGAAGGTATTGAGCCACTGGAGTTCAGTTCTCTCTTCAGAAGCTGAATTCAACCCTAACCACTGTTGAATAAGGAAAGATGAATCCTATGGTTCTGTATGCAAGTCTATCGGTGTGCATGGGGATTTTCATTCATTACTTTCGGTATACGGATTCACTATTTTTGAAATTACATTCATTAGGATAATTTATGAGAGAGCTATTAAAAAGACTTAGACTATATTAAAGTATAATTTAGGTGGTATTAAAATATGCGTGTTTGAACAACAATGGTAGCAATTTTAAAGAATCAAATGTCTGGATTGATGAAGAGTTGACAAGATTTATATAAACTTTGCTTACAGCTTAACAGATATTTTGGTTCTAGTGTAATATGATATAGAATATATTTACGAATCATTGAAGTTAAGTACTGTTATATATTTGTAAATATTACTGGTACTTGTCTTAAAATATTTTAAAAAGATCTGAAATACTCGGATTTTGATAATAAAAAAATACGCTATTTAAGTGCATTTTATATTAAAAACAGCATTTCTGCTGATTTGGCAACTTGCCAAATTTTTGGCGATATTCTTATTGAATTTCCAACCACTTTACAAAAAATAAATATTTTTGGCAAATTCTATCACTGTAACTCTAGGATGAAATAACCTATAGCCTACCAGAAATCTTGTCAAAACTCTCATTTTTCTCGCTAAGTCAAGTGTAAATACCAACAGATGGAATTATTAATTAGTGAAGATGATGAATCTTATATGCTAGTCTAATGCATAGAAGCGGAGTTTGTCTGCTTTTATTCGGAAGAAATTTCTTATTGGATTTCTCTATTTGGAAGATGTTTTCTGTTGTATAAGCTGAATTGGACCTGTGATTTTGTAACTTTTGCAGCTGGAATTTCCTGTATCTTGCTACGAATAAAATTCATTGTGATTTTTAAGCGATTGTTTTATCAACTTTCAACCAACAGGAGCCTTGAAGTGTAGCACAATACCATATTAACATACACATTATTTTTTTCATTACCAACCGAGAAAAATTGTTGTTAGCTCCAATGTTTCATTATAAGTGCCGCATTAAATAAGGTGCTTTCATTGTAAAATATCAATTGATACATATATGTCTCTAAATTATCATTACGAGGCACTGATTTTACTCTTCCTTATGTTACTAACACATAATGATAGAACTTTCCAGTTGCTTTTAATATTAAAGATATATTTCTATAATAGTGTATCTTATAGGCTTAGTCACTAAATGATAGATTCTATTATTAAAATATTTACTAAAATATTTTTTAACTTTACATATTTTATCTTCGAATTCAGAGCATAAACCCCACACTACAGAAACTGTGCTTTAAGAATGAATAGAGTTGAAACTACCATTTAACAAAATTTGAGGAGTAAACTGTGACTTAGTACATCAAATATTTGATAATTTATAATTCGTATATTAAATGAGTAGATAATTTTTTAAATCATAAGATATATTGTTCCAGCTTCATTTGATTTTCAAATAGCTTATTCAAGATTTCTTTGAATGATATACACCAGACATCTTATACTTCGAGTATACTGACTAACCATTCGCTTATGGAAGTTAAAAATATCAAATAGAATTTTGCACAATTTACACATGGAAATTTCGTCATTCCAAAAGAGAAAGCGATGTATTAAGATGAAAATTATAATGCACAACTGCTCTTAGGCTAAGTGTAATTTTGTTGCGAAATGCCTGGTGTAACCATTTTGTATGGTTTGTTTTTCTGCCAAGAATTGGTAAAGTGAAAGGAACCGAGTGGTTTATATTTAATGACAAACTTTAAAAAATGGAAGGGTTACCAAACTTGTTATGAAATCAATGATTTGGCGATATAAAAAAAGGTAAAGATTTTTCGAAAAGTTTCTCTGGCGCACATTTGGCGGTTTTTTTTGCCGTTAAATAACTTATAGAAGATCAAATCAAGTTAGAGTTTGAAAAGAGAACAAAACAATATTTATATAAAACCATATTTATTTCTATATTTTGAAAACTTACATCTGATTATTGCTTCAGTATATGTGTCCTATTTTACAACGCATGTAAAAGTTTTTTGGAGTTTCTCCTTGTATTTTTTAACTATTTGCAAACAAGGTGTGCTTTTCTTCGAGTGCTTACCAATACCCTGAATTAGACAAAACACAGCGAAAAATAGCCTGCACTGATGAGATCATATCTCAGAATGACGATTGGCGAGCAATCAACATAACATCTTTTCTACTTACTACGCAGATATTTATACTTTTATCCTGCAATTAGTATATTTTTTATCTGAGGTTATTTATAGCAAAATCAAAATTTGCCCAAAATCATTCAGAGATAATGGTAAATAAGAGTAAAAAATAACTCCGCAGCAAATCACGAAGAATTGAATGACATGTACTGCGCAGACTTAAAATATCAAGTTCGAAGTCCAGCAAGGGATATTTTTGAATTAATTTGAGTTTAGATTCAAGTATGTTTAACTGTATCTGTGATACAGAAGGGCAGCTTGGGGAATATGATGCACTTTTAAGACCAGTCCAATGCGGATTTTGATGATCAAGGCCAAATTTCTTTCAATAAGAAAAGATATTTTTGAATTAGTTGAAACTTTGCCCCATTTTAAAATTATTTTTTATTATTACTTTCCTATTTCAGAAATGGCGCATTTATTGGTAAAATATGGTAATGTTGCATACATTACTTTGAATCAGCCAATATAATGATCTGAAATGACTGTTTCTTATATTCGAGGGCATTTTATTTCTTTTAATAATGCTATTGTATAATGAAATTCGAAGTTGAATATTAGGAATTCTTATAAAAAATAAATTAATTTTATTATGATTTCGAAGTGAATATTATTAAAAAGATTTACATCGGGAAACGATGAATATAATATCATAAAGAATAGTTCCAATGCCAAATAAGAAAAGCCATTTTTTTGACAGTTAAAAAAATGGTTGAAAATAAATTTTGACAATTTTATGATGTTTTTGGACTAATTACGTCAAACCGGTTATTTGAAATTGCTCACTAATATGAAAATATCTTATCTTTTATGTAAAAGAAGACTCGCATGAAAATGCTTTTTATGAATAAAAGTTCTGTGTTTTAACGATGTTGACATAGCATATTGATAACATGACATTTCTGAGTCTTAATTTCAAAATGAATCTATTTTAATATGTTTTCAATAAAGTATTGTCATTATTCAAACGAAATATGCGTTGTATATTTATCTTCTATTCCTTGATACTGTGAATCAATGAAAAATGCTCTTTTGTTTTTAATCTCAATGATTTGGTAGGAAAAATAAACGAATATGAGTATGATAAAATTTGACATGTCAGAATAATTTCATTATTATTTCTGCAATAGATTTAAACTTGGTTCTTATTCTGAACTTATTCGATCAGCATCCATACGATTAAAGCCTAATCATGGGAATTTTTTTATGGTTTACACTTTGACATCGAGGATGAGAATTTGTTGTGATAAAACAATTTCAGAAATGGTCCCAATATTGTTTATTAGCATGTATTCTAACGTCGTTATTCCTTCGTTTCCATCACAGTTTAAATATAATCAAATTTTCTCATATATTCAGCTTTATTTAATTATAATCATATTTTCAATGATCATTACATAAAGACTGTTGAAAATGAGAAATTTTAAAATAATTTCAGAACACAATTTCTGCAATTTTTTTTAACATGTGCTATGGTTACCTGTTCTAAATCTTTTATTTATACCTATTCTACAAAAACATTATTATTTCTGATTCTCCTCTGTTATTTTTTTATTAACGGTATTAATATTCTGTTATAATACAATCACTAAGATCTGTATTCTTGGATACGAGGGTTACTCTGAAATTTTTGAGATACGCGCAGACGAGAATTTACAAAATAAAAATAGTGATTTAATTTTAAAATACAAAGTATTTTCACACAGAAGACGATTTTTTACTAATTTACTTCAACTTGTTTAGCGTAGAATAAATTTTAAACAGAAGAGAAAATGGAGTTGACGCGAGAACATTTTCGCGCTATGATTTTCAACGATTTTATAGCAGGATTATATCAAGAAGAATGCTTTCAACGATTGCAATTAACATTTGGTGATGGATCTCCAGCTCGTGCTACTGTATTCAGATGGCTTAGAGAATTTAGAAGAGCAAATTTCTTCAGGATGAAGAACACACAGGAAGGCCCCCGTCGGTAGTAATCTCGAGTAATGTGTCTGCCATACGAAAAATGCTAATGGATGATAATCGCTGTACCTATCACATGGTACAGAAGGAACTTAACATTGGATCTGCAGCCGTACACAAAATCATTCATGAAGAATTACATATGAAAAAAGTAATTTGCCGTTGGGTTCCCCATTATCTAAGAGGAGCGTGTCAGAATCACTAAAGTAACTCTTAAATTGCTAAATGAAGGTGGCCACCGCATCATTTCTAAAATTGTAACAGATGATGAAACGTACATTCCATTTTTTGAGGTTCCAACAGGTCAAGAAAGCAAAGTATGAGTCTTTGAAGATGGTCAAAGCCATCAAGTTGGAAGGACAGAAGACAGTAACAACAAACTGGTATACCACTAAACGTCTTCCAGAAATTCTACAAGAACTGAATGTTAGGGTACTAATGATTCACAATGACAATGCATCTTCACATACAGCCGGAATAACAGTTGAGTTTCTTAAACAAAAACAAATGAAAGTGATCGAACATCCGCCGTATTCACCTGATCTAGCTATGTGCAACTTTTGGTTATTCTTTAATCTAAAAAAGAACTTACGTCGACGTCGTTTTCATTCTGAAGAAGAGATTGATGTGGCTATAAATGTATTGTTTTCATCTATTCCAAGAAATGAATGGCTTGAGGCATTTAATTTGTAGAAAATTAGTCTACAAAAGTGCATTGATGCTGGAGGAGACTACTTTGAACACACCTAATATTTTGTAAATATAACTTTAAAACCTAGTTGCATATCAAAATTTTCAGAGTGACCCTCGTGTATATATATATATATATATATATATAATGTATGTAGGTATGCACACATATATACATGTATTCTTAGTCATATATTATAAAAATATAACATTTTTAGATAAGGGTAAAGGTATTTATTAATTCAGTGTTCGTGCTAATAATTGGAAAATTTATTATTAAATTCTTGTTGATTCTTAATATAATATATTAATGGATTATTCATTATTCACACACACACACTTCATATAACTCTCACTTGTGAATGTTTTTTGTTTTAATAAGATATTTCGCCAATTCAGATAGACTGCCAGTCTCAACCAAAATATCACAGACTGTAATCTTTCATTTTTTAAACGTTTTAACTCTTAAGACCTTTGCCTTTTACCAAAATCTTTAACGATGTCAAAATGCTTATGACTGAGATGTAAAATTTGTTGAATATAAAAAAAGCCTTATTTTTTTAAACCTGTTTTTCATATATTTTCGACTGAATTATCAGCTGACTACTTAGCGTCAGGTTTTCGGTTAGACATTTTTGGCGACAATATATGGTTTGATTTTTGCCAACAAACGGTCATTTTTTTTATCATCAAGGCTGATTAAACCTGCACATATAGTTTAAAGTATATCCTGAACCAATACAAACATATAAAATCAAGCTAAGTTCTGCCACTGCTGACATCTTGTAGGGCAACGTTATTCTAACCTTTTCGGAAATCTCCACTATTAAAAAGTGAAATTAAACGCAATTTGGAGAGATTCTCCTACCCACTCTTGGTACTTTCGGAAAAAACCCCATTGGGGGCACCAGCTCAGTATACCTAGGATACAGGAGACTGCTCTTTCACGTTTTTTGAGTGGCCACATTAGGTCTCTTTCTTTTCAACAGGTTCAGAAAGTCTTTCTGGAGTGTTACTGGGGCAAGGCTGATCAGGATACATATTCTTGATTGTCTGAATTTTACTGTGAACGACGTTTTGGAGAATCCTATTTTATTTTAAGACTTTTTAATGTGATTTTTGGTTTTATCGAAATAGTTTAGCTTAGCTACACCCCATCTGGGATTTGAAACAACAACAACAAAAAGGTTTTCTGTTCAACAATTGGTGGAATCATATCGCACCTTGATTTTAGATATTTGTATTGGCTTAGGATATGCTTTAAACTATATGCCCAGGTTTAATCATCCTTGGTGAGCAAAAAATGACCGTTTGTTGACAAACAATCAAACCATATATTGTCGCCAAAAATATCTGTCGGCGAGATTTTTTCAGTGAAATGTATTAATATTGATTTTTTTATGTTATTAATTCTAAAATTTAAAGTCTTTTAATGTCCCATTTTGGAAAATTAGAACAAATTTAGGCAAATGGCATGTCATAATCATTAAATTTTACAGCAATTACGAAACATTGATGAAAATAGCAAGGTATTTCGTAAAACAAGTAAAATATGTCAATTTGTATGCCATGAAATGTTCCCAAAATGGATAATTTGTTTTTTTAAGTACTTCTTTTATATAATTACATTTCAGATGATTACAGTACCAAAATAAAGCAACGTCTGAAAATTTATTTTTAAAATAAAATCTCAAAACCCATCAAAACAAGTTATACATCGGATAAAACAAAGTTCTATTTACCATATTTCGCCGACTGCACAATCAGATAAAATGGCTCTGCATTTCATGGTCAAGCCCTGTTGACCGTTGAACCTCCTATTATCTTGAACCACGTGCAGAGAGCATGGACAATGGATACAGCCTGGAATTTCTATTTAAAAAATAAAGGCAGTCAGTCTCTGGGGTTGATTTGTGTCTTTTTCTGTTGCAGTTCGGGACAGTACTCCTCCTTCAGCAGCTAATTTACCTCAATGTATCTGTTTGTGAACCTCTGCTTCAGCTCCTTGTGCGGGTGTTGGATCGGCAGTTCTAACGGATTGAAAATTTTCTCTTTGGATTTATCGAATAGGAGGTGATTCTGTCGCCAAAACGGAGTGGGAAAAAGATTTCATCTTATCAACATGGCGGTGGATTTCTACGCCGGATGTCTTGGGGGTAAGTAAAGGTTTTTCCTAAAAATTGTTCTCATTTTTATAATTTAAACATTGAATACATTATATATGATATGATCTAGATATTTGCTCTTCATTTCAAATGCTGTTTTTTTTATTACATTACTTTTCAAAGTTCAGTTCTTTATATTATTTTCTCCAACTTTTCATATTAGTTTATGCACACCATAAGTTTCATATAAGTTTATAAATCACTCTAAATATATGCATAAATTAAATTTTTTTCCATTTAAAGAATTAGAACATAAAATCAAAACTTTGTTAAAAATTATAGGAATTAATACAAAAATTATAAGCTATATAAGTTTTCAAAATTCAACCATACTACAGACTTTGCTCTTCATATGTTTAAAAATTAGAAATCCAATTTTAATAATGTTGCAAATAAAGAAGTTCACAGAATATCCAAATAGAAACAGAATATCCAAATAGAAGTTTGAATTTTTTAGTTTATAAGCCTGTTTTAGAAATTTGATTAAAATATTTTTCAGATTTTCATTTTATACACCTTTTTGATTTTATTCGTGAAATATGAATTAAATATCTAACTATCAAAATTGTTCTTAAAAAAATCGAAGCTTCGGATCTAAATTGGATATAATTTCTGAGAAATTAATATTTTATTCTTTTTTAATTTTTTTCCTTTTTTAATTTTTAAAACTATCACAGTTTTAAAAATTAAAAAAGGACACCAAGTTCCATTTTCTAATTTTA
Source organism: Latrodectus elegans (assembly GCA_030067965.1). Classification (NCBI taxonomy): domain Eukaryota; kingdom Metazoa; phylum Arthropoda; class Arachnida; order Araneae; family Theridiidae; genus Latrodectus; species Latrodectus elegans. Next base: position 125,946,173 of record CM057814.1, read on the forward strand.
GTTTTTTTTTTTTTTACTTTTTCTCTACTGTGCTTTGATTTGTGACTGTTAGAAGTTCCACAAAATGGGTGAAAGTTTTATATAAATATATGCCATTTTACAACTCTTAAAAATCCAAATCAGTCTATGCTTTTCATCACACCCTTCTTCATTATTCTTTGAAGTTGTTGAATGAACGGTATGTTTCAGAGATTTTCTTTAATTCATTATCTACAAAGCAATCCGCCATACATTTTAATTCTAATTGTATTTCCCAGTCGCTAGTATATAATTGAGAAATAAGTGGTTAAAAAATCTGCCAAGTTCAAATGATATCATAGACACCGCTAAAAAATTTCTTATTGTACTTTACGATACAGAATCCAAGGAAGATATAAAAATGCCTTCAAAGGTATGTTTCATTTAAATTAAGTTCAGAAGTATCTCATATATGAATAAAAAATTATAAACAGCACTTTATGTTAAATATTTTATACCCCCCAAACGCAAATCATTACTCATAGCTATGTATAGTAGTAGTATATGATAGGATTTGTTTTAGTGTGCTTAATGTGAAAAATCTAACTTTGGTATGATTAGTGATTTAACAAATTGTTAAAGAGATGTTTTCCCCTCAAATCTGATAATTCTATTTTCAGTAACAATAATAAACGTTTATATACGAAAGCTTGTAGTTTAATCCACTTATTATACTAATTTACCGGTCCTTTAAATTCCGGTCCTATCAGGATTACATTTTAATGTAATCCTGATGTATATCATTCTTGCAAAAATTTAATTCTGATGTGGTTATTATTTATTCGGTAAATTTAGAAAAAATGATTTCATACTGAATCAATTTGATCATTTCGTGCTCTACAACAACAATAGCAATTTATGTATGGGAATACATAGATTTTAAAAATAATTAAACTTATGTACGACTCATATATCATGTGTTATACTTGTACGCATCATATTTTGAAAATTGAGTTCTTGCAACTATATTCATGGGACGGGTTTTAAAAATTGACTTTGTGCCAAAATTTGATAATTAAATACCGATAGCATTAAGTGTTATCAGTTAAGTTACTGATAGCATGTGTTAGTTTGTCTGCGAAGGTAGACGCCAGCTTTTTTATGCTTAGAGTCAGCGCTCCCAAGGCGCGGTTTCCATCTTCTACCTGGGAAGCTGAACTCAGTACTTTGTGGTTCCATAAATCTGAATACCAAGCATGTTTGGGAACTAAACACTGGGGGGGGGGGAGGGGGAGGTGCGTTATACTAACCACATAACCGGGACATAAGCTTCACCTCCTAAAGTCTTTTTCGGTCAAGAAAACAGGTGTAGGCATTGCAAGTCTTAACCCACTATGGGCTGTTTTGCCACTGAGTTTTAATTGCGAAGATACCCAAACTACTGAAACACATCATGCCCTAATGGTAGGACACTGGTATTCAAAATGAAAGGTCCTTGGTTCAATTGAAGTCACTAATGAACAATGAAAGATGGGCGCTACTTTCTTCATGATACCTGTCGGGTTGATGTTTGGGTGTTTTCCGGGTTTATGGCCTTGAGAAATGTGAATATGGCCCACTATTTACGAAAAAATCTTCCTTTAAGGCAATTTGCCCATTGGACAATAAAATGATCTTAGCTGTCCATTCCTTCAATTTTGACTTTCATCTGGAGGGGGAGGAAATTTTCTCCAGACTATTACACTCATGGTAACTGCTCAACGACCGACCAGAAGACATTCGATTCCACAGATTTAACGAGTACGTACACACATATACTCGACGGGTCTTTGAAGGGAATTGGGAATTGAACCTAAGCCTTTCCGGATGAAAGTCCGATGCCCTAATCAGTAGACTACCACGGTCCTAGAAATAAATGTGAATGCAATGAAACAATTCGCTTTGGTTACAAACAGCAATGAAATTCATTATAACATTTAAAGGACATTTGCGATAACATTTCCCAACATCTTCTAGCAGTTGAAATCAAAATCTTTTTTGCTGTAGCTTGATGGAAAAGATGTTCTTGTAGTTTTTGGAGGTACGGATCCTATACCTGACCCAGCCGAAGATCATCAAGTTCAGAGGGCTTAAAGTTTCTTTTGTTCCTATGGCACTCCGCTTATGTAGCTAGGAAAAGAGTTTTCAAGCTCAGATGTCGATCTCGTCGCTTGATTGTGGCTTAAAATTACGAAGAATTGGATGCTTAGTGGCTTTGGTCAACAAAAATAGGACGCTGGTAGTATACCACAATAAACCAATAACTTAGAAATATATAAAAAAAAAAAATTATCATGCATTATCATTAAAAATGCATTATTATTATCGTTAAAAATTATTATTAAATTATCAATTATAACACAATAAATAAGAAATTTTTCAAATCATAATATAATAAAATTTTTTACTTGAATTTTATTATTTAAACATGTAATATGTACAGAAATCTTTTTTGCCTTCAACAGCTTTGCAAGTTCATTGAAAATATATATGATTGGATTTTTTTTTTTTTTTTTTTTTTTTACCTCTTTTCATATTGATGAATACACTTGTTGCCGTAAACTCTCATTTCAAAATGACAGTTGAGAGCATGTATCATCTGCTAACGTTTCATCCTCTAATGTACTCTCAATAATTACTTTATAGGAAATAATTAAGGTCATTTGAAGGTCTTTCTTTTACATATTTTACAAAGCGTGAAATAATCGCAGAATTTTTCATTGATCATTTATTTTTATCAATAAAAGTTAATTTTTATTAGGTGAAAAAATAAGTATTCAAATGCAAGCTATAAAAATTAATTTAAAGAAGTGATGTAAAAGACAAATTTAATTAAAATCATTTATTTCAATTTTTGTTATATTCCCACTAAATAATTTAACTGAAATAAAAAATTTAATTAAAACTAATTATTTCATGTAAATTATATAGTTCATGTGATACGTTTCTGATTGTCTATTTAAAGGCATGTAAAGTCCAAAAGAATTATCTTGTTATTTCAATCCACAATGAAGAGACGAAGTCGACATCTGGGCTAATATGTTCCTTGTTAGACCGCATCATAACAGCAATGGAACATTGAATAATACAGAAGTCACTATTCATAGATAGACATCAACTTGTTACCTTCCGATGAACATACTACAATGAACATTTATCGATTCCTTTACTTTCACTGCTTTATTATGGGGTGTAAATTTATTGATTTTTCTTTGTAAATATCAATTATTTTCAAAAAATATTTAAAATAATTCTGAGTTACTACTAAGAAAATAAATTTAGGAAAGCGGTTGATTTTATGTATTGTACATCACTATAAGCTGGAATGAATGTATGTATGTATATATATATATATATATATATATATATATATATATATATATATATATATATATATATATATATATATATATATATATATATATATATATATATATATATATATATATATATATATATATATATATATATATATATATATATATATATATATATATATATATATATATATCACTAAAATTTCACAGAGCTTTTGAGCTGGTGGTTGAACAATTTCTACTTTAACTTTCAATTCTCCAGTTCATGAATTTAATTTCCAACTCAAAAACATGTTTTGTAACATGTTAGAGTCACTGTAAGTTATAGCTTTTGAACAAATTAGTTCTCTTACAGAGAAGAAGTGTCTGTAGCAGGGCAACAGAGCTACAACTGGAGAATATGTTTTGTGACTTCCGTCTTTTTAAATGGAATTAATCATTTTTAAATCGAAACATAAAATTAATTTTTAGGATAGATAATTTGTAATAAAATCCTAATAATAATAATAATAATAATAATATATATATATATATATATATATATATATATATATATATATATATATATATATATATATATATATATATATATATATATATATACACAAACCAGATAAGACGTTATATTATATATTATTGTCAATATATTATGATTGATATTAGAGGGGTGAAAATTATGAGTATAAATTTTGTCATTACCTTATGAAACACAAGAAATGTAGTATTTAACACATTTTAAGTTTATTCTGATGTCAGATATATTTAAAAAATAATACTATGACTGATTACTAACTTAACGCTTTTGAAAAGAAATTTTTATTAATTGTATTATTGGCGCAATCCTTGTTAACAAACACACTCACACTTAAGACGATAGATTTTCGGAATACATCATTTCAGCAAAATTTTAACATTTGGTTAATTTTACAATTAATTTTATTAGCGTTCCTACTTTACAAGAGCCTTTGACTCTCAATATGCATTATCGAGATTATTAGGAGATAAAGTAGACATTGGACATCTGCTTTCTGCATACACATCGGTCTGGGTGGGTGCTCGGGAGTTTTTCGGGTTTCTTTCTTTGCAACATGTGAATATATTAAACTGTAAATGAAATATCCTTTCCAGATAACAGTTTATTAATTAGATATTAAACGACAACTACTAAATTTACAGCTGCCTATGCGAGTTGTAATGCCATTAGGTATTTTCAAAATATCTAATAGCGAAGGCCGCCGAACTGGAGATTTTTCTCCGACTAACGTGATCCTATTAGTAGGCCACAATGAGCCCTTTACGAACTATTTTTAGTGCCCCTTTTGTATTAAATATTACGGAAAATTTTGTTATTTCTCAGAAAGATTCGCTAACTTTATCCTAATATTTTTAGCAGAATAACGCACCTTTTCATGCTACCAAAAAGCACATCAGAAGGATTTTTAATGAATGAAACTGAGGGACGTTTTAACCAGCAGAGTGTTCACCCCCCCCCCTCTCACACACAGACCTCACTTTTGATATAAAATACATAAGGTTTGTTAGGCATAAGCTTTTTAGAAGGATGGAAAATATAAAAACGTTGCATAAAGACTGTAATAGAGAAATTGATTAAAAAATATTTAACTCTTTAGCAATGAAACCATTTGTAGTTAAGCAATTACTTATGGTGATCTGTGAGGCCAAACAATTAGATTAAAATATGTTTAATCATTTTTTTTATCTTGTTTACATACAAAAATGAAAATATGAAGAAGGTATATTGATTTCTAGGGTTATTTTTTAGAAAATTATTAACATTAACAATATTATATACAAACATTCCTCATTACTCACTATTGATCATTCTACAACTTTTTTACTAAACAAAGAACTTTTTTAAGTTCCAAAATCAATATAACGCACTTTCATGATTTAGTAAATTAATTATTAATTTTAATCGTACTAAATTTGAAAAATGCTCGTAATTCTCTTCACATTTGGAAAACATGAGCCCTTAAATAATTGAATCTTTTCACTTTTGTTTAGCGCGAATTATTGTAAAAAGTGTGATTGCCCAGTAACATCTCCAGAGGTTTTTCTTAAAATTATATCGCTAAAAAGTGTTTCTTTTGAATCTCTTAAATTATTTTCGTAAATAAAAATAAAAAAGGAATCAACAAATACAAAATTAATATTTACATATATTAAATTTTAAAAAATCCATTAACTGGAAAAAATACTTAGAAGCAATTATAACAAAATTATAAATCACATATGATTTATAAGAAATTGAAAAGAAAGCGTAAATACATTGAGCGTGTAAACTAAAAAATAAGCTATCACGCTTCACTGTAAATAATTCTTGCGTATCAAATTTTCGGATAGTTATGCAATTATTCACAAATATGATTTAAAAGAACTTGCAAGAAATATTTCAAAATTTAAATATGATTCGTCTAAGATAGTTAAAAATATTTTAGACTATAGACTTAGAATATCTAAAACTGTATTAGCTTAAGTTTATTTCGAGAAAAGATGTGGTATTGACCATTTTCCAGTGTTTTCCAATGTTTTCAACTCTATATTTAGAAGGTATCTTATCTCTCTCGCAAATTCTAACATTCCTCTACGTTTATTCGCATTTCTAGAAGATTTTGCTGTGCGTTTTATACAGCTTTTGATTTCAAAAGCATCTTTTCACTGTGTGTCATTCTATTTATGTTAGCAATTTTTTTATTTGCATTAAAATAAGAATTTTTCATCGTGATGCTAGTCTTTCGCATGCCGTAAATGACAATCGAAAATATGTATTTTCAGGGAAAAGCGTGATTTGAAAAATAATGATAATTATCCTTATTCAAATCGGTGTTTTGTACGATAAAATAATATTAGAGATTTTATATAAAAATCAGGAAAACAAAAAAAAATTTCAATATAGTGTAAAACGATTGAAAATTTCTTTTAGGTACGAAATTATCAAGCCTTTCAGTCGCACTCCCATGTTTTCTCGATCAGCGAACTGTTGGAAAAAGCGTAAGACGAACCTCTGCAGCCTCTCATATAATTATTGATTTTTTTTAAATATCGTGTAAAAACGCGTATGGGGAAGAAATATCAGATACTTTATACATATTCTGGCCACTGGTTCCAACGTTGGTTACCCAAGGATGACGATTTTGAAAAAAAAAAAAATACCCCACTTTTATCTTACACTTCCTAATGTTGGATCAATTAAATTAATTATATCCCAGCGGGAATTACTTTGTATTGAATTTAAACATGTTAATGACGGCTTCATTTAAAGAACTAAAATCAAAATTTTGAAATCAAATATAGTATAAGTTTCATTTCATTTATGACCAGCCGCTGTCCATTGAATTGTGGACAGATACTCGATGCTGAAGCAGAATTTTATTCCCATGAGCATAAAATATATTAGGAAGAAATACATTGCATAGATTTATATGATAATAAACAAATGTTATGCAAATATTATGAGGAAACATATATGAAATGAATTTCAAAATAATAATCATATTTATTATAAAAATAGTTTATTATACTTTATATAATAAAATCAATTGTTATTTTAAACTTCATTTAAATTTATTTTCTCTAGTAATTTAGGTTAATTTTACCATATTTTCCTTTTTCAGGATGTGCTGGAGTATTAGTAGGACATCCTTTCGACACTGTCAAGGTGATTATTTATACATGAACATCCTACAGCGTCTTCCCTCTCAATTATATATATATATATATATATATATATATATATATATATATATATATATATATATATATATGCATTATAAGTTTCTATCGTCACAACTAACAAAAACAAATACATTTATTACAACTAACAAGATGAAATTTTCTCAAATAAAATATGGCAAAGTAAATAAAAATAAATGTCAAGATATTGTCATAAATGTGGTCAATAGGAATTTTATTAAAAATCATTTGCCTTCATTTAATTTGCTCTTGGTCAGCATTTGACGAAAAATAGCAAATCTCTTAACTAATCAAATAAGACAATAATTATGTTATTTTCGGAGCATTTAAACCAATCATGTGTCGGATAGTTCCTCTCAAGTAATAACGTCGAATAAGAAGATAATATAAAAAAAATGTTTCTGTTATTACGTTATTCATTTTCTTTTTAGATTATAGTCGCGAGTTTAACACTCTTGCTTATTAGGACTTTTTATCTTCTTAATATGCACTTTTTGAACCAAATAAATCTATAATATATTTACAAATATGTCTCAGAATTTTACAGCAGCTATTCAGTAAAATTATAATTTAATATTTCAAAATAAATTCATTTTTTCTCGTCAATGCTAACAATTTTAAATCTGTTTCTATATTCGAAGCTGTTTGGAAACATTAGATAAATGCTAGTTGAATGTGACATTAATATATTTTTAGTTTGCTTTATTACTTTATTAATTCAATTGGTTGTTTCTGTTGCACCAGTATGCTTCCCTGTACCTAGCCTTTAGTTAGGCTCTAATGGTTAGCAGCCAAGTGGATTCTTCGTGAATTTGAACCAGGGACCAAGCAGAAGACCCGCATTCTTGGCCTGCCACCCCCAGAGATATCATTTCACTTGGAAGACATTGCGTCCACCCCTAGTTTTAACATGCCCAATCACCGTTTTGTTAGTTGGTAATTGCTATCAATTAAGACCAATATTAGAGACATTAAAGATAAATTCGGAAAAATCAAGCATGAATCAAATAAAATGATTTTAATGGTGACATCATAAAGTGCATTAGAATATTTTTAAATTTCAAAGGGTTTTTATTATATGTATAAAATATGTTAAAATTCGCTATATATTCAAACATGTTACTCGTAGAATGTGTTTTACAAATGAATAAGGTATCAATCTTATAGATACATAGCGGTGCTGGCGAGCTCCCTAACTGTACCTTTATGTTAACGGGTCTGGAATATTCGCCCATCGCCGAGTGCCTTGTCATTTTGTACCACCACCAGGTGACGAAGTCACACCTGAGCTGGCACTCTTTTCTCCACCTCCATGCGACAGCAACAGAGGAACTTTGGGTGTCACATATTCACTTGGACACGTCCCCAACTCACGGAGCTCCAGCAACAGAGTGAGGACTAATGTGATTACCCTCCCAATCACTGCCCGAGGCAAATATTGCTTCGTTTTGTATATTTAAATGGGAAGCGGAGTGAAGCTTCTGACCCACTGGAGTTCGGTATCAATCTCATTTCAGGAGAAAAGCAGATTCTTCACCTGGTAAAGCAGAATTCTACCATATTGCGATTGCTCATGTGCGTTATATCTTAGAAGGATCTCCACTGGTATGGTACGGTAACTGTAGATATCTACAGTTTTAACCTCTTCCCACATAAAAGTAATACAATTTCAAACTAGGTACTTAAATACATTAAAAAGTTTCAATTGCCAAAAATGGTGGCTAGAATGTATAATAATATAACCTAAATTATAACAGTAATGCAACTGCTTAAAAAATTGCTTAAGAATTGAACGTGAAATTATCTATTTGAGCAATTCCAAAGAATATATATATATATATATATATATATATATATATATATATATATATATATATATATATATATATATATATATTCCTCGGAATTGCTCAAAATAAATAGGATTTTAATTTATTTAGGTTCGTCTTCAAACCCAAGATAGCAACAATAAAATCTACAGAGGCACTTTCCACTGTTTGACAACTATTATAAAACAAGAATCGGTAAGTTATTTTTGAAAACTCATAGAATAATTTCTATATACTATTACAATACAGTTGACACACTCATACAAAATATTTTTAATATGTCAAAACATTCCATCAGAGTAGTGGTTAATAACGTTATTAAAATATCAATGCGAGTTAAACTATTAAGCAATTCATAACTAAAATATAAAATAAAAAAATTTCAGGAGATTAGCGAGACAAGAATCTGTAATTTTCCAAAGCCAATTTTAATAAACTGAATAATTTTTATTTTCTTTTATTATTTCTTTTAATTTTTGTGTGTGCGAAGCTTTAAAAGAAGTAAGATTTCTAAAACTAAGTTTCTATTCTATTTTAAGTAATTTTTGTTTCTTTATTGATAATATCTATAAATAACTAAAATTACAAAAATAAATTGATACTCAAGGGTTTTTTCGTGCATAAGATTAAAAACAATGCTTGATATTTTTTTGTTACTTATAACCCATGGACGAGCCAATCTCGATATGTCGTTGGCTATGCAAATTAAGTCAGTATGTGTGTCTTTCGTTTTAACAAGAGCACCATGAATGTGAAAATACGATTTTGCTCTAAACACTTCCGATAGAGATGGCACAACAAGAGGATCCATTCTTTCAATTTTGACATTGATCTGAAAGGGGAGGATATTTTCTCCAGACACATTGTATCCATTCTAACAGTTCAATGACTAACCAAAGGACTTTCGATTCCACCGATTAAATGAGTACACATACCTCATGTACTCTGTGGGTTTTTGGTGGTATTGGATTTCAAACCCCACCCTTCCAGACGGGAGGCCATTGCCCTAACCTCTTGGCTACCACGGCCTATAATTGATATTTAAAGAAATACATTATTTGTATATTAATAAATGAGGACTCTTTTCTTTGAATTTTATCTAATTCTTAGAAATACTTTTAAGATATTTGTGTATATTTTTGATAATTTACTTAAGTTATTCTCCTATAAATGATTATTCTTCCTTATCCTTTCAGTACCAAGGTCTATTTAAAGGCATGTCCTCGCCTATGGCGGGGCTTGCAGCCGTCAATGCCATTGTGTTTGGAGTCTACGGGAACCTCGTCAGGGCTTCTTCGTCTACCAACAACCTTTTAAACCAGTTCCTGGCTGGGAGTGCTGCCGGATTCGTCCAGAGTTTCGTTACTAGTCCGATGGAACTAGCAAAGACACGGATGCAACTCCAGGGACAACAGAATCGCCTAGCAAGGACCGCTTTCTGGACTCGAAACAGCGTCACTTACAAAAACCCTCTGGACTGCCTGGTGAAAGCCTTCAAGAAAGAAGGCATTCGAGGCTTTTACAGAGGCATAGGCTGCACGATACTCAGGGACGCTCCCGGATTTGGCGTGTACTTTTCCGGATACGAATATCTTACAAGCAAGGTGACCGATTCCAAGGGCAAAGTGAATACGCTGTCTCTGCTGTTCGTTGGTGGTCTAGCCGGAGTGATATCGTGGATCGTAATCTACCCTTTCGACGTTGTTAAATCTCGACTCCAAGTAGATGGTATGGATGGTAAGCCGAAGAAATATAGTGGTTTGATCGACTGCGTAAAAAAGAGCTACAGACAGGAAGGACTTAAGGTTTTCACGAAAGGACTCAATTCGACAATAATTCGAGCCTTCCCCACGAACGCCGCCACGTTCGCCGTTTTTACCTGGGTATTCATGATATTGGAATCTCCGACTGCTCCGTCCCTCGACGTTGGGCAAGCCAAAGGTGTTCTTATACTGGACAAAGACATTCAAAATTATGCTTAAGTACCAGCAAGCATAATGAATATCGCCACTATTTAACAATGTGTTTTATGTTGTACATATCTGGCCAAGAACTTTGATATATTTCTGCAATTACATTACGCTTATTTATAAAGATTATAAGGACTGAAATGTTTTTGGAATTATTATGCATTTATTTGTATTAAAGAACTCAATCATTTTGTATTTTATTAATGTTTATTTTGAAATCTGAAAAGAAAAAGAAAATATTTTCTTCCTTAACATCATTACTTGCATTATTATTGAAAAATTTACGACTATTTAAGCAATTATCATATTCCCTTATATTGAAACTTTAGCAAATTTTAGGAGAAATCTCACAATTTAAACTTCTATTTTAAAGTATACTTATAATATTTAAAAAATTCAAGGTGAAAAAAAATTATTTTTCTATGCTGACGGCTATGCTTATTATCATTTCCTTTTACACGCAATGTGTATAGAAATTATGAAACAGATTTCAAAACATTCTGACAAATTACTAAACTGTTGACCGGCAATAATGGACCTTGGATTAAAACTTTTATTTGCAATATATATCATGTCAGCATTTTGTTTAATTACATATCTTCGGGACTTTAGTATAAAGGAAAGTATTGTATACTTTGAAGATAGTGTATTATTATTATCTGGGATGGATATCAAATTTAGCCTATGTATACACACACACACACATATATATATATTATACATACATATATATATATACCGGGTGAGCCAAAAGTTCGTTACAATTTTAAAAATCCATAAAAAAAAAAAGTAAGTAAGATAAAGAAGTGCGGTTTGCAAGAAAGGGCTCACAAAGTAGTCGGATTTTTTTTGCAGCAAAAAAGTTTTAAGTCGCCTATAGATGGCGCTGACTGTCCGAAACACAATGAAAAGGACAACAGTACGCTCCACTCATTTATTCTGATAATAACAGTTGTTTAATATGACCTCCAGTACATTGTACGACACAACTAAGGCGACTCGCAATGCCCGTTACAGCTGAATGCAATATGTCGGAATGAATTGCAGAAACCTCACGACATATGGAATCTTTGAGTTCGGCCAGTGTTGAAGGAGATGAACTATACACACGTGATTTCAAATAGCCCCACAACCAGAAGTCGACCGGAGTGAGGTCGGGTGATCATGGAGACCATGCGATCTTGCAACCTCGACTGATCAGTCTCTCTTCACCAAAGGTACTCAAAAGGAATCGTTTTATTGGATTGGCATAATGTGGTGGTGCGCCATCCTGCATAAAATTTATTACAGATAACACACCTCTTTGATTTAATGCGGGCACGACTTTGTCACGCAAAAGAGTGAGGTAACGCTTAGCGGTTACTGTGCACGTTTTCCAGCCCAATCTGGGACACGGTTCTTCAAAGAAGAAAGGTCCGACAATGAAAGATGAGGTGAAGCCACACCAGACTGTCAAATTGGCTGGATGCAGAGATTTCGTCGTGTATTCACGAGGATTAGATGTTGCCCATATACGAGTGTTATGGGTGTTGACATCCCCGTGTAGTGTGAAGTGACCCTCATCCGTCCAGAAAACGTTGAACAACCACTGAGGGTCGTTTTCGATTCTTGACATAGCCCACTCGGCAAATGATTCCCACATAGCTGTGTCTCCCGGTTGTAACTCCTGCAGTGACTGCAGTTTGTAGGGATAGAGATGCAATATCCCGTGGAGGATACGTCGAATCGATGATTGAGGCACATCCAATATTCTTCCAGCTTCGCGAGCACTGCTACTCCCAATGGACGATTCCGCCGATAAATCATTCATTATGGTTTCCATTGCAGTAATTCGGCTCTCCGCCAACGAGAGTCTTCCACTGCGTGGCCGATCCTCCAAAGAGCCAGTTCCTCGAACCTCTTGACAAGCTTGACTATTCCAGGACACGATATGGGGCCTTTCTTCATCTTTAGTCCTTTCGTCGTGCGAAATTTTCGCAACGCAATAGTTGCTGACTCTCCGTTCAAATAGAACAACTTCACCAACAACGCTCGATCGGGTAATGATAACATTCTGAAAGCGAATGAGAAATTCTCTAGTATCACGGCCTTTTATCGCATGATTAATTTGCATAATTCTGCTGAATTTCTCGATGTCAGCGCCATCTATAGGCGACTTTTTTTTAACTAAAACTTTTTTTGCTGCTAAAAAAAAATCCGACTACTTTGTGAGCCCTTGCTTGAAAACCGCACTTCTTTATCTCACTTTCTTCTTTTTTTATGAATTTTTAAAATTGTAACGAACTTTTGGCTCACCCAGAATATATATGAGTGTTTGTATATATATATATATACCTATCCATATATATATATATATATATATATACATTATATATATATACAATATATATATATATATAAATATCTATAACACATATATAATTTACGCAGGTAAAAAAAGTTACACATATTAAAGTATCCTATTGGCATATTATTATTATATTGTGGTATTTAATAACACAATATAATAATAATATGAAAATAAGATACTTTAACCTATGTAACTTTTTTGCAAAAACGGACCATCAATCATTGAAATTAAAAGCAAATATTAAAATGTATTTAATTGAAAACAAAACCTAAATAATGGCAAAATGTTACCCCACGACTTCCTTATACAAGTGGTCACTTATGCATGTAAAAGACAATTGCAAATGAGTTTTAAAATACATTTTTCATGGTTATTTGTTTCATTAGAAATATATAAACGGAAAAAATTAATTATAATATATTTCTTCGCTGTCTTTAGGACACCCGTGTTAATAACAGAGTGGTTAGACTAATGTCTTTCAGCTTAACTTTTTTTTTTTTTTTTTTTTTTTTTTTGCGTTCTATTCCCAACTAGAGAGCAAAATTTTAAATGGCATACATAAAATTTTACTATGGTATAATTTTCTTTACTCTGTGAAAGCTTATTTAGACGATTTCCCTTTCCAGTTTGAATAACTTTCCTTTTGTAAAAATCGTCTCCACTTTTTATTAATTTTAAACAATTTCCTTTTCCTGTTGAATATATTTTAAAGTTTCTTGGCTGACTATTTCCCAGAGCGATGAATTGGACATAATGTCCTGGACAACCAAATCGGTGTCGGCCACTGGTGACATATAGACAAGGATTATAATGGTAATCACAGCCATGTGTGTGTGTGTGTGTGTGTGTGTGTGTGTGTGTGTGTTTCTCTTAAACAAATTGATATTAAATTTCTTGATCTTATTATCCATTCTGCGGCGTCCAAAGCCGCTGGTATGGCGTGCGTAAGGCGAAAAAGATGCCTAAATTGGCATCCTTTTCTTCACTCTTATCTTTATTATTATTATAATTTGACCTTTTCCCATGAGCTTGGTTCAAAATTACGATGTGCTGATAGTAAGTGAATATTTCAAACAAAGGTACCATCCGGGGCTCGCTTGCACTGTTATGTATTTATTTAATATACATCCAACGTAAGGCACACGTGTTTAAATTTTTTAATATGTATGCCCAAAGATTTTTTGAATATAACAATATATTAATGATACTAATTTAAATCTATGAAGCCCAGTGGCTTAGTGGCAGCGTTTCACATTCTTAAAACATAGGTTTGAGGTTCGATTCTCGGGCTGGGCAAGGTCCACTCAGCCTTTAATCGCTTCAGTGGGTTGATAAACTGAGTACTAAGCATGCTTGGGAACTAAACACTGGGGGTTTCACATTAGGCTGACCACATAACTGCGACATATACTTCGAATTACAAGGCACTCGGTCATGAAAAAAGTTATGGGCACTGTAGGCCTTGGCCCACATGGGCTTCCTGCCACGAAGTTTAGTTTAATTTAAATGTATATATTATTTACAAAGAAACGATTAAACATCAAAGTGCGCTCGACATTTATAAATAATCTTTTCTTTAGTAAGTTATTTAAAATTGAAATTATTAGAATATAGTTGTAAAAATATAAAGGTAATAAAACAACTATATATAAAATACAAAACTAGAATGATTATACAATGGCTTGCTTAAATAAATTGAGAAACTCTTTCCTTTTAATATTTAAATCCATAATTTTTGGTATTGAAACCTATAAAGATATTCCCGATATTTTAGTAATAATGCTGGTTTTAAACGACATAAATTTATAACACTGAAACAATTACGAAATAACAGAAACACAAGCAAAGCTTAAAGACTTCTTATTATAAACTATTCGATAAGCATTTTAAATCAGTTTTTATTCAGATAGATCGCGCATTCAGTAATTCCCTAATTTTTCCCCATAAAGAAATTCATCAGCTGTGATTAGGAAAAACATATTTATGGGATTCTAAAAAAAAACTAATCAGTTAAGCTGGTAGTTTTCGGTAATGTTAACACCAGTTGAAACTGTAGTAAAAGGACCAGTTTATTACATCAAGGAACGATCAGACATTGACAATATTAAAACTGATCAATAGCTTGAAGATTTTTCCAAAAAAAAACAGAAATTTTACTTAAAAGGATTCGTATTTTTAAATTGAAATTTATGATACGATATTTTTATTCAATTTCTGTTGGTTCGTACTCTTAAATGAAAACTTATGATAGATCAATTTTGTATTACACCATTGTGATAATTTATTGCAATAAAATTTTGCGTCATTTAAAATTTATCATGAAATATACAAATGCGCTATAAAATAATCTAGTGCAAAAGCATTGCTTTAAGATATGCTTAAAGAAGTTGACCAACGACACTAAGTTACTTCAAAAGCAAACATGATGAGACGCGATCCCATTGTATAAAATATGTCTAAATACTTTTCGTTAAAAAAATAATAAGGCGTGTGTTCACACGCCTTATTATTTTTTTAACGAAAAGTTTCGTGTACTTAACCACCAAAGGCTCTAATGATGCACTGTATGTTTTGCTGTATTAAATTATTAATATTAAGGATAATTAACAAATCTATGCTAAGTTGTCCCATATAATCACGTGAAGATACTAATGACAGTAGAACACCAATTATCTGAACTTCGTTTATCCAAATCGCGTTCAGACTTTCCGAAAAATAAATTGAATGAAGAAGAGAAGAAAAATGAGAAAAAAGGAAAAGCTCAAGAAAATGAAATGAGAGAAGGGTGAAAATGTGAATGATATGTGTGTGGAAAAAACTTTGTGGAATTTAGATGTTGAATTCCTGGACATCCAGGATTTTGAAAATTCATGTATGTTCCGAAGTTACTGCTGTAAATATTGCAGAATGGATGTTGAGTCAGACCTTAGATTTCAAATTATTAATGATGGTTAATTTATTGAAAGGCTTGATTAAGAATATGATTTTAATATCCCAGTTGAAGTTGGAGAAGATACGGGACCATTATATAGTGAAGCATTTGGGGTACTAGTGAAACTACTTTACATCTAGTGAAGATGTATACATATAAAGAAACTGTTTTAAGCATTAACCCAAGTGTTACCACGCGTAAATTTTCATTGTCAGTTGCAAATTTTAACAGTTGTGACCACTGTAAGTTTTCACAAATGCGGGGCTTGACTTGCTCGAAAACAGAAGGTAGTAAAATAGCTTTTTTTGATCGAGATGTTCAGCAAGCAGTGTATTTCATTTACAGCACTGTACATACATACTGCATAAATGTACAATACTTGTAAGTACCTGAGCCTGTAAAAGAGTTTAATTTAATTGACTAAAAGTTATTTTTCTTTAAAAATTTGTCGTTTTTTCTCTCCTTTTCAACGCACAATAATTAATTCAAGTAGACCATTTTTTCGAAAAAATCCAATTTCCCAAAAGAGGTCTATCTTAAATTAATTCGGATAACTAAAGTTCTACTCTAATCTGTTTTTTAATACATGATGTGTAAGATATGGTACTTCTATTTTTAAGCAGAAAAGCACAATGATTTATTTATTTATTTCAGATGCTCTGACAATTAGTTAAGTTCGCCTTTAGATCAAGGGGCATGGTTAAAGGGGTCTTTTATAGTGATCTTAAAATCATGATTCAAACCATCGTAATATTGGCAGGAGGTGAATACTCGTAATTTAAAAACATAAACCAAGCATAAGACTCTCAGACTTGCTCCCCCCCCCGAACTCTAGAGATATCATTCTTCTCGGAGGATATTGCGACTACATCCTTTTTTACGTGACTCTGATGTTGTTAGTAAACACGATAAATCTTCATCTGCGTTGATATAAATTCACTAGTTGCCATTTGTAAGAACCATATAATTACCAATTGGGGCATTGCAGACTTTAATCACAACGTTAAGTATTGAAGACAAAATTAGTAGAAAACTTTCACGCAACAATTTAGTTTTCTTAAAAATTCTTTTGTAAACTAACAATAATTCTAATAATAAGCTTGTTGTGAAAGTTTGAAAGTCTAGGGACCAAATATTATGCAGATAAAGCAACCAATTCTACCCACTCAAAAGGCTAAGAAGAAAAAAAGGCTTAAAGAAATGGACTTTATGGTGTATCATATAAGATCTAACGGAATAAATAAATAACTGCACAGTATTTTTATAAATTCATCACTGATTCAAGACAAAGAGAACTATTTTATAGATTAATAACCGTAAAGGAATTTTAATTTCATTAAATTGAAAAAGAATTGTAATTAGGTAATTTTATCAGTAATACTTGATGTATGCATGATGTCTATCAAAGGTCTGATTTACTGCCGTGGTATATTCTACTATAATTGCAGAAACTGTTTCCCTAGTTCAAAGAATTTTTAGGTGAACAGCACTACTTTTAGATGAATTCAAACATACACTAAGCATGTTATTTCGAAACATGACCTGCTTATCTGACATGGAATATCAGATTATAATTAGAATCAGTATTGCAAAAATCATGCTTCACGTGGTTTAATATAGTGCAACTGGAAACGTATGGTTAAATTGTAAACGTATCGTTAAATTAAATTGCAGTTTTTGATAATCTTATTTTCATCTGGGAAAACTGCTCTTGTCGCCAATGTAAATAGCAAACTTTCTGTCATTTTTTTGAACCTACTAATTTATATGAAAAAAATTCATATGAATAGGGCATAAGAAAAACTTTTAAAAATAATTGCATAAAATCAACAAAGAAACATTAACTGCGACCACTGACATTCAGCAAATATTTCTACTTTTATGTCCTATGATGTCATACATGAGTCATTCTTGTGAGGAAGACCTATGGAAATTTTCTTGATGATGTAATTTTGTGTTTATTTTTGAATGACAAATAATTAAAATTTTAAAAAGCAATAAATTCTATGTATTCTCGATCTGTTGAAAAAAATTTATCAGCTGATCGCCTGAACGTAGCTGATATTTTATCATCTATGGCTAATGGCGTAGAAGAATCATCTGTTAATGTGAGTAAATTAAGATATAATTGACAATTAAAATGTTATTGTTCATAGGAGCAGTTTGAAAACTAAGTGCTGCTATATTTCTGTATTTCTCTGGCACTGATTTTTACAGATTGCTACATCTAAACAAGTTGAAATAAGATATTGTAATCTAATATGATTATATTAATTCGCTGTTATTATTTTCTTTGTTGTACTTCTCGCAATCGAAATGGTTTATGAAAATAAATTTTCATCAAATGCTATTACATTTCTAAATTAAAATTTTTAATATTTGACTTATTTTAAACGATTTGTCACGTTTTCCTGAAAGTTTTCAAGTTATGCAATGTAGCAGACGCTTTTAAGTTGGAAGTACTTTTCACATATGTATGGATTCATGTGATTTCAATGTATTGAATTATAGATTTTGTAAGCAAATCTTAAATTTCTGAAAAATATTTTTATACTATTATTTAGCATCATAAATATTTAAAATTTTATTAATATTTATTTGTTTGCAAAAATATGTCGCCTTATTTTATATAATTGTTATAAATGAAGGAAAAAATTATTCATTATTATATTAAAAAATAAATTAAACAACCGCAAAATGCACAAAGCACAGCTTGGTATTATTACATTTTGAAAACTTTAGAAATTACTGTCATGCAATGGCAAAACACCTGAAAACTATAATATATCTGTTATTGACTGTTAAAAAAATCCATGCATTTCTAATTTCAATTAACCTTCGCATGTGCAGTTGTTTGGTTGTGTTTTCTGGCGCAAGGTCCTCCTTCACACGCAAAGGTTTGGGTATAGTTGAACCATGAAATTATTTGCATCTTTATTATGTGCTGTGTGAGAAATTGCCAATTTGGTACAGTTATATTTCTTGAACCTTAGAATGTATAAAGGTTGTTGATTTCACAAGTTGATTTTTGTACACTCATGATAATTTTGCCAAATGTATCACTTTTATTGCTCTCTCTCAAAATTGTTGTCTTGAAATTAAGAAACTAGAATTTCATTGAAATGAGAAGCAGCTTTCAATATGTTTAAAATTTTTAAGAAAAAACATTTACTGAATTTCAGATCATCGCCCAGGTTGATGAAACTTACTGTTACAACATTAAATTGACTATATTTTTTTAGATAAAAATTTTAGATATAATAATTTATGTAGTTGTTATATTAGTATGGGGGAAAATATTTTTAGTGTGACTCTGGTCGAAAATTGGCGATTTTTTCGCCAAGCTTGTTTTTGTGCATGTTTGAAGTAACAAGATTGCTCTGAAAATATGATAGACCATCCAGAAATAAACCAATTTCATTAATAATATGTCGCCAAATTTAAAAGAAACTGAGGGACACCCATGATATATATTTAATTTTTTTAATGAATAAAAAAAAACACTTAAAATATATATGTAGAGAAAATAACAAGATAAAGGAGATATTAAAAATTGTGCAATAAATCTAAAACAATAATGTAAATAATTTAGTTTTAAGAACACTTGAGACTTTAATTAACTTGGTAGTGGATCTTATTTTTATCATCAAAAAACATCAGTATGAATGCAATTATGAATAGAAAACAACTCGACAGTAAAAAAATCAATAACATATATTTTTATGAAAACTATTGTTTTAATTAATCGGGTAGTGGTGCCCTTCTAAAAGAAAAGAAACATCAATGTAAACACAATCTACAACAGGAGACAACCAGGCAATAAAGCTAAATCAATATGTAAATAACATGCATTTTTATAAGAGTTCAAATTAACAAGCATTAAAATTGATAATAAACCTATATATTTATGTTAAATATTTATGCACATATTTCATATATTACATAAACAGCAATTTTAATGGAATAATATGTAAAGGTACTCGATTAATCATCCTTCATCAAAGAGTTGTCATCACAGATTGGACAATACTTATGCTCAGAATTTAAAAAAAAATGTAAATTCAATTTATCAACATCCATATCACACACTGGCTTCAAAGGTTACTATAATTCTAAGTAAATTTCCCATATGCACACACATCGGGTTACATCATAAGATCGCAAGAATCTATCCTGGCACAATAATTCATGGGTTTGGTGCATTTGGCGCCTGTATCATCATGTAGGATAAAGTCAATAACACCATATTAATTTTATATTTTATTAATATAAAAAATAGAAATTTTTTTTTCAGAACATTTTGCATTTATCTTGTATTCTGCTTTTTCTTGAGTGAACTATTTTCAAAAATCTAAAAATTGCTCTTTAGATAATGCCATTTATTATCACCAGGAATTGTAAAATACATTATTACAAGCTATGGAAAGTTCGCAAAAAATTGTTATGTATAAAATATTTTTTATTCTTATATTTTATATAAGAATAAAAAAAAAAAAAATCTGTCTTGGATTATTTTAAATGTAAAAATAAAATTTGAAAATTTCTTGTTTATTGTACAATGATTATAAATATTGGAGCAGCATTATTAATATCAAAATATTATTGCTGTTAATATATTTAAATATTTATTAAGCTATATCAGTGGCACGACAGCCCATATGGGGTCAAAAGTGTCTAGTGCTTATATCTGTTTTCATGACCAAGGGCCTTGGGATGTGAAGCAGCCTGGCATGATACCACTAATGCTTAGTTTCTAAGAATGTTTGGTACTGAATTTTATCAGCCCACTGAAGAGATCAGTGATTTAGTCGACTTTGTCTAACCTGAGGATCAAAACTAGGACCTGTGACTTTTAACTGTGAAGTTCTAACACTATTCTACTGTGCTTCTTCATGTATCTATTATTCATTAAAGTGAAATACATATCTGATTGCAAGATTTATTGTATCACTAGATTTGTTTTCAAAAAATGATATAAAAACGTATGAATTAATTTGTAAACATTTATTTTTGTTTATTTATATTTTGCAGTGTTCTACCATAGAAGGATTAACATGTGGTATTACACGCACAACTGCTACATTGACACCAACGACATTAAAAAACATTGAAGAATCTTTTATGGAGTATAGTTCTATTCCACCTGCTCCTTTAGAACACCAACACCAGGCTGGATTTGCACCACCTGTTGTCTCTTTTGCTAACTTGCCTAAGCAAGAAGATAATCGATGGGTTGATGATTGTATGCAATCTTCAGATAGATCACTTGATTCTCCTCTTCCATCTGAAACTTCTTCAGGTTCTCGTGCCTCAAAGTCAGGTCGCAGTGGGGGAAGGCGCCCATTGCGAGATGACAAAGTATGCATTAAAAAATTTTAATGTAATTGTTTATATCTTATTAAGTAAAATGTGAATAAGAAAGCATCTATTTTTTAACTATGTAAAATTATATTTAGTAAATAATTGCAAATGTTCATGTATAATGTTAAAATTAGAAATTTTATTTACATTAAGGTATAATGGTATCAATAAACCTTAATATTAATTAACTTTATTATATGATCCTTTTTTTCTTTCACTATTTTCCCATTGCTTTGCTAATTTTTCAAATTGATTTTTAGAGAAACTTTTATTTTGATTCATAGAAAGTTAAAAAGATAATGAAATATGTTGTGGCTTTGAATTTTTTTCACTTTAAACTGTATACAGACTTAAAGCACAAAAGCTGATGGAACAAAATTTAAGGAGAATTTGATGAGGATATTTTCTCCAATTTTTTTTATTGGTTTTACGAAATTTAATTTTATTATATATTTCTATTAAAATAACTTCCTTTCAGTTGATTCAAAGAAATTAATTTTTTTTTATATTTTTATGTCTAGAATTATAGGTTGCTTATTGTATTTATCTTCAGTTTCTGTTTTATTTGTTCAGTGTTCTTTACTGGAAATGCAAAATGTTCTTGTGTGTGTATTTATGAGAGAGATAAGTATATTAAAAAATAGCAGTTAATTTCTTCTATGTTCAAAAAGATATCTTTACTTAGAAAATTAGAAGTATTCATCATTTAGTAAGAAAATAATAGAAATTAGAGGCCCAATTGAAATCATAATAATTAAAAAAATTACTTATAACATAAATTTTAAATGGATAATTTAATAAATAATTATTTAATCAATTATTTTCAATAAAAAAGGATTTTATACTAAAAGCAGTTGTGCTGCAAAATGGTTCAATGATTATAAGTTTCTATAATATCATAAATTATGTAAGTGCCAATTTTAAAGGGATTAAGAATCTTCATATTTATTAGTAGTAATTTACATGAATTGTATATATTCCTCTAATTATTCAACAATTTGTTCCTCACATGTAATTCAATGGATAAAAATTGTTTGCTTTTGTTACTCTGTTTCCAGATTCTTTTTCTTCATCATATGGAGTCTACTTTTTATTATGTTATGATTTTTTTTAAAAAATGCTTTTTAAATTATGGTTAAAAGTAAGTTTTAAAATTACATTCTACTTGCTTTTATATCTTAGAATATGATATCAAGCATGGAATTTTCTTGGAAAGTTGCAACTAGATTCTTTAAAGCTGACAACTCTACTTGATAATTAATCATTGATATGTACAGTTGTTATCTTTAAATTGGTTGCTAGAACTGTACAGTTGATTGTTGTCATGCAAAGATAATGACTAACAATATTTAAATTACTTGTTAGTCATTATCTATGACTTCTTGCTGTGGAATACACAGTGAAATTAATGCACGAAACCAAGCAAAAGAGTGGGTACTCACAGATTAATATCATTCCTACTTAACAACTGAATCCTTCTAAACATTTCTTACTAATTAGAACATATGAATAAATCAGAAATGGTATGTTTTTTTTTTTTTTTTTTTTTTTTTTTTTTTTTAATAATAATAATAATTTTAACTCTTCTTTGATTTTCAAAACTGATTTAGTATAAAATATATTTAAATATTCTTTCATTTTTAAAATGCATCTTCCTGCCAGAAATTAATGAGTTTCCATTGTTAACTTCTGAAATGTTACTATTGTTTGAAATCTTCTGTGCAAAAGATAATATATTGATTTCGAATTTTACTTTCATCACTGAGACAAAACTAAACTTTGTAGTCATTTAATATTTTTATAGTGGTATATGTAAGATATATGTAATCTCATGCACTGTTAAAAAATATAACTTGATTACTTTATACTTCCCCAATAAAATATATATGTGATTTAATATATAACATTTCTTAAATTGACATCAAAATTTAGTTATTATAATAGTTAAATTTTTGAAGGGATTTGGGTAACTTTTTTAAAGAAGTTATTTTATTCTATTTTCCAAAAAAATTCCACTGTGTAATGTTCATTATATTCGATGGAGACATTCTAAGCATTTCTTTGGTTTGCAATTGTCCATTTTTTTAGCAATTTTCTTATGAGAATAGTAATTTCCAGAAATATACTTAAAATTTTTTCTATCTTTCATTTATTTAAAAGTAGTGCACATCAGATTTAACAATGCAATGCAATGTGACTATTATTGGTTACTCTTAAGGTACAAATAACAAATTTTAGTTTAATTTTTCAAATCTTTTAAAATTATTGAAGTACAGTTTAATTTGTAAGTTAATCTCTTTTTGCATAAAATAATATTTTGGCTTCAAATTCTTATTTGATTACCCAGTTAAAATTTTCAATCGTGTAATAAGGAATTTAAATATTTATATCTATTATTTTATATTCATTTTTTAGAACAAGACTAAAAACAAAACTATTTTTACACCACTACAAGCATAGACATAACTTTCCATTTCCTTCATCACTTGTTTTATATTTTAAAATTTTTTCAATATAATAATTTAAATTAATAAAATTGCATTCATCATATATGTTAAAAAAGTTTTTTAACATATATGGTGATTAAATTTTTAAAAGTTTAAAAGAATGTTGATGAAAGAAAATTTTCTCTTTCATTTTTTTAAATAATAAGTAAAAATAATTGTGGTTTTTGTGCAGGATTTTAAAATATTGGTAATAATATTGAAATATTGAGAGAAATAATGAAAAAGAAAACATGAAACTTATTTGCTTTTACAGAAAATTTCATGCATTCAAAATAAACAAAATAACCTACCTTGTATGAAGGATTAATATTTTTATCAAAATGATTACTTTAAATAGAAGTTATAAGCAATTATTTGTTAATTTTTTGCTTAAATAATAACTCAAATTTTAAATAAAATAATGATATCAATGTAAGCAAGTTTTTAATTTACTTCTTTTAGTTAAGTCCAGAAGAGGAAGAAAGAAGAAGAATTCGAAGAGAGCGAAATAAACTTGCTGCTGCTCGTTGTAGGAAGCGACGAATGGAATTAACCAGCAATTTAATGAATGTAAGTACTGCTATTGAAACCTTACCAATATTAAATTGCTTTGTTTTAGTAATCTTAAGCATATAGAATTTTGCATATTTTTCACAGCTACACTACATTTGTTATTTTAAGAATCTACATTGCTCAACATTAAAATTTAAACTTGAATTAAAATTTCAGATGAAATGAATAATTTAATGCTGAAAAATTTACAAATGAAAAGATACTTGACTTTAGTTATATTAATTATGTAAAATAATCTTTATTAAAATTCTCTGATATTTCAATCCATAAAGAAATAAAAGTAGGTTGCTTAAATCAATTAAAATAGTTGAGAAAAATATATGGAATGCTCAGTTTAGTGTTCCAATTAATCATTTAAATGTTTGATTAAAGCTGAATTTGAGAACTGTGCAGTCATGGGTGACCCAAGGTCACACTAACTTTATTGTAACACGCTGAAGGTGACTAAATGTTATGTAAAAAATAGCTCTCAAATGGTGGCATAAATTAAATTATCACATAGTATTCTGGCTGTGTTTGTCAACTGTATGAGCGTGTTCTAATATCAAAATCTCTATTCCACAAAGGTTTACATGCTGAAAGTAATTATTCATCTCATCATTTTAAGATAAGATAACATTACACTTAAGATATTAAAATAGTAATTTTTTTTAAAGGAAATTAAACTTTTATATGGATAATTCAGAAAGCAGTGACTTATTAAAAAACAGTTGTTTTGCGGAACAAAATTTTTTTGTTCTACTACCAATGAAGGCTTCATTATTATATAAGTAACTTTAAAATTACCTTATTTCTTTTTCACTGTTATTTATCGATTATTTTTAAGAGTAATTTCTGCTTATTGTATATTAAATTTATAACTTCTATGACTTAAGAATTTTGTTGTGTGCTAGAGAACTCATAGATGATGTAGAAAAAATCAAATTTGTTTATTTTTATATTTTTCTATGAAATCAGAAGGAAGAAAAGAAAATCATTTTTA
The DNA here is from genome assembly GCA_030067965.1 of Latrodectus elegans. Taxonomy (NCBI): domain Eukaryota; kingdom Metazoa; phylum Arthropoda; class Arachnida; order Araneae; family Theridiidae; genus Latrodectus; species Latrodectus elegans. Next base: position 125,971,684 of record CM057814.1, read on the forward strand.
TGAAATAAGAATGTGTGTGTGTTTTTTTTTATTCGTCATTAGTCTGGAAATTTAATAAAAATTACCGAATTGTTATTTATTTCATTAACTACAAAATTATCGTTTCAGTGTTGAAAAGATAAGATTTTGTTTCAAAGATATTCTGTGGGATGCAATAACCAGATTTGTTGTTGTATTTTATTTATCATTGCCAAATTGCAATGTTAGAAAAGCTACTTTTCTTAAAATAGATTTAAATAAGAATAGAGTATGAATTCTTACATGTATGTTTATTTAAATATGTCTAGTCTTGTCTACTCAATACAGAAAATATTCTGAATCTTGTGATCCCATAACTTGTTTGCATTGTATGTAATCTTTTTTAGGAAACTGACAGTTTGGAAGGCAGAAGAGCACAACTCCAGAATGAGATCCATATGCTCACCCTCCAAAAGGAGGAATTGGAATTTATTCTGGAAGCTCATAAGTCCACTTGCAAGTTAGGTGGCAATAATTTACAGCAGTCTAAGAATAAGTCAGTTGATGTCAAACCTGCCTTGAACAGGTTAAAGCCTTATAATCGTCCAAACTCTCTGCCTTTGTCTTCATCCTTCAATAACAACAACGATGGGAATAAGTCATCCCCAGAAGCCCTAAATTCTGTGTTAAACACTCCTTCCACTGGACTTTTTCCATTTGATTCCTTAATGGACAATAATACCACAGCATCCAGTAATGGCCTTCCATGTGTGATATCATCTTGTGGTGGCCAGCAAAGAAGTTCAAGTAGTGATTTATCTAGTCCAGATACCATTGCACCACCTAAGCTTGTTTCTTTGTGATCCTCCATGATTGGCATTTTTTTATTTAAAATTTTTCATGCTATGATTTTTCTACAAAATTGCTTGATATTTTTGAAATACTATGAATAAACTTATTATGATAAAAATTATACTTTGCTTTGTGCATGTTGTGAACTATATAAAAAATTCAGTATTTTTCATTCATTGTGGTTGATATTTTATGTTTATACAGGCATGTGATTCTTTTGCAATTTATTAATTTTTCTGCCCTTTTTTTATTATTTCATTTAGCTATTATTTTATGCCATTTCACAGCTGCTTTTTGTCTGCTCTCAAATTTAGTTATAAATACAAAGAAATTAATTTTCATTTTAAAAATATATCTTTGAATGAATATCCAAGGTTCAGCTTGAAGAGTTTTATTTATTAGCAAAGAATATTTTACAGCATAGTTTATGCGCATTTATTTCTATACAGGGTGACCAATTTATTCTGTTGACAAAAAATATTGTATTAAACTAAAAACATAAAATTTGTTTTCAAAAAACTAACTTTAAGTTATTTGTTACTTAGATATAGCATATTTAAGTATTTTCAAAATGGCACCCCTTGGGCATCAATACAGTGCCTTAAACATCATGTAAAATTTTCTGCAATGGGCCGCAGTTCATCAAGCATTAATTTAGCCCATTGCCCAAAAGAGTAGCTTTTAGGCATTCCAAACTTCAATGTGCCTTAGAGCATACTGTTGATTGGAGAATAGACCAAATACTATAGTCCATTGGGTTTAAATCAGGTGAATAGGGCCATATTCCCACAGGTATGAAAAATTGAGCTGGGCTGGTAGCCTGATGGTGAATGCTTTTGCCTTCAGTTCATAAGTTTGAATCCCACCTTGGACTTTTATGTTTGCTGGGGGTTCAGAATCCACTTTTAGATGCAGATCCCCTTCTAATTAGACTTTTTGTGTAAAAAAATCTTGAGCAACAAACCAAACCAATAAAATTTATTAAATTTTATATTGATGTATATGTATTTCTTATTCTTCAAAGTAATGTTTTTAAATTCTGCTAATATTTATCTAATTAAAACTCCTATATATTTGCCATAAAATTATTATTTATTTGCCATAAAATGTAATTTTATGGCAAATATAGTTTTGTTTTGGACTGTAATTTTCCCCACAAATTTTATTTATGTTGAATTTATATCCAGTCGTGATACTATCACTTTTATTTTTCATTTTCTCTGTATCTTAATAATCCCATGCCTGTATATAAATATAAGTCAGTATTTGCTTTTTGCGCAAAGAAATCACTGTAAAATAAATTTTTTAATATTAAATGTTTTTTTTTTAACAATTGTGAGAGATCTGTTTTGTATAATATTTATTTTTCAGTAATGAACTTCGTTCTTTCCTATATCTTACTTTAGAAAAAGATTGAAAATTTTAAGTATTCATTATCACTTCATGTTTCTTTGGAAAAAATTCTTGACTGGAAAAAAGGATGTAAATTTTTATGTTTTGTTTTTAAAGTTTTAATTTCATGTTATTTCAAATCTAAATATTTTATGATATACAATCAAATTATTTATTTTTTTAAATTCTGAAAATTAACAAATATCTACAAAAATTTAAAAGTAAAGTTTTGAAATGTTTTCCTTTGTGAAAATTATTGTGTTATTTTGAATTTATATAAATATGTAAGTTTTGTTTATCAGTATGTTATGTTAGAAAAATGACTGTATATTTTTCCCTAAAATTAAGAAAGCTTGTAATTTTAACTTTAGTTAATTCATAAAAAATATCCACTTTTTGATGTAAATCCGAAAATGTTTTTATTTGAAAAATGCTATTAGAAATTTTAATTTAGCTATATTGTGTGCTTTCATTTTTCTCCCATTTTATGTCTGCTTTTTTGTACTATTTACCTATTTTCTTTTCTGTAAAAAGTTAAATGTTTTTCAGCTTTGGTTTAATTAATATAAGTAAAAGCTCTAATAGTTGCATTTACTGTTTCCCCCTTTTTTATTGGTTAATATTTTGAACTTTAAAATAAGTTATTTTGTAGCATTAGCAAAATTTCTCTTTCTTATTTATTTTTTTTGCTTAGGTGTCACATTTTTTTAAATATGCCATATTCTATATATTCTTCTAAAAATTTCTGTTTGATGTAATGTCATATTTCCTGTCCTAAAAAAAACTGCAGCATATTTAGCTGATCTCATTAATGTAGCTTATATGCATAGCTTTACCTAAAATCTTTTTATCCAAAGTGTATTTAAAATATTTATGTATGTGTATTGCTCATAGATGTTGCCTTATAAGTAAGATCTTCAGTCATACTTTGCCACAAATTATTTGCTCACTTGCATCTATTGATAGTATATATTGTAATATAGAATAATTTTCTTTTGTCTATGTTTAGAACTATATCTTGTACTTCATGCGTGTGAAATTAGATTTAATACTTTGTAAATTATTTTTATTGAACCATATTTTAGATATGAATTTATGGAAAGCGTAAAATATTTTTATATATTTATCTCAGGTGCTTTTTCTAAAACGATTGCTAGTCAGATGCATCATTTCATGTCCTTTCACAAAAGTTACAGAGTTAGATATGTTGTTTATATGATTGATTTTTTATAATATAGTGTGTTGTATCATATAATATTTTCTACAGCAATAATTACATATCTGTAGATTGAAAATATGTAACTTTCTTTATTTTTGGACATTATTTTAAATAATATCAAATACGAGGTAATACTTAAAAATCTATCTTTCATTTTATACACATTTCTATCTTGCAAAAAGAAGGAAATGTAAAAAATCTAATATGTCCAGAGGGGGTTTATAAGAAATCAATTATTCAGCATGTTTTACATTTGATTTTTATGAATTGCCATGGGGAAAATAATTTATATATTTATAGCGATATTAATTTATTTACTAAATATGAGTTATGCCTATCATATTAACTTTATGTATATTTTTCTTTCACTTTTTTAGGCTTGAAAATAAAAATGAAAATCTATCACATATAAAATATTTATTTCATGCTGAAGGAAATGTTATTATATAATTTTATTCCAAAAATGTAACTTATATATTTGTATAATAGAAAGTAGTTGAAAATATTCACATTTTTGAAATGCTTTTCAAAATATATTAGAAGAGTCGCCAAATTAAAAAGTCAATGAATAAATGTGATATTGAATCATAAGTCACAAATTATCGTTTAATATTTAAAAAAGTGATCTGCAATAATAAAAAAAAAGAATAAAACTTTGTATTAACATGACTGAGAACTTTATTTTTATTGGGTTTTTATACCATAGCTATGAATACTCATCTCTTTTAAAAATAAGATAGCTGAGTATCCATAGCTTTGAGTTCAGAAAAAAAATTTCTAATACAAAACTGTACTGATGATTAAAAAAATGTGTTGTTTTGTATATATAATTTTTTATAAATTGATGTAAAAACAATTTTTTTAAATATTGGTAAAATAGAATTGCTACTAATATAAAATACATTTTTTATTCCCATTTTTATTATGCTCCTATGACTAATAAAAATTTTTTAGCTTTAAATTTAACATGCTCAAAGCTCATTTTAAGTAAAAATTTTAAAAATCAGTAGTTTGCTTAATATTCAATATTTTTCATAGTTTATGATAGCAATATTATTTATTACTATTTTCACTTCAAGAACTAAAAAAATACTGTTTTTATTAATAAATATAATAAAAATATGATTTTTCTGTATCAAGGTATATAAATTGGTATTTTTTTTAATTTAAAATTTGTTAACTAAACATTGTAAACTAACATTCATTTTTTTTTATATGATAAAAATGGGTTGTTTAGTTTTTCTCAATTTGAGTGTTTTATTTGGCATTCAAAAGTTAAAAAAATATAATGGGGAAACATTTTCAATAAAAGTCTTTAAATTTGCTACACTTCTTTTAAAATACTGAAATTTTATTACAAAAAAACAATATATATATATATAATTTACACAAGATATTCATAATTCATTTTTGATAAGTATGTGTTTGTGTAGATCAATAATGTAAGTCAATTACTAATTTTAACTTTTCTTGTGTTAGTCTCGAATAAAAATTAATTTGTCTGTGTATCGAAAATATTTAATCCCATTTGTTATTTGTTTCATGGTAATACTTTTTTAGTAACTGTCATGTTTGAAGTTCTTCATACAATTTTTACACTAATATGCATTCAAGAGATAAATTTAAAAAGATATTTTTGGAATACTTAATTAAAATACCTGTTCTTTGAACAATGAACAATGTGAAATTTTTCACTGGAATAGAGCTGATATATAATGCAAAATAAAGCGCATAAAATAACCAAGACATTTAATGATATGATTTTATATTGGAATCACACACACACACATGTTATTATTCTGAAGAAATAAAAAAAAATTCACCATAAAATAAACCTAATTAGAATGTTCTCAGGTATCTGTTGAGAAATAATTAAAATGCATATAACAAACTCAAAACAATGTGGTTAAGGTATTCCATATTAAGATTTTACTAACATTGAAACATTAATTTGTATTGTAATAATTGAAGAGCCTGAATAATTTGTTCATTTTCATAATAAATACAATAAAACATTAATTTAGCATTATGGTAACAGGTATTATAATTAATTGGTTCTAAAAGATTTTAATTCTTTTGACATTTCTATGATATTGCGTGTATTTCTATTGCAAGCATCTTGCCTATCAATCTCATGTATTGTCAAGCTGGAAATAAAAGCTCTATATTGTGAAATGTGTGCTTTTATTAAACAATAAAATATCACATACACATATGTTTTATTTGTCTTTATTATTAATAGTTGCTTTTATCCAATTGGCACAGTATAGTTGGCAAACTAAGAACAGCAATCTGCTTTAAAGCATTTTAACATCCACTACATACTGCTTTGTTAAGTTTTCATAGTGTCTCGTCCATGAAATAAATTCATACAAGAGACGAAATAAATACAAGAGGTAATTTCTCAAAATTCCCAAGAATCCACTTCAAGACAGGCATGCTCTGGACGTAAAGTGCATTATTGTTTAGAAATGAGAGGAATCCAACTCTTAACTTTCCATTCTGAAAAGTGAAATACTATCATATTGTCATGATAAGCCCTTGATCAATATTTTACACTACATTTATATATTTTGCAAGCAGTGTTTTGATGTATAATATACTGAAGTTCATCGAATGGTTTAATGGACAACCATTTTCTTTTATTAAAACACACTATTACAACACAAATAAAATGTGTAATATTGCATATGCATATTTATTCAATAAAATGTTAGCTGAATCTGTTTTCCTCCCCTTTTCTCCTTACTGGTAGGTAATTTTCTTTCGAACACATTTGTTCAATTGATGGCATGGTGGTGCCATCTAACGACCAAAATAAGATTTTAAAGCTACTAAATTATTGCGTGTTACTGTTTTGCAATTTTATTTGTCGAAAAGAAAGAAAAAATAAACAAATTGCTGCTTATTTTTTCACGATTGGTATTTCATGCCTCGCAGCAAGAGTGAAATGTTTTCTTGGATCAGAATTTTCTCTTTAATTTCGTGTTTTTTTTTTTTTTTTTAATCCAGTTTTTTTCTCCGAATGTTTTATTGCAACTTCTTTGCTTATGTTTGAATTTACACACATGAAATCATGGTTGGAATTTATTGACTGTGTTGAAGGCAAATATTTGAACACAATGAAAAACTTCCTATATATAAACACAAGGTGTAAAATCGATTTTTTAGACGTCAGGCAAAAAATTTCACAGTGTAAAAGAAACAAAACTGTTTCAACAATAGCATTAAAGAACTAATTTATTAGATATATAAGGTTTCGAATGCATATACAAATTTGTGATCTTAATTGTGGTTGTAAAAAACGAAAATTTTTCAACTCAAATATTTTTGGCAAGTTTCTATTACTCAAAACAAACGATCTCATGGTTTAATAGCACGCATGGACTGGTGACAAAATTATGGCCATGTGTACTGATCGTGGAAAAATCATACATTTCATGTAAATTAGTGATATTTCATGGTGATTTTTTAGCATCGTAGTTCTGATTTGACAATTAGTATAGGTAGTTTATTTTGACCTCAAAATGCCATTGTTTCTAATCTCCTGAGAATTGTGGGCATATTTTCCCTGTCCAGTCCAAAATGTGTTGAGGATTGAATTATGAGTATCATTGCATGGTTTCACGTTATTGCAAAAAGAAAATGGCGACACGTAGAAAACTACAGTTTCGATCGTTAATATTCTGTTCAAAATGGCTGCTGTACCACTGACCATGAACGAAGCTTACGAACATGCTTTAAGATATTATGTTGATAAAATAAGTTGAATAGCTCATATCTTGTATTATAACAGTGGTTCCATTTCTAATGTTGCTGGGAATTATTTTTGTACATTCATACAATGAGGTACCAAGCTTTTATTCAGGATAGTAATGATTAATCATACCATGTAAAACCTGATATTGAAGAGCTCTTAATATGCTTGGATAGATTGACAGAAAGTCCTTTAAAACAATTTTCAGGTGATAAAATTAAACATCCGTAAAATTAGGGAGTGTCTTCTTAGAATAATATCTTACAATTAAATTTATCACTTTAAATAATCCAGGACTGCAATGAATTCATTTATTAGTTATATGATTAACCTGGATAGCAAATTTCATTCTTTCTTGACAGCTGCAACTCATGTCACAGTGCAAGAGCTTAGAAATGAACTAAATGTGTAAGTTATCCCGAAAGAAATATACACCACTCTTTCTATAAAATCACAACGTATAAATTTAATAAATAAAAACTTGTTCGTGACAGAAATATTCGAAGTTCGTCTACAGTTCACTAGCGGCCGTGATGTTGATGTAGCAAGGTGGGTTGAAAGAATCTGGTTTTACAATGTCTGAAATCGCTGAATAAGTGGAGAGGGCGCCCCCGACGATGCCAGCAACTGCGATGATTATCAGTATCACTTTTTCGTGGAGGGGTATAAACCTATAAAAGGAAGAAAAGCCATCTTAGTTCCCATGAAGCAAGTTTTCACTCGTCAGGGTAAGTGACATCATTGTATACATTACAAGAGATGTATCAACAAAAGGTAATTTTCTAGATTTTATTACGTGTGGTAGTAAAATATTTTGAATGGACATAAAGCAGAGTATCTAGATACCAGAAATACATTTTAAAACGAGAATTATTTCTAACAATATTGAATTTAGAGCATTAAAATCATTTTATGTATCTTGTTGTTATTATTTATGACGCATGAAGAAACTAAGCTCGCTATGCGAAATTAAGATAGAAAGGTGCATCTTTCTTTTAACCAGGGCACCACGAAGGTGAAAGTACAACTTTGCTTTAAACTCCTGGCATAGATGGCACTACCAGAGGATCCACTCCATCAATTTTGATATTGATCTGAAGGGGGAGGAAGATTTCTCCCGATCATTAAACCCATGGTAACTGCTCATCGATCAATTATAGAACTTTTGATTTTACAGATTTAACAAATTAGCGAGCTTGTCTAGTTGAAGTGTCATAAATAACAACAACATAAAATACTTTAAATATACATTTTGGTTCTGTTAAAAATTGTTTTTGATATCGATTAAAATAGGAAAATCAATCAGTTTTCTCATATTTTTAAACACTTCTGAAGATGTTAAAATTTGCATTTCAGTTAAACAGAAATATAATCGAATATATTTGAAATACTCATTTTATAAATATTACAACTAATATTTAATAACCATTACAAATTTTCTGTTTGCAAATGTTAATATTAAGACAGTAAGGGAAACTTCTTTTAGAGGATTTTTTCCATAATGCACGAGATAGCTATTTTAGACGAAGTCTTAAATGCAGCATGGATAAAGAGCATAAGTAATATCGTAGTGTCCGACATTTAATGTTTGCTGACGCGGGGCCATTTATCAAAAGCATTCGGTCCACATATTTAATGGCATCGTTAAAATATCGGGCAAGCGGTCACGTCGACTGTCGATATCGTTCCAAGGCCGCGCCATACTTTGGGCATACATTTGCCCCAGCGTATATGTTTTCACTGGTAGTGGGTACCGCTTGCCGGTGTCGCTCTTATATCACTCGTATCGGCTAGCCTATTTAGACCCATATTGTAATCGGCATTACTGTATTTGCTGAGATTCTTATTTAGAGACTTGATAGCTGTTTGAGGAACATGTCTACATTTTTCATGGTATGAAAACATTGTATCATGTATGGTAAATGTGTATTTTTTTAATCATCTAAATATATTTGTCTTTAAATTTCTGTAAAGCAGACATTTTTCAATCTAATAAAAACAAATTGTAAGGACAAAAGTGATAGTTGGAGGATGATAATCCCAGAGAATATGGTATACGGGACAAAATTTCCTGTCCTAGTTCTGCAATTTTTTGGCCTCTTTCTCGAAACATTATTGGCTTTTCTTCTTGGACTATTCCCTATAAATTATCTAGTTGCTGACAATACTTTTCCGAATTGATCTTTTCGTTCCATTTTTAAGGCTCATAACGTATTGGTCTTCAAATGTCCCACCACATACACAACATTTCCTTATACAGAATCAAATTTGTTGTAGAGTTGGAAAGGCTAGGTTTTCTGCACAATATACCATTTTCTTTATGATGTTTTCGTTCCACTTTCCATCCCTAGTTATCATCCGGTTCAAGAAGGGGTCGATTTTGTTTCCAACAAGCAGAGGTCCGCATATAATTACTCGATCATCAAAATTCTTCCGCCTTAATTCAAAAAGCACCCATTCTGATTATTTCCACACTAATCCGAATGTGGTGCGAAATAATTTTCCGAGAAAATTCTCCATGAAAAATATTCCTTTAACTTTATAAGATTGCAGTTTTTTTTATATCGCAGCTTTTCACATTAATCAGAAGAAACGTAGAACTTTTCAAAAGATATTTTTAGATAAAATAAAAATGTTAACAATTTTTATACAAAATAAATCGTAATTATTTTTTTATGATTCTGAAATATGATTTCTTTCCTTTCGTCATTGACTCTCTATATTCGACGTAACCGTCAGCACAATTTTCGCAGTTATTTTTGATGTCAAATCGAAGATATCAATTCCTTAAAATACAAACACTTCAGTAAAGAACACAGATTTCCAGAGAAATGCCTGAGAGAAAGTCAAAATTTAATGTGTTCCACTCATCGTGATTTATAAAGTGCAATTACAGACAGTTCAGGTGGCACCTAGCTTAATAGAAGGCATCTAGCTTTAAAATTCTTACTTAAGTAGTTAAGAAAGTCCTTGTTTGACTTAAATAAACGAAATTAAAGACGTTATGTGAATGCTTCCAATAACTGTCAACATTTAACCACGTGAGCGATAAATTGCATAATTTATGAACTTGGTGATAAAGAAGATTGAACAACTGCAACAAAAAATATAAATGAAGTTCATCAAGGGATAATGAACATTTAAAAATGGAGATGAAATGAGTTTCTACAGTTTTTAAAACAGGGAAATTTGACATAAAAAACTCATAAAATATCAAGACAATTTATGTAATTTATTTTGGAAATTTGGGGGAATTTTCGAATACTTATGATGGAATTTCATAAAAGTTTATGTACTAAAAATATACAAAACATGCTTATATTATTTAGTATAGAAAAAAATCCGCCAACAGGGAAAAAGAATATCAATATTAAGATTTCAGAGCAACAAAGATTTTTTTCGGCAATGTATGATGAAGGGTGTGTAATAAGGTTCAGCACTATACTCTGAAAAAAGAAAAATGTTTTTGCGTAGGTATTAATGCAAAAACCATTTTGAATCTAAGCTTCAACAAGAGAAAGATTTTGATATATATTTGGTTAGTTATCTATGTTACAGCATATTTCAAACTTTTACTTTCTGGTAGGTTTCACCAAGAAGTGTATGGTCATGGAATAGACATATTTTAATCCGTAGATATCACTTAGATAAACTCACTCTCATACATATGTATTTAATTGTTGTAAGTGCTTGAGTTTTTTCCCCCTTTGAATCATGAAAATACGCTTCATCAACTAAAAGATAATCTTATGGAAGTTAATTGGCAATGGAAGTAGATTATTATTATTTAAAGCCTTTCACCATATTTCCGTGGCTTTACAGTTACTTATATATAGGTATGATAGCATATGTGGGTATAGTTGGATTTACAAAGATATTAATGAATCCACTGTTACATTAACAACGTTTATTCAACTATTAATGATATTCCCATACTTATATGAATTAAAATCAATTTTTATCCATTTTATTGCACTTTAATTTTTAAATAAACTAAATAATTTTGTATTATGTAAAAAAATTTTAAATTTTATTTTACTGAAAGATTTTATTAATTTTAATTAATAAAAAAGTATTTTACTATTTGCTAATGTAGAAAATATGTTTTTCAACATTTCAAAATTTTGGGTCGTAGTTTTTTCTTATTAATCTTTTCATACGAATTAAAATGTATGAATTTATTTCCCAGCGTTAATGAAAAATATGTATTACCTTTCTGGCCACGTGGGGTCTGTTTGCGAGCACAGCCGATAGTATAGGAAGCAGGGCAGCAAAGAACACGTTAAAGGGGCGAAAAATCCCCCGACTAAATTGAGGACTTTTCCAAACCTAGGGATGGACTGCGCCACAAAGAGAATCCCGATCACTATCCCTGTTCTGAGTACAATTCTCTTCCAACCAAAACCTAAGAAAGCAAAAGTAATTAGCACTACTGATAATGAATATGGCTAAAAATAATTTTAGAATAGGATTAAAGAAAATTAAAATGAATAGGATTAAAAAACATTTTCAGCACTGGTATGTACTATTTCGATGTAAATAGTACATATCAGTGATTAAAATGTGGCTGTGCTTTGCTAGAACACCTTAACTTACGTGAGGCAACCAATAAAGCAATTTTTAATCGTCCAAAAGAAAATAATTTATACAAAGTGTAGACAATTGCTAATTTTCGAAATAATCTTTATTGGCATTCAACATATTCAGCCAAAGTGTCTGCAAGTGTCTGCTTGAGGCGCAAAGAAGTCCTTGGCGTTAGTCTACTTCATTGGCTTGAATATTTCTGTCTGAATTTTTGAAATGAATTACTTGCAGCCCATTCATTCACAGAACTGTCTCCAAATGCTTGACATACTTAGCGACTTTATGTTTTTATTCATAAAATTATTTTGAAATCATAAGGCGAACAACTCTAAATGAGAACGTTTTCATTTGTCCAATCTTCTCTACGAATTACGTTTGATGAAAGTGCGCTTTTGACCTGCTTTCATAACAATTGAGATTTCTATTCCCAATCAACAGGTAATTAAAATACATGGTATGCTAATTTCCATACAAATTTAACTTCATTGAATGCCAAAACCTTTATTGGTTACCTAGTACAGACATATAAACTTATCAGTTTATAGATTTCAACCGAAATACTGAATAGTAAAGATGACACATAAATCAAACGAAAATTGCCGTGAAGATGAAGTAGTGTTTGATTTATTTACCACTCTGGAAGTCATTTTCTCTCTATACAAAGGCAAATTTTACATAGAACTTAGCTTTAAGACTCAACGTTTACTTAAAGCTAAGTTCTATGTAAAATTTGCCTTTGTATAGAGAGAAAATGACTTCCAGAGCGGTAAATAAATCAAACACATATTCACAGAACCACACAATTTCACATTGAAGCAAATAGTGATGTCGTCGTTGCAACCTATAAAATTTTTAGTCGCAAATTGCTACAAAATGGAATCTTCCACAGAAATTTTATTGTTTATACAGAAACAGTGTATCAGTAATATTTGCTCGAAAATATACAAATGCTTTCCGTCACATTCTAATTTAACATTTTATAACCTGTTTCAACCAGTTTGGTAAAGTATAATTTATTTAGCAATTGGTAGAGAGGGATATACAACCTTTGTTATAAGACAACAACTTGAGGTCGAGGGTAGTTTCTGCGCTCGAGGACTCATTCAGTATGAAGCTACAGTTTAAAGTGAATTTGGAATAATTAATTCATAACTGAGGCTATTTTCTTTCGATATAAATCATTGTTTAAAAGTGGATTCTGACTACTACATCCAAATCCATGTAAATATTCAATTCGCAACTTTTGGACATCAGTATGTCATCTATTTAAGTTATAGATGTTTACAGATTAGTAAGCATCTGACCGACACTTATGATCAGATGTCTCTGAAGAAAGGCGTAAGATCTTTTTGTTCTACGTGGTCCATATTTAAAATTATCTATTGACACTATATTAAACCCATCACAAAGCTACAAATTTTAAAAAAAGGTATATTAAATTGGACAGAATATGTTAAATATTTAAAAAAAATACATGTGAATATATATTTAATGTACTGTTCACGTACACAACATTAAATAGATATATTTTATATAAAATAGGATAGAATAATATACTCTGTAGGTAATTAAAATATCATAACTGTTTTAAATGTTTATTGATATGCAATTTGCTGTAAATACAGTAGCAATTTTCATTATTTTAATAGTGACATAAATACATTATTAAAACTATTACAGTTTATATCTAATTCGAATAAGTATTTTTATAATAAATTGTTAATACTTTTATTTTAGTACAGTAAATAAAATAATTTAATAAATTAACTAAGTTTGGAGGACACAGGATAGATGAACTATTTTCCGAATGCAGTGATGTTAGAAATGTTTAGTTTTCAGGGTGAGGAAACACAAATCAAAGAAAATATATTCCTTATTCAAAATACTAGATAAATAATTGAAGAATTAAAACAAAAGCGAAATGTAAATATAAATATCATGTACGCATCAGTTGTGGGAAAAAAATGGCAGAGTTGATAGAAATATCTTACTTTTTGGGATTCCGAGGAACTCTTCGAAGTCTTGAGCAGGTGAATTGCACACGAGAAGAAAAGCAAAGAACATGTGCACCGCCAGAAGCACTTGTATAGCGGATTTCGTGTTCGAGTCCGGAAGAACGTCGAGGACATTGGGTTTCAAGGAATCGCCGAAAACTTTATATCCCAACACCGCAACAGGAAGGTACAACACAAGCAAAACTGTAAAATAATTTCAGATTAGGTAATTAGAAACATGAAAACTAAAGTATTGTAGTCCTAAGTGTAAGAAATTTAAAATTGTATTTTTAAAAATCTTTTAAGTAGAGATTTAAGAGGAATACACATATTACATGGCCAACGGTCTGAAGATAGTTTTTTAATTTAAGTAAAAGTTATTCATGGATTGAGACTGGCTTTTTCTGGCGGTTGGTCTTGATCCATTAGTTTCACATGACACGTCCACGACTTTTATGTTTAACGAAATTTCTACACTGTAGTATGTTCTAAAATTATGCCAAAACTTTGAATTAAGTTATTTTTTGTGCCAAAGCAATCTTGCTTCTGTTCACACCGCACGCGATGTTGCGTCGTGGTTTGACAATAATCAATTGGAAATGTTCAAATGGTCGTCTTAAAGACAGCTTAAACACTGTTGAAAATCTTTGGGCTTAAGCGTCAATAGCTTCTTTTTAGTCTCATTAAACAAGGAACAAGGAGATACTAAGGCACCTAATCGGTACGTAGTTTAACAGGTATCGCCTTCCTTCGTATAAGACGAGCAAAGCCAAGACAGCACCTTATAAGGTATCCGAGTTACAAGATGAATTTACAAAGTAATGGCAGACAGTGGTGCAATTATTTACAAAAAAATAAATTAAGGAAAAATGAATGAAATGTTTGATAAAGTGGGTGTACATACAAATAGTGAGGTGTTTCCCAAAAAATTTAAAAATGAAGTCCATAAAAGTTCTTAATAACAACTTCAATAGTTCATTAAAGTGCATTGGGTAACGAAAATAGTGTCTTTCAAAGTCTGTATCAAGTACGCAAGGAGTTCAAGTCGGAGTCGCGAAGAGTTCCAGAGTTGGAGACGAAGCAGGAAAAGAACAGCATCCAGGTCTGAGAGGTGCGAGGTATGGAGTATCCTCAAGAAGTTGGATGTTATTGTGCCGGAGGTGAAACCTTGCACAGATCCAGGGCCATTACGATTGAGGAAGTTAATGATGCAAATGATTTTGTGCAGTAAGTGTAGTGAACTGATGATAAGGCGATAGAGGGGGACAGTGTTGATCATTGATTCTGGTTTCCTGACACGTTATTTTGAAGTTAATGTACAGTCGAAGATGTAATGCTCCAGATCCACGAGGCTGTAGCAGACACAGTTGTTAGACGATGATCTATTAAAATATTGCGGAGTGGCAGTGTGACCTGTAAGGTATTGTGTGAAAAATTGGTTGTTGACAATTCTATTTGTTGAAACCTCTGGATAGAAATCAAAAGTTCTTCTACATTCGGTGATGGTGTTCCATAATTCTGTCCACCAGTCAAAAGCAAGTTTGCGAAGAGTTTGAATGAGGTGGGTGAGGTGGCCAGTTAATGTTATTGGAATACTCCGTTTGCGAGTTTGCAGCTTTGGCAAGCTTGTCGGCCATATCATTTCCAATGTTATCATTGTGAGCTTTAATCCATTGTGTGTGTGTGTGTGTGTGTGTGTGTGTGTGGATGAAGCATTTAACTGAGGTATCAGAAAGACTGGTTTTAATTTGTTGGATGGTGGGACTTCGATGTTCGTGGTTGAGGATTGCCGCTATTGATGATTCGCTCTCTGTGAAACTGGTAAAGCTGCTAAATTGATTATTAAGTGCGTGGTCAATGGCCTGAAGAATCTCAAGTGATTCTGCTTGGAAGACGCTGTTGTTGGGATGGAGTATTTGATACCAGTTCGCCATCACTTTCTCACCCTTGAAGCAGACGAAGGCACTGTCAATGTTTCCACATTTAGTTTGGACTCATCTGTGAAGTACTTAATTCCATCATTATTTATGGAGTAGTTGGTTTGTTGGAAGTGAAGTAGATGTTTTTGCAAATATTCCTAGGATGAGAGATGGTGGTATTATCTATGTTATAATCCATCTGTTGCATATGTTAGTGATTAAATATGCAATCCTGGTTGAGTCTTAAGATGCGTGTTTTAACTGCTACCATTTCTGCGCAATGTGTAATGGTAATGTAACGTGCTAAAAAGGCGAGAATCAGTACAGCGCATACGCGCCAGATTCTGCCGCCCTCCTCCTTTCAGGTTATATTGTTTTTTGTTTGTTTTAGAAAAGTGTATTCTCAGAGAGACAACGCACTGGAGGTGCGCTTGTGGCGGTGTCCGCCAATGACATTGTCATGATCATTAAGTGGAAATTGTTTTAAAATATTTGTAAATAGTAAAAATTATGTATATACTTAAAATTTATTCTCATCAATAAATTAAATTTAATTTAATTGAAATCGTCATCAATTGCCTTGCCACCTCGGTACGCTACAGCTTTAAATAGTGCCATCGGTGCGGATAGAACTGTTTCGAATAATTCTGAAGAATTAATGAGTGATTCTAAGTAAAAGATATTTCTGAGAAGTGTTGTCATCCCGACAGCAGAAGATAAATTGATAGCAACCTGCTTTTGATATTTGTTGAGTTTGATTTCGTGGTTTCGATTCCGACCCTTGGAATCAGAAGATTTAGCATCCCGCTATTTTGGAGTGGAAAGAAAAAAGGATTTCCAGTTAAATTCTCGCCCGTGGAATAGAAGAGAAACGGTTTGTTCCAACCCTTGGAAAAAGAAGCCTCCAGCTTGAAGTATTAATTCAATCCATAGCACCCTGCTATTTTGATGTGTTTCCTGTTATGCTCAATTCCATCCAGTGGAATAGAAATATGCTGTTTTGATTCCAGCCCTTGGAACAAAAAGAAAAAAGCTTTCTGTTTGTGATTTAATTCCATCCGAAATTTTGTGATGAGAATCTAAGAAATTTTGCGCTACTTCTAATTTTCGAATCCATTCTGGCCAAGCATACCGTTTCGGAATTGTGTATTGAAAATTCCTGTTCCTGGATTCAAGAAAAGTGAGATAATCAAGAAGTGTTGTGTGTGTGTGTTTTTTTCGGTGAAATCGCGAAAAAAGTGAAAAAAGAAAGTGAAATTTCGTGTGAAAGTGAGAGTTCAAAATCGAAAATAAGTGAAAAATATATATATATATATATTTAAATATAATTATTTCACTTGAAATGTTGATGTAATTTGATAAGAATTATTTTTGGGTTTAAAAACATCGATAAATTGTGTTTGTTATTTTCTAAACTCAGTTAAGAAGTTTCGTTTTGAATGATTAGTGAAAACATTATATTTACATTAGTGTTTTGTATAATAAAATTGTGTATATGATATATAATTTCATTAATTTTATATATTGTTAGTTAAAATTCCCTGCACATTTGCAGAAATATTTGATTAGAATTATATTTTTATTGGGTACCCTATCCTGTTTAGTTTTGAGTTGTGATGTTATAAATGAAAATCTTTCTAGTATTTTCGTTTTATTGACATATAAGTTTGAGTAAAAATAATAGTTGACATATATCGTATATATGCATACTATTACTGTTAAATTTTGATACCGAATTTCTTTATTAAAATTCGTATATTGTTATTATTCTTGTATGCAAATTTTTTAGTCTAGGTCATGTTCTAAGTGTATCATAGACTACAGTACAGGTTTGTACGAATTTTAATAGAATTAATTTCTGCTAAGAGAAAAAAAATTGATTTTTAAGGTATATGATATGTTTTTAAGCCAATTCTGTTTCCAAAAGTGAAACGAAATTATTATATTAAGTATTGAAATTTTATCTTAAGTTTGAATATAATATAAAAGAAATATTTTAAGTTAGATATTGTTTTTGAAATATTTATATATTTTTTGTGTGCATAATAATGGTAGATTACTTTTGTATTCCAACTGAAAACAAAAATTAATTTATGAAATATTATAATTTCATGTGAAGTTGAAACAATCAATATTGTTAGTTAAGTATTTGGGTTTTGTTAGAAACGTGTTAAATTAATCTTAGATTAACCATTAACTATGTCATTCTTGGGAAAAGGTAAAAAGCAGGACTTGTTAGTTTTAGCTTCGGAGCTCGAGGTAGATGTTGACTCAAACTTATCTAGTATATCTATTAAACAAGCTATTATTAAAAACCCTAACTATGAAGAGGACTTTGTGAAAGAATTATTCCTTTCTATAATCGATGAAAGAAAAAAACAAGAACAAATTGAGAAACAGAGAGAACTTAGAAAAGCTGAAATAGAAGCTGAAGAACAGAGAAGAAAATCTGAAATAGAAGCTGAAGAACGGAGAAGAGAAGCAGAAAGGGAACATGAATTAGAAAAGCTGAGATTAGAAGCTCAATTGAAACTTACTAATGGATCCCCCAGCGAAGATGCGCAACATTTTCGTTAAGATCTTCAAGGAATGATCCATAGATATGATGTAAAAGAAGATATTAGTCTATATTTAATTCTTTTTGAACGCCAGGCACGTCGTGCCCAAATACCTAAAGAATCAGGGGTTTTATATTTGTTAGGCTTACTGCCGTATGAAATCGCTCAAATAATTGCACGTGAGCCAGAAGAAGAAGCACAGAATTATGATTATGTTAAAGAAGTTTTATTTAAAAGATTTAAATTGACCCCAGAGAAGTTTAGACAATAGTTTGTAAAACATCAAAAGGAAAATGATGTTACTTGGATAGATTATTATCATGAACTTTATAATTATTTTTATGGGTGGATCAATGGACTTAAAGTTGATACTTTTGAAAAGTTAAGTGATTTAATCCTAACGGATCAGATTAAAAAGAGAGCTCCACAAGAATTTAAAGAATTCTATTTAGATGAATGGGGTAGTATAAACAATCCACTTCATTTGGTAGAGAAATTAGAATAATTTGAGGACATTAAGAAAACTATCAAACCAATTAATGTGATGAAGAAGAAAACTATTCAACATCAAAATCAAAGATCATATAGCCCTCCTCACAGGTTTGTGAAACGTGATAATAATCATAGGAATGAACATTTTAAGACAGAGAAGAAAGATCTTAAGGAAGGATTTAAAGATAAAAGTTTTGAAAAGAGAAGACTATTGAAATGTTTTGAATGTAATTCTACTGATCATTTGAGACTACAATGCCCTTTAATTAAAAGACACGCCCCTTATTCTATAAATAACGTAGGAGAAGAAATGGTTAAGGAATTACTCAAACCATATACAATTATTGGGAAAATGAATGGAATTAAATGTGAAATTTTGAGAGATACTGGAGCCTCAATAGATATTGTTAGTAGGAAGTGTGTGTTGCCTAATGATATGACTGGTGAACATGTTTGGGTACAACAACCCTTAGATTTGAATCCCACATGTTTACCAATTGCACGAATTGTGTTGGAGTGTGATTTAGGAAATGTTATTACAAAGGCTGCTATTATTACAAATAAATTGGATCGTGGTAGATACCTATTAGGAAACAGAATAGCCTCATTAATCGAAGAAAAGAAGGAAAATAAGAATTGGGCAGATGAGATAAATAATGTGCAGACTAGAAGTCAGAAACGTATAGAAGAGGAGTTGAAGATGAACTCAAACAAAACAAAAGAAGGTTTGAATACAAATTCCAATGAAGAGGTTGTGGATAAGGAAGACTTAACAGTTTTACCAGAAGCTTAGTCGGATGATCCTTTAGTTTCCTTACTTAAAATTGATAAAGAAAAATTCAAAGAATGCCAAAGAACAAGTGAGGATCTCAAACCATTGTTTAAAACAGGCTGAGAATATCGAGTCTGAAGAAGTCAATAAAACAAATTATGTAATAAAAAATGAACTGTTACTTAAAAGAAAAGTAGATAAATTAGGACATGAAAATTGTTTATTAGTTGTTCCTAAGGAGTTCAGAGAAAAACTAAAAATCGATTGTCATGAAGGTACATCTGCTCATTTTGGAGTTACTAAAACAAAAGACAGACTAGCTCGTAATTTTTACTGGCCAAATTGTTACAAAGAATTAGAAGAATTTGTAAGGTCCTGTGATCCTTGTCAAAGAGCCGGAAAAGTTGGAGAGAAAAAGAAAGCTCCTATGAAAGTAGTACCAATAATATCTGAAGTTTTTAGAAAGATAAATATAGATGTTTTAGGTCCTTTGCCTGTCACACCTTCAGGAAAAAAATATATTCTTACTGCTATGTGTCTTGCATCCAAATATCCAGATGCTGTTGCCTTAGAAGATATATCATCCACATCAGTTGTTGATCCATTACTTCAAATGTTTAGCCGTATGGGCTTTCCTAAAGAGATCCAACATGATCAAGGGACCTCTTTTATGAGCGCTCTAACTAGAGAATTTCTTGAGAGGTTTGGAATAAAAATAATACATAGTTCGGTGTATAATCCACAAAGTAATCCTGTAGAAAGATTCCACAGAACTATCAAACGAATTCTTAGAGTATTATGCTTAGAATCTTCCCCAGATTGGGAGCCGCTTATTCATGCAGCTTTGTTTGCTTTAAGAACTATAACTCACGAGTCAACCGGATTCAGTCCTGCAGAATTAGTTTATGGAAAAAACTTAAGAACACCAATAACCTTACTCTATGAACACTGGTTACAGCCTGAAGAAGAGCAAAATTCTGTTGTTGAATATGTTTTAAATCTTATCAATCGACTAAAACGATGTCAAAATCTAGCTGTGGGAAAAATGGAAGAATGTCAAGAAAAGCGAAAGACTTATTATGATAGAAACAATGTTAAACGAGAATTTAAAGAAGGAAGCCAAGTTTTTGTTTTGGCACCTTCTCCTGCAAATAAATTAGCTGTTCAATGGCATGGCCCAGGAACAATTGAATCTAAAATCTCTGATACTAACTACATTGTCTCTTTGCCTAATAAGAAAGAGAAATCACAAATTTATCATGTGAATTTACTAAAGCCCTATTACAGTAGATCCAACGTTATAAATCTTGTTGAGTTAGATGAAATGAAAGATCCTCCAGATTTAGAAATTGAATTCCCATTTATTGGAAACAACTCAAATATTTTTAACTGTTCTGAATTAATTCAAAAAAATAATTCAGTAGAGAGATTAAGTAAAGAACAGATTCGAATCTTAAGTGAATTGCTATGTAAATATTTTGACATATGTTATTTTATAGTTATGTGGTTAAGGTTATTATGTTTTGTTATTAGTTATTTGAGTTGTAAGACTTTTACTCATGTAAAAGTCCATCCGGAGGGGGAAGGAGTTGTAACGTGCTAAAAAGGCGAGAATCAGTACAGCGCATACGCGCCAGATTCTGCCGTCCTCCTCCTTTCCGGTTATATTGTTTTTTGATTGTTTTAGAAAAGTGTATTCTCAGAGAGACAACGCACTGGAGGTGTGCTTGTGGCGGTGTCCGCCAATGACATTGTCATGATCATTAAGTGGAAATTGTTTTAAAATAATTGTAAATAGTAAAAATTATGTATATACTTAAAAATTATTTTCATCAATAAATTTAATTTAATTTAATTGAAATTGTCATCAATTGCCTTACCACCTCGGTACGCTACAGTAATTACGCAGAGGGCTTGCGACAAGGTAATTCTTAAGGCTCTGGTGATATTCTGCGAATTGTCGCTGAATGCTCGTGAGGTGCCTGATCTTGTGAGCAGTCATAGGCAGGGCCCAGGCAGAGGATCAAGATTGATTTGGCTTCTTTAGTAGTACTTGATATGTCCAAGGTTTTATAGACAAAGTTTTGTGTTCAAATTTTATAAACAAATGGACAGATCTGAACCTTGATCTGTCCAATATCCAAATCTGTTCATTTGTTTTTACTGATGAAATTTTAAAGGGTTTCAATCAGCTTAATACCTTGGTTATCTGGCACTTGAGAAAATATGATTTGTCCCCCTTTGAAGGAAATTCTGCAGCTTTTTGAGAATGCCAAATGGATTGTATCATCATTTAAATTGACTGTGGTTATGGAGGTAAAATTAATATTAGTTGGTAGGGTGACTTTATTAATCTCTTCAAATTGAGAATTAGTTTCTTTGTCCAGATAATGCAAAGAGTCATTTAAATTATTAAGAAAATTTGGGAAAGAGCTGGATCTACTATGTGTTGTAATCAATCGAGTTTTGAAATGGGGTTGGGAATAAACCATAATGTATCTCTGGAGTTATCAGTAGCAATAAAGATAGAAATATACAATTTAGGGTGTCAGCATATTAAAGAAAATAAATATGCATACAAAGACGGAAGTGACCTAGATGCCACATCCCACCCCGCCTCCCAAAACCACACACCCGATATATAGATTGAAAAGAGGCAGACTCTTGAAGGGGAAAAATAAAAAAATATATAAACAAAACCAGATTGCGATTTTTGACATTAGCAAGGAGGCAAAATAGGCGTATTATGGGAGTAGATTAAATTAGAAGTCGACTGCCTTGTCTAGTAGTCAGAGTGCCTGACTACGGATAGGGTGGTCCTGGTTCGAATCCCGGTTCGGGCATGGATGTACTCTTTCTCATTCCATCTATCCTGTCTTTGTCCTTTCTGTGCATGAATGAGGTATGAATGGTTGCCTACTCTATACACGAGTCCCTATGGCATGTGTGTACTGAATCAGTCGGACACTCCACACCAAATATGGCCTGGATGAAAAAGGGGAGCAGCGCATCCCATATTGTCAGCTTAGCTGGCACAAGACAAAAAAAAATTAAATTATAAAGAAAGATGTAAGAATTAAAAAACTGAAATTAATTGGGAAGTGAAAAAAATCACATGTACAGTGACAAAAAATACAAGACGCTAAAAAATTAATTAATAAATAAATATAATAAAAAACCTTATTTTTTATATTAATTTAAAATTACTTTTACTGCAATATTGTGACAATATACTAACTCAAATCATTAGATTTATTTAGTGAAGTGATTGGAATTAGTGAGATATATGGTCCAATTTGTGTAGCTTGATGTAATTAAATCAGTTTTAGTTTCAATTTGGATTTAAAACATAATATTATATATATATATATATATATATATATATATATATATATATATATATATATATATATATATATATATATATATAAATTTGAAAGAAAAAACACACACCTGAAAACTGAAAGAACAAAACTGAAAGAAAACTGAACACAAAATGCTGAAAGAAAACAACACAAATAAAAAGTTAAAAAAAAAATTATTTAACATTTTAATCAAACTTGACCTCTATTTGGAAAAATAGAATGAGCTTAATAAAATTTAGTTTGTTGTGCTAAAATCGAAATATTAATTTGCGAATTATTGGACTTTTAAACTGATTTTTAAAATATTTTAAAGTTTTTATAATTTGATAACTAATTAAACTATTTTCTAGAAATTATTTTTGAAAGTAAGAGAAGACATTCTACCAAAAAAGACACTAAGTCGCAAGGATAATTGGGGCCCGAGATAGAGCTCTGCTACGTTAAGGAGGGCGTGGTCACCTAAGGATGACGAAGAAAGTTGGGTGACCGAAATTTAGAAATTAATATATTATAGGCCAATGAGAATGTGGGGGCTTAACCAGTCTAAATTCCTAGTCTACCAAAGAAACTCCAGCAAAATGTGTAAATTGTGGTGGACCCCACCCAGCCAACTACCAAAATTGCCCAAGTGCCCCCCCCCAAACAAACTGAAACACTTTTACAAGCAACACAAAATCAGGGAAAATATAACTCAGAATAAAAACCCCATAAATAATAGTTCAGACTTCCCACCATTCCCAACAGCAGACTCGAACCCAAACACATCAAACTTCAACACAAACATGAACTTCACAGTTTTCTCTAACCTAAGTGAAATCTTAAAATTCTGCAAAACAGTAAATCAAATATTCGGAAATAGATTATAAGAATTTAATAAAAAAAGTGGAAAATATAAGTAACCCAAATGAAAAAATTCATGAGCTAATTAACTTCATTGGAAACACAAATATACCTAGCGCAAACACAACACATGAATAAATTACAAAATAAATTCACAATAATAACATGGAATGCACAAAGCATCAGAAATAAAAAAACATGAATTAAATCTTTTCCTCAAGTGCAGAACCCAGAAATATTACTTGTACAAGAAACTTTTTTAAAATTAAATGAAAAATAAAGATTACCAAATTACAACTTTATACACACACCAAGAAACTGCTCACCAAAATTCCCCAAAGGAGGTACAGGTATCTTGATTAAAAATCATCTACCCTATAAACAGATCACGCCTCCAAACCTCCAATACAGTGAAGCAATCATTGAAATTTATCCCCTAAACGAAAAATCAATCATAATATGTTCACTTAACATCCCCCCAGATACACACCCAAATTACACAACAGATATTGAAAACATACTTTCACTTAGATATAGAATAATTTTAGCAAGTGACTTCAATTGCAAACACCCTAACTGAAAATGTCTAAAATCAAACATAAATGGCCACATCTTAAGCAACTTTATTATTAATGCAGATCTGCAATTAATATCTCCACAAACACCAACAAGATACAGCACAAACACACAAAGCATTATTGATTTCGCAATAGCCAAAGACCCCCCATACCTTAATGAAATAACAACACTTAATGAATTATCATCTGATCACCTACCTGTAAAAATTGAATTCCAAACTAACATACAAACTAAGCCTCACCCAACGTGTATAAAAACTAACTGGGAAGAATTCCAAGCCAATCTAGATTCAGTACACCTAAACTTCACCCCCATTTTAACAGAAAAAGAGCTGGATGACAGAGTAGTCAACCTAACAAAAAATATACAAATCGCATACCAAAACTCAACAAAAGAAAATACCATTATTAAACCAAAAACATCACCAGAAGTTAAAATTCTGATTAAAACAAGAAACAAAATCAGAAAACAATACCAAAAAAATAGAAATCCCCAAGATAAAATATAACTTCAAAAATTAAATCAACAAATTAAAACATTACTTTATCAACAAGAGCAAGAGCATTGGGGAAATTTTATTGAAAATCTTAATGTACAAAGTGGCTCCCTCTGGAAGGCAACTAAAAACCACAAAGACACAAATTCCGAACATAGAACACCAAGGAATAAATTATATAGCACAAAAAAAAAAAAAAAAAAAACAGAAATCATAACAGAACAATTCCAAACGCAATTCAAAAATGACAACAAAACAGATACAAACGCAGAAAACGTAATTAAGAACACAATAGACAAACTTAATAAATACTAACATAATAGTTCCAATAAATAATTTCACTAAAAGTATCAAAAAATTAAAAAATGGAAAAGCCCCAGGAAAAGACCAGATAACTAATAAAATGATTAAATACCTCACCCCAAAATACATAATTAATCTAACAATCATAATAAATAGCATACTAAAACTAAACTACTTCCCAAAAGCATGGAAAAGAGCAGTAATCAGGCCCATACCAAAACCAGGGAAAAATCGTAATAAACCTGAAAATTACCGTCCAATTAGTCTTCGTTCAACGCTAAGCAAAATAACAGAAGAGTAAATTTTAAATCAAATCAAAAATTTCCTTGACAAACACAAAATCATAATAAGTGAACAGTTTGGTTTCAGGACAAAACACTCTACAATACATGAAATACTAAAAGCAACAGAATTCATACATGAAGGTTTCATTTATGGCCAAGCCACAGCAGCAGTAATGCTGGATGTGGCAAAAGCCTTTGATGGAAGGGCTGATGTATAAACTTGTCAGTATCAAGCTTCCAATTTACCTAATTAAACTAATTAAATCTTAACTGAAAGAAATTTTATAGTTGAGTTTGAAAAGGAAATATCTACCACCAAAAATAACTTAAGCGGCGTAAGGAAGCAAACTTGGCCCAGTTCTATTCCTACTCTATATGAATGACATACCAAAAACAAACCAAAATAAAATAGCACTTTTTGCAGATGATACAGCCATACTTAGAAGAGGTCAATTAAGTAACTCCCTTATTGTAAATCTAAATTTGTATATAAATCTAATTGTAAAATGGTTCACCCGATGGAAACTATCACTAAACGTAGACAAAACACAGCCATTATTTTTTCTAACTCAAGCAGACTTTTAAAAGAAATCAAAATTCAAGACCAAAAAATTAATTGGCAACCCAAAGTTGAATATCTAGGAGTTACCATGGATAGGAGACTAACATGGACTCCACACATTGAAAAAGTTAGGCAAAAATTCATTGCCATAAAAACAAAATTATATCCCCTCCTAGGAAAATACTTTAAACTAAACTTCAAAAATACAAAACTTATCTATACCACAATCCTGAGACCGGTTCTAATGTATAGCTCAGAAATATACGGATCAACTGCAAAAACTAACTTCCATAAAATTGAAGTACTACAAAACATTATACTCAGACTCATCACAAAAACACCATGGTATATTAGGAATAACAAAATTAGGGACGAAACAGAAATAAACACATTAATACAACACATGTCAAAACAAGCAAATAAATTCTATGAAAATATTAAAACCCACCCAAATGAAGAAGTAGCCAAGCTCTCACAGTACGACATTCATGACTACATTAATAAGAAAAGACCAAAAACAATATTAAAAAATATACAAACAATCAAAATGTAAATAAAAAAAAAAAAAAAACTCGGGATGAAAACATAAAGGGGGGGGGGGGTGGACTGAAGAGGAGCGAAGACAGAGGTCAGCCTCTGATTGGAAGAGCACCCCAAGATGCATGTGCAGCTATTTTTGCACAAGACACTGTTTGAAATCGGCGACAGGTCCTGGAAACGAAACTAAAAACAAAACTAAAACTCCTTAACAGGAAAACTTTGGCATCAACTCCTAAACTATTAAGACTTTTACTCTCTTTCTCTCTTTTCATTTCTTTTACATAATAATAAATAAAAATAAAAGGAAAAGAAAAAACCACATTAAAAAAAAGACAAATAATAATTTATAAATATTTATGCTTATATATAGATCTCTCTTAGATATTTAGATTAATATCAATCATTTAATCAATAAAACTTTTGATTAAACTATATACATATATATAACCAAAAAATATACACTCACATATATAGATATACGTATGTGTATATATATATATTATATGCACTTATAAAAGTTTCACTATATATACTTTCATTATATATATACAAAACTTATTATTTTCTCAATCTAAATGGAAATTTCAATATAAATGAAAAATTCTTTCTTTCTTAATAAAAGGAGCAAATTAAATACTGTGCACTAAAAAGGTTATTCCACTGTTAATTAGAAATTCCCAGACTGGAGGTAGGAGTTTGACTCCAGGGACTCCGTAAAAATCTATATGGTTCCAGGTTCCAATCCCTAGTCTCTAGGACACACACAGATAGAGCGCGACTTTTGAAACTGCTATGGTGGGGGTGGCCATAATTTAGTATTTAGCTAATTGAAATGTTTCAAAAATAGAAATAAACTAGATTCAGCAAATGATTATTTTAGAGTTAATAATGGCTAATTGCCTTATTTAGCTATTTTTATTAAGATATTATTTAGTTAATACGGTCCTATAGTCAAACATCTTCCCTGAGCAATGCATTTTCACCTCAATACATTTTTATCCTTTGCGTTGGAAATTAGGTTAATAAAGAGTTAAATATAGTACTTTATATATATAAAAAAGTTAAATATATAATTTAATTAACTAATAGAGTTTAGAATTAGATTTTAGAATGAATGTAATTAAGTATAGTAATAAATTATAGAATGTAATTATAAATTAGAATGTAATTAACAATATAATTTAAAATTTTGACCTTAACAAGATTTTAAAGGTTTGCTAGTGTTTCGCCTCGGAATATTAACTATAGCACCACTGTCTTAGTGTCACGAAAATATATAAAAAAGCAGAAGAAAAACGCTCCCACACAAAGCGGAATGAAAAGTTTCTTTCTCTATCTGTCACCCAGCTAAAGCGGTGATTATTAATGTTTCTATATTAAAAATAAAATAATTAATTGCGAGACCATCTTGACTCAATTTAAACATTCAGTCCACTGTCAAAGCAACAAAATTTACATTCGTAAAACAACATTTGGTCGGACTCGAGCCAGAGGTCTTGCTATGCGATATGGATAAATCGAAACCAGAAAAAATGAACACTTCAAGCTTAATAGAAAAGTTAAATCGAAGCAAACGTGCTGTTAAAGGAAATATTAAGAAAATTGAGAATTTAATTGCTGAAAACAAGGAAACATATGCTACCAACACAACGGAACTTGAAGTGAAGCTAAAGAGAACAGAGCAATACCAAAAGACGACTCACAAAGAATTAAGAGAGTAGCAACATTACGAAATCACTGATTTTGAAGGAATTCCAGGAGTGGAAGTAGAGATATCGATGCTTCAGTTGATCGCCTCGAGAAATGAGAGGTAAGCTTACGAATTTTACTCCATTCATTCAAAGGTACAATAAATTTCGTCAATAATTCTAATAAAGCTGAAGGTATTATTTACATTAGAATACGCTTGCCTGAAATACCACTTTCACAGTTTTCTCTGCAGCTTATACTGGGTGGGCCAATTTTAAAGCTCAGTTCTTTAATTTAATAATGAACAAAACTCAGTTAAATGATTTTCAACGATTACATTATTTGCGAGCATCTTTCAAATCGGAAGCTAAATTATTAGAATCGTCTGATGATAGTTTTGAATATTTATTTAAAATTCTTGAAGAACGTTTTGAAAATCAAAGATTGATAGTTGATTTTCATAGTTCAGCTTTATTAAAATATGATAAGATTCATATGAATCTGCATGGGAACGACGTTCTTTCGTAGATTGCATCAAAAAACATGTAAGAGCATTAAAGGTTTTAAATTATGAACAAAAATAATTATCGGATATTTTATTGGTAAATATTATCCTTCAAAAACTAGATACAGAAACCAGGAAACAAATCTATAATTTTACTTAAAAACATCTGAAGTACCTCAATTTGATTCATTGATAACATTTATAGAAGAGCGTAGACCAATGTTAGAAAGCATTAGCTGTACTCTAATCTCTAAAATAATGTTAAGCCGAAATCTTTTGTAGCGCATACAAACAATTTTCATTCAAAATCATGTGTCCTATGTAAGAATTCACATCACCTATTTAAATACATCATGTTTCAAAATATGAGTTTTAATGAGATAAATGATTTTATTCAACGTAATAATTTATGTAAAAACTGACTTCCTTCTCATTCTGATTGATATATGTAGGTCAAAATTTAAGTGACAAGTGGCTGCAATGCACAGCTCATAATTCACTTCTGCATCAGTCACAAAATGAAACAAAAAAACTGATGATTCTTCGAAGGTCACAGATGTTTAGTGTGAAGGAGACGTCAGGTGGCGACGACCATCTGAACGCGCACTTTGATCTGTATAAAAAAGGGAGAAAGGATGAAAATGAGGCGCCTTTTAAACTCAGGTAGGGAATAAAACTAAAGGAAAACAAAATAAATACTTCTGGAATACCTGGCGTATCGGTAAAAGGAAAATATGCAGGAAAAATGCTGAAGTTTCAAATGCTGATAAAAACATTTTTACGTTGTTTAGAAATGGTACCGCAGATTACGGATTGAATTCCTACTACTAAATTGGATATTTCAAACATAAGAATTCCGATTTCTATGGAATTGGCAGATCCAAAGAAGAAATCGACGCGTTGATTGGTAGTGTGAATTATTTTTTGAAATTTTAAAGACTGAACAAGCACGAACATTAGATGGCAATTTATGACTGCAAGTTAGTCACTCGGGACATTTAACGGATGGATCGCTACAGCATTTCATTATTCAAAAGTACCGTTGTTTATTGAATGATGCAAATTTAGAATTCGATTTAAAAGGTCTTTTGAATTAGAATCCATCCCAGGGGATGATAAAGATTTTATTAAACATTACATTTTAAGACTGGTAGATTTATAATGCAGTTACCATTGAAAAATGGTGCAAGGGAAATGTTAGGGCTTTCCAAAGAAAATGCTATATGGAATAGATTAGATAAAAATAAAATGATGGCAAATTTGTATCGAGAATTTATGGAAAATATTAAATTTAGGACATATGGAAAAAATTAAAAATAACGAGGTCACTTATTATACTGCGTTGCATAGAACCAACATGTATTTTCAGCTTAGCATACAGCAATTGGAATAAATGATTGAAATAAATATTTTTCTTGAAATTATTCAAAATAAGAATGACAATAACAAAGTAAAAACATTACTCATGCTTATATTTTCATGTAATAAAATAAAAAAATACAATTTTAGGTTGCAAAATGATAGTAACGCCCATACTTTTTAGTGGAATAATTGATCCCAGAGAAGCATGCGCAGTTGGGTTTCAACAAACAGGTATATAAAAGTTTCATTTGATCAACTAACATAACCTTACATGTATTTATTTTAAGCACGCATAATTTATTGATTTGAAAAGATGTCACTAAGTATGGGTAGGAAAATACCATTATGTGATATTGAAAAAGGACAAATTACGGCTTTTAAACAAGCAGAATTGTCTTCACTTCTTCTACTTCTTCTTGTATATAGCAAGACATATTGGGCGTTCACCACACGTAGTCAATAATGCTCTCTATCTTGGATCCAAATATGGGACAAAGAAATCCACTGGAAGACTTCGAAAGCTAACAAAGTGGCAAGAAAGATTAGTTGTAAAGAAGTTAAAAGTTGGTGAAACATTGAACAGACTATCACAAGACCCCACCATCAAAGTTCACAAGTCAACTTCATCAAGAATAGCTCGGCGGAACGAAGATCTAGAGAATATGATAATGAAAAAGCAACCAAGACTTACAGATCTTCACAAATGAAAAAGGATGCAATGAGCTAAAGAACACATGACCTGGAAAGAACAGTGGACTCAAGTAGTGCTCAGCGACGAAACTAAAATTTCAATCTAGATGGTGTTGACGGTTGGACATTCTATTGGATGGATCTCCAAAATGAGCCACGCATTTTTCCTAAGAGACAGTGCGGGGAAGCATCGTTAATGGTTTTGGCTGAATTTGGCAATGGGGTGGGCGGACTAACATTATTTTTCCTACTGGTCGAATGAGAGCAATAGACTATCAAAACTTATTAGAAGAAAATCTGTTGCCTTTTGGAGAAGAAATTGGAGGTTCATTTTGGAAGTTCCAACAGGACAATGCTCATTGTTGCAAACTCGTCTTGGGAATGGTTCCTGGACAACGGAATGCAAGTAATCGAATGACCTGCTTGTTCTCCTGTCACGAACCCCATGGAAAACGTCTGGGGTGTTCTAAGCAGTACCGTATACGCAAACGGCAAGCAGTATTCAACGGTTAAAAAACTGAAAGACTCTGTAATTACAGGATGGAAGAAACTGAATGCAGATATACTCAAACGCTTAATCGAAAGCATGCCTAATTGATTTTTTTTAACTTTTAACCAAAAAGGGTGCTCTTACAAAGTATTAACTGAAAGTTTTTAAAGTATTAACTATCATTTTGCAACCTAAACTTTGTATTTTTTATTTTATTACATGAAAATATAAACATGTTTTTACTTTGTTATTGTCATTATTATTTTGTATATTTTCAATAAAAATATTCATTTCCATCATGTTACTGTATGCTAGGCTGAAACTACATAATGGTGGTTCTATCATTATGCAACAGGGTGGTATATCCCTCATCATGCTGTATGCATATAAGCCAGAAAAATCATCTTATTCGCATTTTAAAAGCAGTTTTCGATGCGTCCTGTAAAACCACTAATGCTCTCTGAACTCTGTTCTATTAAACGGAGGGACTATTCATCAAGATATCTTTTCTCTGGTTAATAGAGTTAGAACTTATAGATATGCTTTTAGTGCTGACATAAAGAAAATGTTTAGACAGATTTTGATAGATCCGAAACAGAGAGGCTTGCAACGAATCGTTTGGAAGGCAAGTCAAGACACTTCAATGAAAATTTATGATCTGTGTACCGTACCTTATGGAACGGTAAGCTCCCCATTTCTAGCAATGAGAACATTGAAAGCATTGGTTGAGGAAAAATGCAAGGATTTCCCCGAAGTTGTTGCAATTACTTATTTATATGGATGATTTCCTAAGTGGAGCTGATACTTTGGAAAATCCCAAGCATTTACAATTACAGCTTATGAAACTTTTAAGGCGTGGCGGAATGGAGCTCCATAAATAGATTTCCAATGATCCAGATCTGTTATAAGAGGTTACGAGTTCAGATTATTCATTTAAAGAAACTTCTCATCAAATGCCGGTAAAGGCATTAGGAATGATGTGGCAACACCAAGCAGAGATTATTTCCCCTTCAAAGTATAGGACATAAGGATTTGCACATAAGAGGAGAAGTCTTCTCAGTTATTGCCAAACTATACCATCCTATAGGTAAAGATCTTTATGCAGAGTCTTTGGCAACAAAAGTTGGATTGGAAAGACCAGATTTACTTAAGGAGTGGAAGGAATTTCTTCTAAAATTAGAAGAGGTAAATCGAATCACTATACCCAGATATGTCCTTACTGAAGATGCCGTCCGAATAGAGATCCATGGCTTCGCAGATGCAAGTCAGAAAAAATATGCTGCCTCACTGTACATAAGATGATGTTGCACTAAGTCTGGACAATTTCAAACAAGGCTTCTTTGCAGTAAATCAAGAGTAGCTCCTTTAAAACCAGTAACCATTCTGGAACTGGATTCTAAAACCAGCAACACGTCTGGAGCTTTGAGCCGCACTGCTTCAAGCTAGATTAGTCAAAAGGGCTATACCAATCTTATGATTACCCATTAATAAGGTCATTTTATCAATGTTTATCTTCGTTTACCATTGTGTCCATTCTCTTATTCGCATTTATCCCTGTCCCTGCTTTTATTCGTTATCTACATATTAGATCCTAGGGTAAATGGGCGCCCTCTCGGAATCAAACTGTGCAAATTCTGGTCAGACATCTTTCTGCCTAGCTTGAGAGTAGTTGTGTAGACTCTTTTTTGTGTATCATTGGAAATGTTCTTTAATGTTATTATTTTATTGTAACTATCTTTTTTGTAACTGGCTGTTGTGTGTGTGTGTGTGTGCTATTAAACCTATGTTTGTGCACCACTGCTTTCTCTCTACTTCATTTTATACCTAAAAGTTACTGATTACACACACTTCCATATATATATATATATATATATATATATATATATATATATATATATATATATATATATATATATATATATATATATATGCTTCATTACATCAAATTTAATGAATTTATAATTAAAAATCGATGTCATACTACGATTTATTGAACCAGGTGTAAGGAAACTCTCGGATAAGCAAGTGTAATCAGGAAGTCTGCACGCACACACACATTATTACAACAGACGCTCGTTTTTACTAACTCGCGTGGACATGTAGAATAGTTCAGTTCTTAAAATTGAAAGTTCGTAAAATGGAAAAATAATGTATTAGATTATTAAGAACTAATTTTTTTTTACAAAATTACTTTTTCTGTATAAATAAAATATTATTAGAAAGATTTATGCTTAATGTACTATTAGAAACACACGTGCGAAATAAGATTCTTGTAATCCTTAGTAAAATAAAGTATGACAGCGCTTTATGCTGATGATGCGGCTATGTGGACAGGCATTGGAAAACTCTATTTGTGAGAAACAATAAAATACCTGGCTCCTGACCACGAGCTGTTGGTGTAGCATGTTTCCGGGTGATAACTGGACATGACTATCTGCAAAAGCATCTGCATTGAATAGGTGTGATGGACTCAGTTCATTGTCCACTGGGCAATCATGATGATTTGGAAGCTGCTCACCTTCAGGGCAGTTCTGCCCTGAAGTTTTAAAGTTAATGACTGACAACTCTTTTGAGGTTACTAAGGGATTTTATTCTTGTTATATTTGTTCATCTTTTTACTGAGCTGCTCATCGATTAATGGTAGAGATGCCAAGGACGGGTGTAGGATAAAAAAAAAAAAGGATTCAAACTTAAAAACAATTTTATTTTATTGATTTGATACTCACCACGCAATTTTCTAAAGCCCACACTGTGTCTGGTTTTAAATTTTTGCAGCAGACCATCAGATGATTTAAAATCTTTTATATTCAGCTTCATAGCAAAGCAGTGGGATTTCACTTTAATGACATTACCGTCAACAGGATTTTTCATTCCTCTCAACGAAGCAAGCAAAGCTTTTTTCTTCCAGTTTAGGATGTTTTACTTATCTACAGTATTTTCGAGAGGGAGCTCTTGTTTGGCTCTGTTAATTTGGTACTTTGGAACTTTCATTTTTTAAGGATTTTTTTCCAAGTTTTTAAAATAATTGAGAGGTTGTTTTTTGGAATTAGATATTTTTGACTTTAATGTTTTTTTGTCGACTTCTTTTAAAAGTTTCTTTTTTACCTCACCGATAAACATAACGTTTCTTCAAATGTGACAAATCCTCATCGAAAATGGCTCAATCTTTCTCCTCTCAACAAGCAAAAATAAATAAATTGAGATGTTTCAATCAAATAAACAAATTACAGAACAACTGAGTTCTAATTTTAAAATCCCCCCTTTCTATGTTCTTACGTACGAAAGGAGCAGGAGTCGAATTCGGCACAGTGGCACTTTCCCATTAAATGTCCGTTATCTATATATCCTCGACTATTGTTCCCATAATGTCTGGAATGCCTGTACATCTTGCTTCGTTCTTCACGAATCAAACAAGTTTTCAGATGTTATATAAGAACGAAATCATATAAAAATTTTTAAAAAATCTGATTATAAAAAACAACATAAATTTAAAAAAATGGAAAAGAAAACTGTTTGTGAGAAATGAAAATTTGCAAAAAGAAAGATTCTTCACAATTTTAGTTTATAAATGGGAGATAAAATTATCATTGTGTCTATCGCTTCAAAGTACTAATTCGTAAAACCGAGCATTTTCTGTTACAATTGATTACAATAACTACACAACTAACTGTTGATTAACTTAATTGTTGATTACAGTTTGCTTAAATTTGCATTTGCTGCAGTCAAAGATTACAAACTGATTTACTTACTGAAGAAACCAATTGTGATTGCAGCAGGGAACTGGGTTTTGTCTCGCATGTCATTCTGGAAAGTGGGAAAAGTGGCAGCACCGCCAAACGCAAACAGGATCGTTCCAAAAGACAGGAAAAAAGACATCACTGTCGGAGGAGACATCGTTGGAATTGGTGCTACAACCGCTTCCTTGGCGATTAAAATAACCAATAAAAGGCAAGCAGTGGCTGTCGTCGCCAAAGCAATTAAGGCTGCTGGCCTGGAAACAAATTGAAAAGAATCCATGTAAACTTGAAGACGGGAAACATAGTTATAATACATCAAATTATAATCAAGTTATAATACATCATGTTATTAGTAAATATGGTATCCTCGGCAGCAAATATTTTATAAAATGAATCCAGTAATCAATAAATTCATCAGTTTACAACCAAAATTTAAAACGTACAACCCAATTCTTTTTAAACCTGGAATAAGTTTAATTAGCATTTTTATAAATTATTTTAGAATACTTTTAAATATAAATTTTGAAACTGAATTATGAGTATACCTCTAAATTCTCAAAAAAAGAGCAAAAATATACCATGGGCAATTGGTTTGGCTTTTAAGTTCTAATACGCCTTTTTAATAGACTAAGGGAGCTGTGATTTTTTAAAAAAAGTAACTAATTTATCTAAAATGAGTAAGTATTTACCAATGTGTAAATAATTTACAAAAATGAAATTTGTTTATAAAAGTTGGTAGTTTCTGTTTTTTTTTTAGGAAGTTTAAGCATTTAAGACGATTTTGCTAAATAACTAGCTATTTACCTTCATAAAGTAGTTGCCATTTTACAGGATTTACTAGCGATAAATTTCTGTTTATGGCCCTTTTTAATGTTGGTCCCGTTTACTTAGATAATATCCACTTTATTCCTATCAGGAAACCTAAGTATTAAGGGTAACTTACCTTCGTAAAGTAAAAAATCACTTTATAGGATTAACAATGATAAATTTTCTTTTTCCTTTCATAGTCCATTCCAATTTGGATTATTTGGATGTAATTTATTTTAATAATTTCCAAGTTACTACTTTCATTAAACCTAAGTATTTAGAATAAAAAAGTATTTACTTTCGTAAAGTAAAAAAGCATTTGATTAGATTAACCAAAGATAGTTTTTCTTTTTCCTTTTCTAGTACTTTCCGATGTTGGGGCGCTGAATTTCACTTAAGAGACATTCACTTCATTCTTTTGAGGAACCTAAACATTTAGGGTAACTAGGAATATTTACCTTCGCAAATGGAAAATCACTTTATAGGAATAACCAAAGATAAATTTTCTCTTAGTCCTTTCCTTTATATACGCTTTACGTACGGTATCTCGCTTATTTAAACAATATCCACTTCATTTCTATTTGGAAACCTACGTATTTAAGGTAACTAGGTAGTCCGCTAAATAATTAGGTATTACCTAATTAAATTAAAGAAATCGCTTTATAAGAATTAACCAAAAATAAGTTTCCATTTTCTTTTAATAGCTACACTGCTGGCGACCGTAAATGCGACACCCTGAAGGAAACATATAAATAACATGAAATTTACAACATGCATTAGCGGAGATAAGATATGCAAATGAATAGAATTTCAGCGCATATGCACATCCCGCTCGCCTATGGTGACACTTCAAAGCCTATTTAAGGATTGGAAATTTCGACGATTTCAAGTTCGGCAATTATGTTTTACTTGCGGTTTTTTTTTTCAAGAAAAAAATCAATTATGCTTCGTATAAATAAGCAATCAATTTTTAATCAAGTATCCGAGTTCTACAGAGGAAGGATAGTGGATTACCGAGATTGTGGATTATCTTTCAGGGAAATCGGTAGTCGTGTTGGACGAAATCAGACAACTGTAATGCAGATATGTGATCGTTGGAGGCAAGGGGATACGACAGACCGACGTGTTCAATAGCATTCACCTCATTGCACCACTTAACGTGATGACTGTTAAATTGTGCGCATGGCAGTAGCGGATCACTCAGACCCATCACGAACTATAGCACCGCATATTCAGTCTGTAAAGCATCATCAAGTGCCTGGGCTTACCATTAGAAGACGTATACAGCAGAGTGGTCTGCCCACAAGACGTCCATTGCTTCGTCTACCCTTAACGCAGAACCACAGACGTCTCCGCTGCCAATGGTGCAGTTGAAGAAGGTTGTGGATAGAAGAATAGAATAAAATTGTCTTTATTGACGAATCAAGCTTCTGTCTCCAACA
Organism: Latrodectus elegans; assembly: GCA_030067965.1. Lineage (NCBI taxonomy): Eukaryota > Metazoa > Arthropoda > Arachnida > Araneae > Theridiidae > Latrodectus > Latrodectus elegans. The sequence goes on from CM057814.1 coordinate 126,008,872, forward strand.
CCACGATGGTCGCATTCGATTCTGGGGACACCATGGAGAGAGGATACTGAGCAGCTGCGTTATGCACCGTCACACTAGTCCTGCACCTGGTATTATGGTATAGGGCGGTATTGGATATTACTCTCACACTTCTCAAGTACGCATTACCGGTACTTTAAACAGCCAGCGCTACATCTCTGAGGTGTTTCAGCCAGTTGTATTTCCTTACCTTCAAGGCTAGCCCACAACCACATTTGAGCAAGATAAAACGCGACCACTCTTGGCACGCATTATCCAAGGGTTCTTCATCAATCGCCAGATTGAACTGCTTCCCTGGGTGGTTCGTTCTCCTGATCTTTTGCCGACGATAGAAAACATGTGGTCAACGGTTGTTCAACGACTGACTCAGATTACATCCCCAGCTGCCAGCCCTGATCAACTTTGGCAACGCGTGGAAGCTGCTTTGTCTGCTATACGCCAAGAACATATTCAAAGTCTCTTTGAATCAATGCCAAGGCATGTGGCAGCGGTGATCTCCAACAAAGGCGGTTGCTCTGGCCACTGATTTTGGAAGGAACCCCACTTCACAGAAGTCTATAAGTTTAATCATTTGATATTTGATCAGCATGTTATCTACAAAATAAGTTTTGTTGTCATATGTCTTGTCTTTCTTGGTGTTGAAATTTGGGTGGCCAACAGTATACTTCCTATTTTGAGGTCTAGGATCTAGTTTACATATTTAATTTTCATTTCATTTCTTTCTTTGAAGAAGAAACACATGTATGCGTAATAAGATGCCGAGATAAATATTTGTGATTTTATAATATAAATATAAAACTTTTTCATCCTCTTTTTCTAAAAAAATTGTCTTCCCTTTACAGAAATCAAGCATGTATGTATTGGAATGTTTGGTATGATACAAATGATATATATTTCATTGCCTGAAGCTATATATATAATAAATTTTTTAATATCTTATATTCTCATTTTGTAAGCATATTCTTAAACAGTTAATCCAATACAAATATGTGTTTTGATTTTATGATAAAGCCGCCAAATTTACAATACAAAATTATCGTTTTCTCAAAGAAATACGAAAAAAAAGAAAGAAAAAATAGAAATTTGATTGATTGTTACTATATTTGTAAATTTTTATGCTCTTTTTTCACAAGCGAGTTTTAAAACTGACAACGCAAAACAACTTTTTTTCCTAAAAACTAAAAGAAAAAAAATTCTTTTAATAATTTTTTATTTTTTTTATTTTACAAAAGTTGATGGTTTTTTCCATGCGTCGGATTTCAAACTTACAGTATCAAATTTCTATTAATGCCAAAATATTTATTATATATAAAAATTTCATTTTGGTTAGTAATTCCAATAATTTATATAACAAGGAATATTTTCCTCAATAGTTTGTTTCTGAAGATACGTAAAACTAGAGTGCTATCATAAAAGAAGAAATTAGAGAAATCAACACTTAGAGGAATGTGAAAATTTACCTCACCAAAAGTCATTTGGAGTTCCAAGCCACATCAGGAAGCAGAGAGGGGTGGCCAATATGAGGATCCAGTAGCAGAAACAGATGCCCCAACTGGAAGTGAGGCTGCTAAACAGCTGGGAGGACAGCAATAGGAACACCGTCCCCACGCCTAGCAGGTTGATGTCAATGGCGAAAGATACAAAATACCTGTGAAAAAAATAAACACAGAAATATATTCGTTTATTTTAATTGGCGATTTAAAGTATAAAATCTAAATTATCTGTAAATTCAAGCATCGTGATAAGAGACACTACATTAAATCGCTTTGCGTATACAATATTGGCAAAAGCAAAGATTTTCGAGAAAAAGGAGGATGAAACAATACTTGAATATCATCCCATTTTAAAGATATGGGAGAAAACACATTTAATTCTTGTGCAATAGTTCGAAAAACAGAAGAGTTGTAGTTTAGTTGTCATCTAACGTTAAATTCTCATGTAAGGAAAATAGCAGGTTCTAACAAGTGATTGGACCGAAGAGTCCATGCTAAGAAACCCATGTTTGCATTGCATTGCTTGTCGCCGGCAGGTCTACATAGACGAGAGTCGGGCTGTACCTTAAGGTTAACGGGTTCGGAATACTTGCCCATCACCAAGCACCCTGAAGTTTTGAACCAGGGTCAAGTGACGAGGTCACGCCTGAGCTAGCACCATTTTATCCATATGACGCCACAACAGCGTAAGGACTTTGGACGTCACAGGTTAAACCCAACCAAAAAGCATCGGCATCTCAGCGAGGGAAAATGTGATCACCCTCCCAATCACTCACTTCGGAAAGTGATGCCTCACTTTGATGATCTTGATAGGAAGCTCGTGAAGTTATACAGCCTCTAGAACTTTAAAAACGAAAGTAGAAACGCAAAGCAAATAGAAAATTTTGAGCCAATGAGAATGCTTCATTCGATAACCTCGAAAATCTGAAACACGTCTACATTGGTCTTGTTGCATGTATGTGTTGGAATAAATGACGTTCGATACTCACTTCATTTTGATTCCGACAGCCCTGTAGGCGATAGCAGAGTAGGGGTGTCGGTTCTGCTCCCGGTACTCCTCGTACCGCTCCTCCAGGATGGTCCAGCAGCGGCTGAGCAAGATGGCGGCGTACAGGGAGATGACGCAGCAGAAGACGAGCAGCATCACCCCGCTCCACCCTGAAATCAAGAATGAAGCGTTCTCAAGAGACAGCCTTTTAAAAATTACTTCCTATTCCTTGATTGTTGAATGGCAAAATTAGACTTATGGGTGGTATGAATATTTATCATTAAAACACTGAGAATAGTTAAATTTCACTGACACAACGTCTAATAAAGGAAATAATTTTGCTATCACACCATTTGATTCCAATATATGGCACTAAAAAGCGCCAATAAGAATTCTGTAAAAATATTTATATTTGGGTGACCAATTTAAATGAAGCAGAAAGTAATCAGGAAAAACACTTAATTGTATGTAAATGCTAAGAGTGTGTAAATCATAGCTTCCTTATGGTCAAATATGAAATTTTAAACGTTTTTACATATTTAACACGATGGTCTATGAGACCATAATGACCAAGAAGGCAGTTGATATAGGTCAGCGCTCTAGCTTCCAGTCTAACAGTTCGTGAGCTCGTTTCTCCTTTCCTGTGTGGATACTAGCAATGATTTGTAATTCACTTTTAACTGCAAATCTCTTCCGAATGAGATCTTACATTGAAAAACGCCCGTAGATTTAAATTGTAAAACAAGACAGATGGCAAAGATGTTGATGTTTGTTGTTGCGTAGTGTCCGGCTGCTAGGATTTCCACCTTTCAGCACTACAAGGAGCGGAATTGATGGCACTTTATAGAGTGGTGCAACACAGTGGGTGTGCCATCGTAGCTCCGAAAGTGGGCCTGCCTTCGTCATAGAAGCAGAACACCCCCACGCTTGGCCTGCCGCCCCCAGAGGTATCATTTCACATGCAGGATACAGCGAACACAACATATTTATCGTGTCTCAGCCGACATGAGCGAACACGATGGATCTTCGATTGGGTCAGGATTCGAACTCACTACCTTCCGATGAGAACAAATGCACACACCAATAAGAGCAACGCGGCTCTGGGTACAGAAGTAATAAATAAGAAATTTATTTTATAAACTTAGATCAATTACTGCTTAGAAAGCGAAATAATGCGAGAATTCGCGAAATAATTTAGAGGGTAAACAGTTGGTGGTTGGGATTTTTCTTTCTTAAGACACGTGACTACTAGAAAATTCTTTCCTGAAGGAGTGCCTAACACTGCTATTTTAAAGATTTAAATACCTTACTAAAATATTCAGTTGTTGAAAAATTCATCACCTGGTGTCAAATAAAAACGAGAGATTTTTTTTTTTTAATTTAATTTTTCTTATTGCGAATACATGTAGTAAGAATGTAATATTTTTGAAAAATGTTGAGTTATAATTTACATGTAGTTTTCCTATGCTAATATTATAGTCAATATTTTATAACTACCTTTGAAAAGAAAAACTGATCATTGTATATTCACAATTTATGTGTACATTTTTAAAAGCATATTAAGCACTAATTTAAGAATTGAGATTCAAAATCAGAACTAATTAGGATAGATTATTTGAGTATGTTTTGACTCCTTATTTATAGAATGAAAGTCGAGGACAGGTGTGTTTGAACACACCTGTCCTCGCGGTCGCATGTCAAGGTTGACACCTGAGTCACATTTTTAACTGTCAAAAAGCTGTAGAAATTGTACATTTTTAATTTGGCAGGTGAAAAAATATGTTTATTAACAAAATTTAGTAGTTAAAAAATCCCACTTAGTATTTAATAATTCATGATTTAATTTTTTAGACTTAGATACTGTGATAAAGTTTGTGTGAAATAGCTATTGTGTGTGGGGCTAATAAGCTCATCAATAACATTAACGTTACGAAAGTGCAATCAAATTTTAAATTAGATTTTTAGTTTTAAATTTTCTTAACTTTCTATAGTCATAAAAATGTGTCGAGGAATTAGGAAATGGTAAAAAGTGAAATGACTTGTGGCAACCCCTTGTTGTGAAATTCAGAAATAAGGGCTCCAATACAGGAAAAAAAGTCAGTGACAAACTTGTAGAGCAGCACAATTTAATAATAAACGATACTTTGCGCTGTGAAATACAAAGGAAGGAACCCGCACATGCACACTGACTTGTGAGCGAGTTCCAAATGCAGCTACCTCACGAAATGCACAGAAAAGAAAAACTGGATATTACACGCAATTACAGGATAAGAGGACCACTGAGTTAGGAGTCATGATTGTATGGCCGAATGTTGAAAATAACTTCTTTTTAATATGTTGCGTGGTTACAAATTAATAATTGTTTTCTTCGTAAGTCTGAGAGCAAGGTATCATTTGGTATGCATAAATATCACTATGGCTCTACAACTTAGTAACATACTTTTTATTACATCTCATTTAGTTTTGGAGATAGGAACTTCCAAATTTTATTGCTAGACTACAGCAAACCGTATTTTGTGCAGCATAGCAAATTTTCTACATCTCAACATACTTTTCAAGAAGTTAAACGGCAAACTAAGGAGAAGAAATTTCTTTAGATTCTGAAAATAATATGAATTCCAAAAAAACAAACTAACTCACCAGCATCTGCTATAGCCCTAGGCAGTGCTAGGGCTCCGCTTCCAGCCATTTCACCAACAATGAAAACAGATGCTAGCCATAGGGACAAGCCTTTCTTTTTTTGAAACGTTGGCTGGGGACACTCATTTCCATCTTGGGGCACCTCACATTCCTGAAAAATAAGAATCAATTCTATAGGATTCAAATTCCATTGAATGTCATACAAAAATAATAACTACACTTTAAGCCAGTGGTTCTCAACCGCCGTTCCGCGGAACACTGGTGTTCCGCGAAGCTGTCCCAGGTGTTCCGCGAAAATTTTGAATATAATAAGAAACAAGAAATTTTTTTATTATTATAAAATAAATACTACATAGTTTTGTTAATTATTTGAAATTTAGCAAAAATATTCAATATTATTCTAAATTTTCGCGGAACAGTCAATAATATTAACAGTGTAATTATCAAACGACGCAGTTACGTCGTTTGGAGTTACTCCAGGGAATACCACTAAATTTCTAATGTACTCGATAATACAGGGAGCGCTACGTAGTGTTGATTTCGTGCTGTTTCTCTTTCTTCGTACGAAATAACAAAAGCGCAATTTCTGACCTGAGGTTCAGCCATAATTTAATATAAATATCTAGTTTTCGTGAGTGTGTTTTTTATTATATATATATATATTTTATATTGTTGGAAATTGATAAGATGAAATGCAAGTTGTGTAGTTTTAACAGTATTCTTATCTTTTAGTTGCTTATTTTAACATTTATACAAGACTTTTTAAATCTGAAATATGGACAAATTTTTGAAAAGAAAGAGTGAAAGTGAGGTTAATGTTGGGGCGAGTACAAGCAGGTCTTCTTCAATTGAAGGTGATATGCAAGACAACAAAAATGCCGAAAATAAACGTAAAAAGATATCCGAATCAGTTCGGAATTATTCGGAAGAATATCTGAGTTTGGTTTTACATGGAGCGGTAGTCAAGATGTTCCTATTCCGAGATGTATTATATGTGGTGAAAAATTGGCTAACAGTGCAATGGTCCCAGCTAAGTTACAGCGACACCTTTCAACAAAACATTCTTGTCTAACTTTCAAAAGGTAAAGATTATTTCGAAAGATTGCTGAAAAATCAAGAAGTGCAAGCAACATGCTTTCAGAAAGAGCGTTACAATTTCGGATAAAGCGCAAATCGCTTCTTATAAAGTGGCAGAACTAATTGCATTGAAGCAAAGCCGCATGATATCGCAGAATCGCTAATTTTGCCCGCATGTTTAGAAATTGTTAAGATTATGTTTGGCAATGAAGCGCAGCGAGACGTCCTAAAATTCCCGTTTCGGACGATACGATAAAAGAAGAATTATAGATATGTCAGGTTTATAGAGAACGCGGTGACGTCGAAATTAAGTACAAAAAATTTTGCGCTGCAAATTGACGAATCCACTGACATAAGTGGCAAAGCCCAATTAATCGGATTTATTCGCTTTGTTGACGACACTGAAATAATAAATCAGTTTTTATTCTGCAAGGAACTTATTGGTCACGCAACTGGAGAAGACATATTTAATTCAGTATCATCTTATTTGGAAGAATGGAAATTATCCTGGGAAAATTGCGCAGGAATCTGTACTGATGGAGCTCCAGCCATGCGTGGCAGTATTAAGGGATTTTGTAGTCGAGTTAAAGCAATAAATTCAAATATAGTCTCTACTCACTGCTTTCTGCACAGGGAATCTTTGATTTCGAAGAGTCTACCAGCAAACTTAAAGTCTGTTTTGGAGCAAGTCGTACATATGGTGAATTATATTAAATCGAGACCATTAAAAACCCGTATGTTCAAACAACTTTGTAACACCATGGAATCCAAATATGAATGTTTGCTTTTGCACTCTGAAGTGAGGTGGCTCTCAAGAGGAAAAGTGCTAACCTGAGTTCATGAGTTGAAACAGGAATTGCTAGTTCTTTTTAGACAAGAGGGTAATGATGTATACGTAAAATATTTGGAAAATGATGCATGGTGTACTAAGCTAGCATATTTAGCCGATATATCTTCAGCTACTTAAATTCAGTCAATACATCTCTTCAAGGAAAAAATGAAAATATTCTGACATCCACAGACAAATTGCTAGCTTTCCAGAAAAGAAAGCTTTTGCTTTGGAAAAATCGTATTGCTCAAATCGCAAATTTGATATGTTTCCGTTATTAGCAACGGAAAAATATTGTTAACATTAACGAAATGATTTCAAATGTGACAGAGCATTTGTCAATATTGCAGGACAAAATAACTCATTACTTTCCATCTCTTAATATTGAAGACTTTGATTGGGCACGAAATCCATTTGGTGAATTTGATATAATGAACCAAGATTTTTCTATTCAGGAAGCAGATGAGTTTATTAATATATCAACGGATCGAACGTTACAACTAAAATTCAAAGAAGAAGGAGTGGAAAGGTTTTGGATTTCCATCGAGAATGAACATCCATTTATTGCAAAACGAGCGTTGAATATCTTGTTGCTCTTTTCGACGTCCTATCTGTGCGAACTTGGATTTTCAACTCTAACAAATATTAAAAGCAAAAAAAGAGAAAGACTTATCAATTTAGAAGAAGAAATGAGAGTAGCGCTCTCTTACATAAGACCCAACCTTGAGGAAATTTGTAAAGGTCGTCAAGCGCAAATTTCTCATTAAAATAAGTTACCATGTAATATATATCTTTATTTCAATTAAATATTAATCTTCCAATTATTTTGTGTGATTTACATTAGATTTACAAATTTTATGATAATGGTGTTCCGCCAAAATCGAGACCACTTAAAAGTGTTCCGTGATCCCAAAAAGGTTGAGAGCCACTGCTTTAAGCAATATCTTTGGGTTCTTTGATATGCAGATAAAATACTAATAAAATTTTAATTTTAAATGAACCACATTTCGATTTATTTGCAACAGTGAGACAAAATGTTGTCAAGGAATGACACAAAATAAGGATGCAAAATGCCGCGAAACTCAGACATGTCTGACTTCGAGAAAAAGCATAATTGTCAAGTATCATATCAATGATTGATCCTTAAGAGGCATATTTAGGTGGTTAAACATTCTTAAGTCGTCAGTGGATTTTATGATTAAGAATGGTGACTGTCGAAGTGGTTTTCCATCTAGTAGACTCACGAAACATAAGAAATAGAGATTGAAGAGTACTGCCTAAAGAAATTTGGAAAATCCGCACCGAACCGATGACCCACAAACTCTACTAGTTCCAACAAGTTCTTTAGTTTAGATAAATACCATCCACATGGAAACACATTTGCTTGGCATCCAGGGTCGTGCTGCCACTCATCAGCCTTTGATTACAAAATCCAAGCCCAGTGCTTGGTAAAAGTGGTGCGAAATAAAAACGTAGATGAGAAGAAGCAGGTTTTCTGGAGTGATGAGCCCAGAATCAAGCTTTCTGAAGAGGACTGCAGAATCTAGGTTTGGCGTATGCCCGAGAAGGAATTTTACCAGAATGAATCACGCCTACATTAATGTTGGCGGATTGTGTCCGAGAATATTTATCGAGTTATGGGCTCGGACTTTAGATCTCAATTCATGATGCAATCAACGCCGTTCCTAATACTTCATTCTAGACACAAATGTGCTGTCTACACAGCGGCAATATTACGGGTTGGATCCTTGTTGATTCCAGGATGACAACGGCATTTGTCATGCTGCGACGTCTACCATGATTTGCAGAGCTTGTTCTTTTTGAACCTGATGCCAGAAAACCCTACCAACCGTCCACCATGATTTAGAAAGCTGACGATGGGGTGAACCGATTACACTTGAGTCCAGACTTGAATTCTAGAGAACACCTGTGTTCAGATGAATCGCCGAATTAAGGAGTGCAGCAACCGTCCAAAATCCGTGGAAGAACTTAGATGTCTTCTCCAAGCCGAATGCAAGAAAATAAAGCTGTCCATCATACGAACACTCGTGGAAATCATGTTCTGGAGCTTTAAGGCTGTAACTGCTTCACGTGTGATTGGCTTAATAAACTACTGACTATGAATAAATCGAGTTAATCTCTAAATTAAATTACAAACAAAAGAAATCTCTTTGTTTGATAAATATCTTTATCACAAGTGTCCAAATATTTATTTTTATATAGTTTATTTGCTTCGAGAAAAAAGCAATTTGTTGTATTTTCCCAGCAAATGAGTTAAATAATTAACATAATGACTCGTCAATTAAATCCGTATAATTAACCTAAAGCAAACCAACATATATTAGAAAATTTCAGCGAATATACTGTGCAAAACATTACAAAATTTGGAGAAAACAATTATACCACATTGGTGCATGATAAAGCGTTACATTTCATTCAATTCATGAAACAAAACTTTGTTAAAGAAATGCAAATAGGAGGTTTGGAGTTGACCATCATACATGCCGGACTTAACCTCGCGTATTAATCATTTGTTTGAACGAATTAAGAACGATCTGTCACCAGTCTGCAGCTCAGAAAAATTATTAAATTAGCTGCTATGAATCGACTGAGGAACTTTAAAAAGAGATTTTTAATTTATTGAAATCTGGTAAATTTCATTATATAATGTATAAAAAAAATTTAATTTAATTCGAAATTTTTTGAAATTATACATAAAAAATAATACGTACATTGTTTATGTATAATTTCAACAAAGGATTTTTAAGACATTAATTTTATATTTTGTGGCAATTTATTAAGTGTTTGTTTTGATTACGTCGTTAGTATTTAGCTATAACATATATCAGCTGAATACGCATGTATACAGAGTTATCTTGACTCCTTATTGGTACAAAGTTTTCAAAATATATATATATATATATATATATATATATATATATATATATATATATATATATCTATATATATATATATATATATAAGAGTTACTTTCGTTTTGAACTAAATACTTTTACACATTTATCCTCCAATAAAGAACACTTTTGTTTCTTTTTAGGATCGACGTCAATTAAATGTTATCAGACAAACTTTTTTTCTGTTTTCTTGAATTTTGTGAGAATAAAAACCTAGTAAAGAAGAGTATTTCGAAAGTTTTTCATAATAAAATATTTTCAGTCTGCATGCACATGTTAATTAATTTACGTGATTTTATACGTTTTTAATGTTGAAAAATAATTAAGCTGTTCTCTTTTTTTTTATAAGAAATATTTAAAAATAAACTTATAAAATTAAATTTTTCTGAAAGAAAATTAACACTTTGTAATAACTGTTTTAAAAATTAAATCAATTCTGCAGACGCAGCCTAGAATAAGAAATCAAAATTTATCTTAACTAATAAAAAAATAAGTATGTAAAAATTAAATTGAGAGTCAAAAGATAAGGTAAAAATTTGCTTAGTTAAGCTAAAATTTTAAAAAATGTACATATTTTGTATTCAATGTCAGTGGAATTAGAGAAATTCACCTTCAGATTTTATAAGTTTTTTAATGATATTCGTATATGATCATGAATTAATTAAGTTCAGATTTGAATGAAATTTTCGCTGCAGAGTGGTTTGTTCTTTTTAGAAATGCTATTATTTTATAGATATCTGGCAAAGAATGCATTTAGCAAGCAATGTAAATGACCAGTCACTATGATATCTCCTTGGAACAAAAAAGAAAGAAAAAATACTTCCTCTTGGAACTGGTTTTGAAAGAATTTGATTGCGTAGTATGATTTAGTATTTTAAATATGCAAAATAAATGATTATTTTTTATAATGTTTTAGTAAAATTAAACAACACAACATTACTTATCTCTATTACATTATCTTTTTTCAAATTAATCTTGCATTATATCAAATAAAAATAATAAAAATTGCAAATAATATCTTGTCGAATGAAATATTAAGAATTTATAATTAATCTAATTAAATTTAAATATTAATTTACTTTTTTTCTTCAAAAGCATTTCAACCTATTACAAGCCAATGCTTTTTCACCAATGATTGTCCAGATATTGTTTTGCCTAATTGTATCAAAAATATTCTTACCCATATTAGAACAATAAAATTATATTCTTAAACCTTTTCACGAAATCTAAACTGGTAGAGGATGTAGCACTAGATCAGAAACGATATTAATATAATATCGGAAGAGTAGACAAATTGAAAAAACAATTCAGAAAAATAAAAATATTTTCGAATAAATACCTCTATTAAAATTCTGAAGCATATCTTTTTATTAAAATGTCTTCGAGATCTATGGCAAACTTTCTCTAAATGATTATAATCATATTTTTCAAGTTATTTACCCAACTTGAAAGGGATTTACCTTAGTATGTAGAAGCGTTATATTATTTAATATTTAATTGAAGTTATTTTTCTTTAAAAAATATGTAGCTTTTTTTCCCATTTTCAACATGCAATATGTAGTTAAAATAAACCCTTTTTCAAAAGCATTCAATTAACTGAATTTTTTATTATTTGATTCTAACTGATTTGGATAACAGGAATTTTACTTTTTTACTTTTTCTTCAAATAAAGGTTTCAATTTTATTAATTGTTAAAGTACTTGTCTATTTTGACGCCCGCAGAGATAAATCGATAAAAAAATGGAAATCTTCATCAACCGAAATAATTACGAAAATTTCAAAATAGTTAATATTAGAATTATGGCAACAGTACGCAAACAATTATAATCTAATCTAAATGTAGCATAAATCTGGACGATAAGTGACATTCAAATAAAGACGAGACATTTTCTTTTCTCTTATAAAATAGATTCTTTATATACTTCAGGAAAAAAATAATTTTTAAATATGAATCGTTTCACACACACACACACATATATTATAATGCGAAGATCACCCCCATTCTTTTTTGATGGTGATCTCATAGATATATCCTTACGCAACAGACAATGATCGAAAAGATTCCGCTTTTCCTTTTCGAGAATATATAGACACATCGAAAATTTAAAGAAAAAAACTATTTTGAAATACATTTTGCACGATTTATAACTGTCAAGGGTGCAAATTTATCGTGTTGTTAAATATTTTTTCTTCTGATGGTAATTACACCAGTATCTAAAATCTCATTACCTTATCTGTAAATTCAATATATTTAGTCAATATTTTGAATGGAAGATTTTTCCCAAATTTCCTTTCCAACAAACATATGAAATCAATGTTAAAATTTTTTATTTAAGCTAGCAATATGATGACATATGCTTAAATAAGATTATTGGTTCTTTGATAGTATAAGGAATGTTTTGCCTTCTAAGTGATAAGCTTTCATAGACCTTCTAGCAAACTGAAGTGAAATTGAGTAGTCACCCACGGTGAACAAATACTACTTATCCATCATTCATATTAGTCACTGGTCTTCCGGCGAAAGAAAAATGTCCTATTTGCACACCTATGACCTAAGAAGCTGGTCTCAGCTGTTTTCATTTCGTAAACCATTCGATGTACACAGCTGATCTTCGTAGACAGCGGTCGCCAAACTTTGCGACTTTACGGATAAGTAAATTGATAATTTAAACCCTGCAGACCACCAATAAGATATTTCAAGTGTTAAAAATATTTATAAGAAAATTGTGGTCTAAGAACACATAAAGTGTACATAGATAACAAAATGAACCTATTAATTGTAACCAAATTATGAGAGCTTTATTAATGAATTATAATAACATGAACAAGAAAAACTGCAAAAACGAAATAATTAAAAAAGTGGTTTAAGTCTTATAGCATTATCTATTCCTTTTGCAATGGATATTTCTACTAACTTAATATAAGATCCCAATAAGTATCAAAATGTGCACATGGATAAGATTGAAGATCATACAGTCTTAAAAAAACATAAGCAAATAAGTACAAAGACTTCTTTTGAACATATTTTATATTGGACTCAATAGATCCACCTTTAAATTCTTGAACTGATCAACTTGTACAGGAGAGTGAAACACATTAGGAGGGAGCGCGAAACGACAAAACAATGCAGCTACAGAAATACAACTTATTTACTGTGGAGTTATTCTGCGAAATGGTGTTGTTGTGCCAGAATGTACCTAGCCCTGAATTGGGATCTACCAGTTACATGGAAGCATCCGGGAGGAGTTTTCATGATTTTGAAGAAGGTACCAAGCAGAAGGCCCACAATACTTGGTCTACTTCCCTCCCCTCAGAAGTATCATTTCACTTGGAAGACATTGTGACCATGACCAGTTTTAAAGTGCCCATGCCGCCTTTAGCTAACCCAACGAATCTGCTGTTAAGCAGGGATTCGAACTCACTACCTACCAATAATGACAACGACGCACTAACCAACCAGGCGTCCTATGAAATGGTGTTATTCTAGGAAGTAGCTTTTTTATTACTTTAAACAAATTATTCTAATTTGAATTACATTTTAATCCATCTTAAAACAACTTAACGCGATGAGTAAGTAAATATATTCCACATTTTCCTGGGAACATGAGAAATTTTTTGGTGGACCACAAGTGGTCTTTGGACCGCTGCTTTGGCGTCAGCAACTCATAGAAACAAGCAGTGGGGCATTCATTTTCGCTGCTCGAAAGGCCATACCCGCAAATGTTGATTCTTCAAAATAAAAACAACCATATAACTGGGTTTTGATTACAGTGTAATGCGTTAAACGACATAAAAAATGCGCTTTTTCAGTTTTCTTGTGTAAAAAGTTGATTAAGGCAGCGGTAGTCTAGTGGTTAGAGGATCGGCCTTGCGTTCGAAAGGGCGGGGTTCGATTCCGCCAAATTCTCACCGACTACATGCTATATACGTGCTCGTCAAATCTGTGGAATCGAAAGTCCTGTGGTCGGTCGATGAGCAGTTACTATGAATGTAATGCTCTGGAGAAAATTTCCTCCCCCTTTAAATCAATGTCAGTGATGGAGTGAATCCTCTGATGGGGCCATCTTTCGGAGGAGTCTTAGAGCAAAGTCGTACTTGCGTGGTGTTCTTGTTAAACGAACTATGCACTCTACTGACATAAATTCGTATAGACAATGACATTTAGAGCTTGTATCATAATTAATAACAACAACAAAAAATTGAGATGATTACCAATACAATGTATAGTATATAATTTAGAGAAATGCGTTTATTACATGTTTTCTTATGCCTTCACAATTATATGATTTCAGAATCTAAATAATTTCTTAAGGTTTCAAAATCAAAATGATGTCCATAATTAATGTCAGTATTAAAGTTGGAATAAAAATTTCCTTGATATTTAACTTAGTACAGCGGATTGCGAAGCGCGCCAATCCGGTAGCATGGAAAACCGCAGAGTGAGGCAAGATGTTGTTGTGAGCGCACGTGTGTCTCCTAGAGTAACATTTTGTTTCGTATAAACTTTAATATAATTTTAATGTTTTGCTCAGAATACGCTAAATGTGCTTTTATAATTATTAAAATGATAAAATTCCTCACAAATTTAACACCGAGATTTGTATTCTTTTCATTAACAAATTAATTGCAAGTTAAAGAAAAAAGTTAATTTAAAATAAAATGAATTTTACTTTATTTAAATTTTTAAATGCTTATATTAAATTTTAAAATTTTAATATATATATATATATATATATTATTTTAATATAAATATATTTTATATTAAATCTTAAAAAAATTGTTAATAACAAATTTTTACTATATTATTAAACATAAAATGCATTATAATAAATATAAATATTACTATCATATACGAGTATTTAATTTACACTCTTTAAGAATTATAATTACAATTTATGTCTTTCTTGTTCATAAAAAATGCTAAATAATTGAGTACTTAGAAGAAAAAAAATCATCACAAATAATTAGAATTTTATTTAGTAATTTTTAATAGTTAATAAAGATTATAACATTATTTTTTGAATAAAAAATGAAAAATTATCGTAAAAAATTAAAAATATTTTAAGTAAAATTTCTTATGCTATTATTATATAATGTAAACAATACCTTTATTTTCAGAGTATTATATATTACGAATAGATGATAACAATATGCAATAAAAATAAGAAAATTAACCAATAGAAACGTAATAACCACCATCTGCCACTGCTAAAAACTCAAAGAATTAGTTTTTGAATAAAAATAGTCAATTAGCATTAACAATTAAGGATTTTACATTTAACGATACATTTGCTAATAACTCCTAAAGTTTTCAATATGATTACATAGATATACAAAACTTTTTTAAAATATAATATATTAAGAAAATAATAGTTTTATGATTTTTGCAGTTCAAATCAAAGTACTTTTACCTTTGTAGATTTCAATTCTACACTATTTGTACGAACTTCATACCCCATTTAGTTGCACATACAGAAACAGTACAATAAAATGTCACAATCAAAAAATTGTCTGAAAATAATATTTGAGTAACAGTATACGTGTCTGTTAGCTGTAGCAGAATATAATTTGCCTCGTAGCAACTGAAATTGTGCAATCAAGCGTATATAATAATAAATTCAGAATAAAAATGATTTATTCATTTCCAAATCGAAATTATTTGCTGCTTGGCGTATTGCGCAAGCAATGAAATCTGAAAGGAGAAAAACTTTGTTAAATACCAGAGCTTTTCTGCACAGGTAGAATTTTGAACCCATAAAAAGGCAATAAATAAAATATACTGATAAAGAATTTTATTATTTTTTTATACCACGAATGAAATATTATTTCCCAGTTCTTTTCTCATAACGTATACTTTAGTAAACTGAAATCATTAAAGATATTGTTAAAATATTTACGGTTTCAATATTTATATACATTTTTACGTGCAATTAACTTTATAAAAGTTTATTCTGGTAATAAAAATTCATATAAACTTTTTGGCGACTTTTGTTGGCGGTGAGCCTAGTCCAGAAGACACTAATTTCGGAAAAATACATTTTATATATAACATGGAATTGCTTAAATGTTAGAAAACTTTTATCAAGTGCTTTAAATTTTATATTTTTCTCGATTTGGAAATAAATAAACCATTCCTGTTCATTTCCAAATCGAGTGATAAATATGTTTAATTAAATAATTTCAGTTGTTGGGAAAAAAATTTTTCTGCAACAACTCATAAATACATATACTATTATTAATTCAAGAATTTTAACTAAACGAATAATCGAGGCGCATAAAACCCAAAAAACAGTCAGGTTACACACTCAAGTACTGCTACTTTTTAATGATAAAACATAAATTTGGAATTGTTTCTCAGATTTCATTTTCTCATATGACGTTCAAAAAGAAAAACGAAACGAAAATCATGGCAGAAAGTGATCTTATTAACATCATCAGATATATATAACTAAAAAAAATCTAGAATTATATATGATTCCACAAAAAGTAAAAGAACAAATTATCTCGGTTACATATACAACTATCAATTAATTAAATTTTAACAAAATTTGGAATTATTTATAACATTTTATCATGAGATTTTTAATAGCTATAACATGAATATTATATTCTAATACGGAACTTATCACTTCACAGTGATTGTTTTTTATTTATTTATTTATTTGTTTATTATTATTATTATTTTTTTTGAAGTAAAAAGCATAATGTAAAAAAAAATTATATTTCAAGCAGACAATCAAGAAAAAAAAATTTATAGTTGTGTTTTCGCTCCTTAACTGGTATAACGTTTGACGGCACGCGACTTGCGTTCTTGCAAAATGACAATTTAATGTTACCCAAGTGACAGATATGACAAGTGACGATTATGCTATATAATGTATTTGAGAAGGGGAAGTGTTCTAGATAGATTACCATAACAATTCGGCCTTTTCTTACAAAAATAAATAAATAAAATAAAATCATTTTACCATCTCAAGCAATTTTTGTGAAAATAAGAACGTTTGCCTTTATGCAATGTAGGTAGAGGGGTAAAAAAACGAAAAGAGAGATAACATAATGCGTGTATACAGATACACTCGTCCCTCATAATTTTGAATCACTGTCAGGTGACGAGGTCCCACCTGAGTTGACAACCTCATGTCCACACCAGCGGAAGACCTTTGGACATCATAGGTGCCCTCAACCCAGTGAGGGCGAATGTGGTCACCCACCCAATCAATATGCGAGGGAACGGATGATTCATTTTGCTGATTTTATTGAGTGACGGCGTCAAGCTACTGAGCCACTGCAGCTCAATAAAATGTGTATAGTAGCTGAAACAAACTCGTGCTATTTTGTTAAGGAAAAGTAACGAATATACAAAGAAAATATGTAATAAAATCAATATATATATATATAAATACCTCATTTTGTTAGCCTTCGAATCTTTGACAGGTTTTGAACAGAGAATGGCAAAACAGAACAAAATGAAACGTTTATCAGGGTAGTGATCTTTGGTTCATTTAAAATAAAAAATTTTTAATTTAAAATTCTGACTATAGCATTTTATATTAACTAAAACCGTAATAAATGCTGCTTTGAACTCCTTGCAAAGTTGCTGCTGCTGCGATGCACCAATTTAAGCAATTTAAACTTCCTCTTCGGACAGAAATCGGTAATTCATTTTTCTCTTTTAAAAAAGTCATCCATCCGCAACACGGCTAGAAATGAAGATGATTAATATTGCATGATATCCGTCCCCCCCCTTGCTACATATACCAAACGTTATTTTTTTAAAAAAATTATAAAAAGACAGTAATATTTTTTTTAGATTTTTGGAAAGGTTAAGTTCTTACCCAATGTATGTGTTCCCATTTTAAAAACAGGGTGACCGCTAGAAAATGCACAGAGACGCAGATGAGAAAAAAAAAAAAAAAAAAATCCCAACTTCAGTCAAAAATAATTTTGTAACTAATTTTATAATAAAATTAATAATAGTTTATTTATATAATAAAATTTTTCTCATTGGCGACCATGTTGTATCATATAATATAGAATCGACTTTATAAATTATATAAAGTATATATGTTTCGATTCCTTAAAATTTTCTGTTTGGTCTTAGAGAAGCATCAACTGAGCATGTATTAACATCTCCGAGTACACAACGCCAATAAACAGAATGATGATGATATCAACAATAATCAATAACCACATAGAATCAACAACTTTTAGATGCCATTAGTCTCAAACACGAGAATGATTTTTGACGCTTGGGAATATTTATCCCAATAATTACCTTTACAAATGAACAGTAATACAGAGGCATTCTTTATCAGACATTTCATTTATTATTTAAAACATTATTTGAAAAAAATATCAACGGGTGAAAAGAATTGAACATTGTACATACACACTATACTTATAAGTATTATTTATTGATACAGTAAATTTATCCAATTAGTATAACTTATTCTTAATTAAAAATATTTGCAGTTATTATTTTTTTTCCAAGGACGGACACTTGGGTGACGAACCCTATGTCACAACAAGGCCAGAAACATCAACTCATTTGTCGTTACCCAGCGGGCACCTGTGAACCAAGTCACGGAAGCGAGTAGCATTGCCTGCGCCAAACCACCACATACCCGTTTATACGGTGGGCCACATTCATACCTCATCACAAAATAAAGAACAGAGAAACACAGAGAGAACAAAGAAAGAAAGTAACATCCATGCGCAAACCGGGATTCGAAACAGAGAGCCACAGCTCAGAAGTTAGGAACGCAAACACATATGCAGTTATTATAAACTATTTTTGTACACAATTGTGCATAGGTGGTAATATAACCGAATACTGTATCAATAAATAGAAATATGGTAACAACCATAATTAATAATCGAACCAAATAAACAACTTTTAGACGCCACGAGTAGTAAACGCAAAAGTAATTTTAAATAATTGGAAATATTTATCTCAATAATTACATACTGACATTCTTTTTCATAAGTTTTACTAATGATTGATTTCATAATCTTTATCATAAGTTTAACTGAAATGTTTTACTTAGTAATAATTTACTAATGTCTTTAATATATAATGACTTTTACTTATTATTTAATTAATTGCAATTTATTGTTACTTAATTGCAAAAAAATGATTTTGTGGAAAAGGAATTGAGCTTTTTAATGAAACACCGTATGTAATACAATTAATATCAAATATTATAATACACTTATAAGTACAATTATATCAGGTTATTACTTTTACTGAAAAACTATTTACATAAATTAAAAAAGAAGAATGAAAAATTACACAAATACCTGTACATTGGTTTGGTATCCGTCATATACGGCGTTTGCAAGGAGAGACATGCTCTAGCACATGAAGCGGAAGACGTCTGAGGCGTTAGAAAAATTCACAGTAATCCCTAACCTTGAGAGCGAAGCGAACGACCATTCATTCACAGTGTTAGATAGACGCAGTGCTCCAACGGTTGTGATTATTATACGCAAGCCATTCGCTGCTACTTTTTTTTTGTTGCCTCGGCGCACTCACGGAGATGATAATGGGATCACATGACTGTAGCCAAAAATGAAAGAATTGTGTCAACGTCGGAAATTTTGCAGTGAAGATAAAATACTCATCAAGAACAAATTAATCTTTCGTTTCACAATGATGGTTTAACCATATCTTTCAATGCATACAATATATATATATATATATATATATATATATATATATATATATATTAATTTATTCAACAATATATATATATATATATATATATATATATATATATATATATATATATATATATATTGTTGAATAAATTAAGTAAATAAATTTTTTTTCACTAAATTAGAAAAAATGTTTCTACAATAAAAACTAAAAGAAACATTTAGAAATCAAAGGAAATAGTTTAGGATGATGGAAAAAGAAAAAATTAAAAAACTATAGAATCGTGAAGTTAAAAAAACAAACAAACAAAGCTATTGAGAAGCAATAAAGATAAAACTTGTTCCGTCTCATTAGGAGACAGGAAAAAACGGCTTTGAACATTCTAAAGAACTAACAATCTGTACGATTTTCTGTAGATGAAGTGTGCTTCGGAGCTTTCGAAATAAAATGAACACTGTGTCATAGGTCTAACAATCCTAACGGCAAGCTTTATTTTATATTTTTATCATTAGAACATCAAAGCAAAAAATTCTGACAGTCATATTCAAGCAAGCAGCAGTCTCTAGGGTTAGAACTTATCTGACTTTGTTAGTTCGTTTATAACCGTTAGAGGGCGTTGTTCTGTTACAATACGAATTAAATATATATATGTATTAAAAATTGAAATAATATGTACACATTTAAATATATCTGAATATATATATATTTGTGTGCGTGGATTAATTTTTGTTGTATGAAATCTTGTATAAGTGCTGTAATTTGTGAAAAAAAGACATCGTCGTTTGTGAGTTTAAAATAAAAGAAAAATCATTGCGCTTTTCTATGCATTATGCATATGAGTATATTACGCGAATGTATATGCATACATACATTCTGCCAGTATTCTCTTAGTGAATAAACTTAAGTACTCATTTACATATTAATATATATTTTCAACAATTCAAACCTTTATAAATACATATATTCAGTTTTTTAAAAAAGAAAAATCACAAGCTTACAGATGAATCGAACTTCTTAAAAGAGAGGATGTGTACACGTAAAAGAGAGTTGCAGCTGTACTTTAACAAGTATAAAATGTCCTAATTCAAACATTCAGCCCAAGAGAGGCTTACGTCACAAGGAATCTCTAAACTCCGCATGAATGATCCACATTATTGACAGAAATAATAGCCAAATAAAAGCAGCGGTTGTTCTTAAAAATGAAAGTAAAAAACCGATTGTGAAAGTGATGAGAGAGAACCATTACCGCCGTATTCTATCTGGAGTGACGTCACAGTTTCTGAGACGAAGGGGAAAAAGAAAAAACTTACGGCTCACTTCTTTTTACAAGTTTTTTTAAATTCTTTCTATAAAATATTTTAATTATAATCGTGTCCTTGTTATATATTATGAATTTTAATACAATCCTGGTACCGAATCTTTGTCCAATGATTGACAGAGTTGATAAACTCACATAAATACATTCGAATAAAACGATATCCAAAGATCACGATACTAAAAATACAGATGAAAGTGAAAGTACATATGGAGAAAATCGTAACTGCATGATTCACCTTTATTTTTTTTTATTTCGTTACTTTATGATTTTTCCCCCCAAACAATTGACGTCATTTATTTATGTGGAAGAGAAAAATGAACCGAAAATAAGCTTAGCGGCTTTTCAGTGATCAGAAATACGGAGTTGGAAACGTATATAACAGAAAAATAATTGTTTTGGTCTGTGCGCATCTTCACAGATTCATCAGTATCTTTCTCATCCTTCTCAGTGTTCATATCTATCTTCTTCAGTATTCATGAATATTCAGCCTCTCATTCCTACATTGAGTCTCGATAAAACTGAGTATCAAGCATGCTTGGGAACTAAACACTGGGGGCTTTGTATTAGGGTGAACACCTAACCGGGACATATGCTTCTCACACCAGAGTCCTCGTGCATAAAAACAAATATGGGCACTGTAGGCCTTGGCCCCCATATAGGTATTCGTGCCACTGAGTTTAATTTAGTTTTCGTTCATTCGAAAATATACTTAACATAATACTTTAATTTTAAATTATGATAATGTCTTATTTTTATTTTATAAATTTCAAAATTGTCATGCGGCTATATTTTTGCAAAATGATTAACGGGAAAAAATTAATACTATGCATACAATCACCGAAACTTTAACAAAAAGTTAAAGCGTGTAAACTATTCATTAGCATTTTTGTATGAACTGCTAAAAAACAATTCATTGTTTTATCGTTTAACTTCTTTATATAATTTATTCTCCTTTTGTAACTATATTATAATAATTTCTAATTTACTTTTGGATATCACGATTTTTATATTCATAGTATTCAAAATGCCCATGAGCCAATTATAGTTTTCGTATGGAAAGGTCACACGTTCGATTAAAGCAACTAGTGATCAAAGTGCAATGGGTTTGCGTTTTTTCTCTCTGTATGTCCATTTGCTGGGGCAAGTTATTGAAAGGGTTCCCAGTTTTCTCCATTATAATACCCGACTATGATCTACGATACTGTGAAATGCTTACACGGAATTCACTAAATGCCCCTGTGACCTGGTTGAGAGCTCAGTAGCTTCACGTCGCTTCCCGCAGAGTGAAGCATCATTTGCCGTGGGCAGTAGTTGGGAGGGTAACAACGCCGTTCACTCCCTCACTGGCTTGCTGGAGCTCAGTGAGTTGGGGACGTGTCCACGTTCATCTGTGACGTCCAAAGTTCTTCCGCTGGTGTGACAGTGGATGTAAAGAAGAGGGTGCTAGGTCAGATGTAACTTTGAACCACGCTCAGGAGATCTTGGTTCAAAATTACAAGGCACTTGGTGATAAGCGAGTATTCCAAAAACCGCTAACCTAAAGGTACAGCCCGAGGCTCACCTGCGCTACTATGTATGTATGTATGTGTCCTGGTTGGTTAGGGCGTCGTTCTCAATATCTGAAGGTAGTGAGTTCGAATTCCGACTTAACCAAGTAGGACTAAAAAAATGGCGTTAAAACTAGGTGTGATCGCAATGTCTTCCAATTGTAATGATACCTTTAGGGGTGGCAGGCCAAATACTGGGGTTCTGCTTGGTCCCTGTTTTAAAATCACGATGGCTTCATTCGTCTGCTTCTATGAAATTTATTTAATAATTTTCCATTAAAATGAATTTCATTGCCTTTACGACACATTTTTTATAAAATGAAAATGGTAAATTAAACCTTTAAAAACAAATGGTACATTTTAAGCCGTTTTTATTTATAAATATCTCATAGAGAATGCTGCATTATATATATATATATATATATATATATATATATATATATATATATATATATATATATATATATATATATATATATATATATATATATATATATATATATATATATATATATATTTAATATAAAATAATATAATATATATTGAAATATGATACACATGGCTTAAAACCTGGAAAATATTTAATATGTAAATGGGAAACGTGTGAACTATTCTTTTTACAAAGTAATTTAATGAAATGAGGGATTTCGAACGCTCCGAATCTATTAAGTGAATATTATGCGCACAAAGGCCAATGAGTTAAAATTCAAACATTTATGTTGTTGTGGCTTATTGCAACTGGTGTGATAGTAGCATCACACCAGCTCCATGAATCCACGAGTTTTCAGCCTCTCCAGAACCAACCCCAAACTTAATTCCACATCACCCCTCTCACAATCGACACACTGAAGAATATGAGAGGGAGAGGCCTCTTGACATTCGGGGGAGAGAGGGTAAAACTTGACAACAGAAACATGTCTCGGAGCAAGCAAGTGGTCGCTTCTCAGTCTCGTCAGAGCCGTTTGATCGCATTCTTTGTGCGCGCCCATTAAAGCGGAAGCAGGATATTTGCCTTGGTACCATTCATGGGCAGGTTCGGCATCTCTAAAAACAGCATTGATGTCCATCCTGACACGAGAGGTCAGCTCCGGTGCCGACAATCAGTCTCCAGTAACGGTATTATGCAGACTGCCCTCCCTGGCCAATTGGTCCACAACCTCATTACCATACACATTGAACGTGGGATGGCACCCACTGGAAGACTATGATATTGGTCTGCAAATCAGTGATATGTTGGACTATTTTAGTTGTTGTGCTGTCACCATGCCGCCACCACTGAGCCAGATGTTGTATATAACTTCGGCTATCACTGAGGATCCAGATATCAGAAACTATCCTCTCCTTAAATAAGAAACTTAGAACCTCTTTAACTCCCAAAAGTTCCACTCGGAAAACAGAGTACTAATCTGGATTTCTTCTACATATTCTTTTGTCATCTCCCTGCCTAACAAATACTTCACTACCGGACTCGGCATTCTCATCCCTACTTCAATCTGTATAGATTTGCAGTGCATTATGGGGAATCTGGTGGATTACATCCAAAGCTAACTATCTGAGGTATTCTGAGTGTTGGCAGCTCTTATTAGAGTACGAGCATAATTCTATCTTAAAAAAGACTCGACTACGTAAGGTACCTCCGTGCGGCAGATCAGGGAAACGGGCTTTACCTTCTCATGCAAGCAATCCTCCTTCATCCCCCAACTCAGTGGGCTGTCTCGTTTTAGTCTTTGGTTTGATCTCCAGGCGTTCACAAAACAAGATGTTCTGTTCTGGTTTCCGTAGCTGGCAAGCATGGCAAAGTAATTTGTCAATAAAAGTTTTCTTCGTAGTCCAAGGGGAAGTAGGTTGGGCTCAAAGAGAACCATTGGGTAACTATTTCGAAAACCGGTGATGATTCTGGCAGCTAATAACCGTACCCAACATTTATACTATGTTGAACCAACTTTTGGTCGGATAGATACTCTTATTCATTTGGACATAGAGTTTACATGCTTATGGTGTGAATTTATGTCCATAGAATACAATGAATTAGCCATGTAGTGTTTTTTAACCTTTTCAATTAGAGGGAAGAGAAGAGTACTGTCGGAATCTTTTTTTTAACCGTATCCCACACATTTTTATGGGATTAAGATCCGAGCTCCGTTGTGGCCTGGAAAGATGTTAGAAGTCTGACTGATATCCATGTAACTAATTATGAATATTTTTGTCACAATATATGGTTGCAACTATTGTCCATGAAATATCAGTTGCCATCGAGTAGTAATGCAACAATGCACACTGCATTTCCGTTACAAAAAGTTAGCTATATAAAACAGTATTTCGTTGAAAAATTATATATTCTAAATTCAATGCATCACTATTAATAATTGTTAAAATTCTGCACTTTCAAGACTCATTTGCAATGATATAAACAATATACTTTACCAGTGATGGTTTGTTTGTTGCACAAAGGTCATTTTTTGCATATGCGTACTATTTAGGTGGGGACACACAGTTTAAAGTGGATTCAAACCACTTCAAACAACCAACGGAAGTCAAAATTCGAACCCACAATCTATAGAACCAAAAGCAAGAATGTTAACCATTCGGTTGCAATTTAGTACCGCAAGCCCTACTACTAAATTCAGAACAAAAATGAATATTTACTGTTATAGTCCGCAGCATGCCAGTCCGTTTCCAAGTCCTGATGATGTACCTCAATGCGAAGGGCATTTCAAGTGTGGTTTACAGAATCCTGGACCGCAAACTTTGAAAGAAGCATGTCAACCGTAAAATGGCTTTTGACAAACAACTCTGAATGAACTTGTTCTTCAGGCATTCAATAAGCGACTGTTTACACTGACACAGACAAAAAAAATTCTTTCGGATCTGATATCAAGAGTCGAATTTTTTTTGTCATTGCTTTTAATTACTTATTATTTTGTGGAAAAGATAAATCAACGAGTGGGGAATGCAGAAATCAGAGAAATGTAGATGTCAGAGGAGAAAATACACATTTCAAGGATAAATGTCTCGGAATTATTTATCTTTGTATCATATCCACAGGTGAATAATTTAATATAATCCGTCAATTATTTATCTCATAATCTTTTGAAGCAAATGTATAATTCAGAGAAATTAATCTCAATTATTGAAGATGCAGAAATGACTGAGTTCTTTTTGCTCAGTATATTACGCGCGTGTTTCATCTTGATATTTCTTATAAAATATACTTAATATTGCTCATTTAATGTGTATTAATATTTCTTACAAAATATACTTAATATTTTCTATTAAACGTACTAATTGTTTTTATTAAATATATATTTAATATATCTTATTAAATATACTTAAAACTTATTATAAAATACTAATCATTTCTTATACTATGTTTTTATAATACTTCATAAAAAGTTCATCAACAATCTATTAAGCATATTTGGCCTTGTCACTCAACGGTCATTTTATGCACTCGAAGGCTACTTAGATTGGACTCACGGTTCGAAGTAGATTCCTAACCACTACGAACATCGAAGTTTAAGGTGGGATTAGAACCCACCAACTATTGAACTGAAGGTAAGAGCCCTAACCATCCGCCTACCAGTACGATATGAAATTTTCAAAGTATTTATTTAGAGAAATTACATTGAAAAGAAAATTAGAGTGGTTGATAGCGATGTTTGGTTGACAATTTTCGACATCGATATTAAGTATTTGAAAAATAAAACTGTTGAATGTGTAGTTAAATGTTTGACATTATTTTCTATCTTAATAAGTATTGTGATAGCATACTCGAATACTGAGCTCGTCACTTAGGCACAGTTCCAAATTAGAATTCATACCGGTTCCCAGATCAGAGGGTCCCCTTAATTGAGTAGAAAGTTTAGTTTACGTTGTCATTCGAATAAAATCGTTTGATAATTCGTATAGAAAGTTTGTTGCTGTTAGATATTGGGGAAGGGGGGTCAGAAATTCTTGTCCCTGAAGCAATTAGATTAAGTCGGGTCCTACTTCAATTGGGCTTAATAATTAAAATCAGGAAATCCGAAAGTTGAGACCGAACTTAAAGCAGGTTCCACAAGCAAAGATTTAAGAAACGTAAATTTGTATCCTTAGTTAACTGAATTGTATAATTTATAACATTTCAGAGGCATTAAAAATTGAATAAACTTGTATCAGCATACTATTTTGATATCAAAATTTTAGGTAAGTGAATATTAATTTTGTTTTCGAATTTATTGTTAGCAATGTGGTCACGAAAGTGGATCGGTTATCAGCAATAATATTTGCAATCTGAGAAATTACGTTTAATTTCTTCCCATATCTAAAAACACATAAGCTAGTTTTATCTTCATAATCTAAAACTAAATTATATTTCAGATTCAAAAAAGAAATTTCTTCTCAATAAAAAAAAAATAAACGTACATCACTCCATTTTTAAAATTCTTCCAAACCATCATAAAATTTAAAAAACATTCCGTATAATATTTAGAAAAATAGCTTCGATTATGAATCGAAAGTAAAATTTTAAGTTTCCTCATATGCCAGAAGTTCTAATTTTAATGAAATCATTACTAAATACCAGGGGCTTGAGAGACTAACATTTGCTTCGGCAATGGTAGATAGCCGAACGTCCTTTCTGTTTTCTGGAAAAAACAACATAAGAAGCTCCATGTTCCAGAAAGGAAATAACATCAATTATCTTTGAAAAGGCATCCAGACTATGAATGCAATGTCGGAAAATAACCTAGTCTATGCATATACTGATGGCTCAGATGAAGACACAGTTCAAAAAGACGGAGCAGATGCACACTTTGTATTACCCAACGATGTAACTACGAACCATTTAATGAGCACTGGATAAATCGCCTCAAAGTTCACTAGTGAACTTTGAGCAATAAATCGTGCATTGCATAAATACATTTCAATCAACAACACTGACAAAGCCCATGGGCCAGTCATCTTTTGAGACTCCAAATCTATCCTAGAAGCATTAAACAACGGTCAACGAAGACTAATCCATGATATTAAACGTCAATTGAAAGAAATTGGAAACTTAAACAAGATATGTATTTTGCAATGTATGCCCGCGCTTTTTGGTATTTCTGGAAATGAAGAGGCAGATCAACTTGACAACTCAACGACGGAAATACCATCAAAGTCACACTTGACGATATGAATGCTAATACAAGATATTGTGTAAAATAAAACACCATTAAGAAAGACTCACAGATTTGTGAAATAAATGCAAATAGAGACCTCACTAAAACTATTACTTATATCATTAGAACTGGTCACTATCGTGAAATGAAGATCCAAGCGATGGAACTGGTCACTATCGTGAAATGAAGATCCAAGCGATGGCAACAAAATCTACCGTCTCTGTATTCATTCTGATAAAATTCCACAAACAGCAAAACATATTTTTGAATGCCTGCGATTTTAAGATCTTTGGCTTAACTCCTGGGATTCCCCCTGATCGACGTAGAAAAGAGTCTACTTCAAAAACAACAAGAAGATAGCCAGCTGTGTTTTGTACACTCATGGTCATATTTGTTCTCCCCGTGGACACGACACCCTAAGAAACTGTGAATCTTTTCCCGAAGCCTTGGTGTTTTGTGACCTGTACATCTGGGGAATGGCACTATGGTTATCGTGCCCTAACGTAGTCTATAGTATTCTTTTGGAATTCCTAGGGTATCCTGCCGCATATAATAACGCAGGCAATGCTGGGTGGAGCTTATTTCTTGAGATATAAATTTGCTCATGCATTCAAAACTTCTGTAATAGACTTATTGTTTTTTCAAGATGAGGAAATCTAGAGTACATCAATTGAAAACGTAGAAATGATCCTTCTGTACAAGGGATAGAAATGACATTCAGTCCATCCAAGCGCAGAGAAGAAGCTATCGGTAGCATGACTGCCTCTCTTAACAGGATAAATGAAATAACTTTATACAATGGAACTTTATTTTTAAACAAGACCCCGAATCTAGAAAATGCCATAAGAGTGAGAAAGTAACGCATCTTTTCGTATATACATTTCATGACCTTGCATTTACTCGATGAACTACTTTTGGTACACTTGATATCATAGAATTACACATCAGCTCTATTAAAGGTCTTTCCGACTACATGAACAAAGTGGAAGACCCTAATAGAAATTGCCAGGTTATTTTGGATTTAAAGTGTGGTGCAAAATGCTTCAAGAAGAGGTGTATTGACTCTCGAATCTACTAAACAAGAACAATGGTTAGATGAGAATAATGGTTTAGAATATGAAAAATTTTTTAAAACAATCGAAATTCAGTATTTTTTTAAGGAATTCAATAAATGACTGTAATATTAAAAAGGTATTTTTTCCCAATTCAATAAAAAAATCTCAAAATTGCTTCAAAAAAGGTTTCTAAATATTTCTGAAAAGCACTATTGTTCATATTTTTTTGTTGACTCTACATTTTTAAAAATACTTTTTACTCAATTTTTAGTTTCGATTACCGAATAAATTTTAGTGCAGAAGAATATTAGTCATATAAGTCAATTTATAGCATATAATATAACAAAAGAATCATAAATACAAAACAGCAAACAAAATAATAAAAGTATAACATTAATATTTTTCGTTCTTTAAAAAAAGTGACTATTCAAATTTTTCGTGGAATCGCAAATGTCTATATGCAGCATGAAGCTTCAAAGAAGCACGCAATCACCTGGCACGATCCTTTGTCTTTCTAATGTAGAAGCATTTGCCTTTCAAATCTTGTTTATGAAGAAAATTTATTTTGAGTTCAGTATCCTTAATATTGTATTCCTTCTAACAATAATATCTCAATAATATAATCAATGTGTATGTAAATTGTCCGTCTTTTAATTGCATGAATTTTCATCTCAGTAAATAGATCTATAATGATTATCAATATTTAAATAAGTATATTATTCCGTGTTGTAATAAATACATATGTGAATTGCATTGCAATTATTTATTTTCACCAGAGAGTGCATAAACGATTATTTAAACTTTTAATCAGAATTGCAATTATTATAAAAACGCGCAGGCATTGTTATTATGTTTAAAGCGGTAATTCTATTCATATTTAAGGGATAACATCATCCACTGTTGTAAGACTCGAAACCCAGTGGCGGGGTGAAAGCTCTTCGATCTCATGAGGCGCAGGTCCGAGGCTCAACTCTCGAACTGGGCAAGATCGATTTCATCCTTTTAGTGGGCGGTAAAACAATTCCCAAGCATGCTTGAGAACTAAACACTAGGGGTAAGTTCAAGTTAGACTGACGCATGGCCCTCGATCTTGGAAACAGATATGGTCATTGTAGACCTTGGTCCCCATATGGGTAGTTGGGCCATTGAGTTAAGAGTTTAGCTTGGAGTCATACTTCTGTGGATAACAAGCTCTTCATATCTAGCCACTGACCACAAGAATTACGTGTATACACCAACCATATATATATATATGTGTGTGTGTGTGTGTGTGTGTGTGCGCGCGCGCGCGTGTGTCTGTGTTGTCATATGGACAAGCCAAGCTCGCTCTGTCAACGCCTCTGTGAGTTTAAGTGAATAGGGTGCGTCTTTCGTTTAATTTAGAAAACCAGGAAATAGTTATGATTAAATGAAAGAAAGAAAGGAAATTAAAGTACAACTTTGTTCTACGACTCCTCCACAGGTGGCACCTCTAGAGGATTTGCTCCCTCTCTTTTGACTTTGATATCAAGGGGAAAGAAATTTTCTCCAGATTATTACACCCATGGTTACTGCTCAACGACTGACCACAGGATATTCTATTCCTCACATGTAACGAGCACATACATCGCGGTACATCGCGGCGGGTCTTTGGCGGCAGTGAGAATCGGATCCCGCACTTTTAGAAGGAAGGCCGCTGCCTTAACTACTAGGTTCACATGGCCTATGTGTGTATATATACATATCGTTCTTTTCTATGCTTTCTATATGCATATATGCCGTGATGGGTACTTGAGAATTTTCAAAATTTTCTCTTTTCCTACTGTTAAATATTTGATC
This sequence comes from Latrodectus elegans, assembly GCA_030067965.1. Classification (NCBI taxonomy): domain Eukaryota; kingdom Metazoa; phylum Arthropoda; class Arachnida; order Araneae; family Theridiidae; genus Latrodectus; species Latrodectus elegans. The sequence goes on from CM057814.1 coordinate 126,039,369, forward strand.
ATATAAAAAGACCTCACAAAAGAAGTTATACATTGAAAATGCCATTATGTTTTACCAAAGCTTTCAAGTTTTGTTTGATTAGTCATTGCAAAATGTTAAGCTATTGTTTAAACTGTATTTTCTTTTAGTAATAAATGCAAAACCTATCTGTGTAGAGAATAATAATAATAATTATTATAGAATATTCTTATTCAAGAATGTCTTTCTGAGGATAAAAATGAGTTACGCATAAATATTTTTGTGAACGAGTCTACATTGATTAAAAATTGGCAAATAGGTTAGGTTTTTTATATCTAATTTATTTAATGTAACAAATTATTTTAAATATTTGACCTAGTTCTCCTATTTCAGAAAAATAATGTTTTCTTCTTACTGGAAAACTTCAATACTTCTGAAAAATATTAAAATTTTTCATGCTTTTTGGAAATCTCTTTAATATTTTTTATATTTGAAATAAATAAAAAAGATTTCCGTTTTTTGCATAAGACACATTATTTAATCTACCATTACACTGTAATATCTGCTCATGTTTTTCCGAATACCTATGTTATTATTTTCTACCACTGATCCATTCAATCAAATTATCACTGTATTGAACTTTTCATCGCTTCCAAAACATCGAAAATATATTTAAAATTTATCCCTTCGCGTGTTACATCAAGAAGAAGGATCTTGCATTACGAAATTCAATTGAATATCCACTGACAAGATTGTGGTGTGGGGAGCTGCAGACCGCAGGCTAGAATTTAGCTATTTTTGACTAGGGAGGAATGCTGTATTTCTCGTTTTCGAAATAACATTTACGGAGTAGATGCTCAGGATTTTTCATGGTTTTCTGCCTTGTAGTTACGGTTTACTATCTGAAACAAATAAGTCCGGAAGCCTGGCAAAATCAAGCTTTTCTGAGTGGAAAGTTTCTGGCTCGATTACAACATCTGTCAGATTAACAGATCCTAGTTGTGATAAGTACAGCGCAGACGCATATCACGATCGCTTGTGCCACCACTGCAAAGCGTTGTTTAAGATTTGAAAACATTTATGATTTTAAGTTTGGTAATAATGTTTTTCTTGTGGTTTTTTCCAAAAAAAAATGATCAGTTATGTTTTCTAGAAAACATTTTTAATGAAGTATTCGAGTTCGACGCTGGAAGGATAGTAGCCTACCGAGCTTGTGGATTATCTTTCAGGGAAATCGGTAGTCGTGTTGGACGAAATCAAAGAACTGTTGTTGTTGTTACTTATCTCAGGCTGTCTAGCTAGGCTTGACAACCTCCAATAAAACCAAAAATATCTAAACTGTCTAAAAAATAAGATGGGTCCCGTTGGACATCGTCTTTTTTCAAATTTAAGTATGTTAAGATGTGTCCAGGGGAGGCAATATTGATGGAGCACCAAGGACAGTCTGAAAATGTCTTCTGCCCCTGCTGAAAGGTGATTCCTCTCGTGTGCCCACTCAGATAGTGGGAAAAGGCAGTCTGATAAGATCTTGGTCTAAGATAGGTCTCACCCGGTCTTTTGGCGAAGTACCATGGATAGTTGGGAGGAATTTTCATAAGCTTATTCAATTCAGTTTTTTCTAGGAAAGAAATTTTCATTAGATGTGAGCTCTACACCTGAGTTTACTCCGTCCTCTGACGCCGATCTGGACAAGAAATCCGATTTCATTCCCCTCTACACCCACGTGTGAAAGAATCCATTAGAAATGCACTGTGTGTTCGGGTGATAGTCTCTCAAGAAGATTTAGTATGCCCAGACTAGTTTGATCTCCAACAGTGCTCCAATTTAAAAGATGCTGGATTGAAGCCCGACTGTTAGCCAATATCCAGATATTCTCTAATTGATCCTCCACCTCTGCTGCATACTGTAAACCTCTTCTACCTGGCAATTAGATCCAATCTAAACACGGAACAATTATCTGGTTATCTTAATTTAAATTCTAAATCTCCGGAGACAGTGTTTACGTACACCCCATTGCCCTAGACTCCTTCCACACCTTTACTACCATCTGTGTAAATTTTCAAAGAACATGGAGGGATATTATAGATTGTTTCGAGTGCCAGTTGCTTAACGAGAGCAGGAATCTCTGAGTTTTTTGTCACTGTTGTTAGGAGCTCCTCAAGGAAGTATATTCCATCAAGTTCTAATTCAACTTCCAGTGGTTTCAAAGAGTGACCTTCTACATTCGAAAAAGCGAGATTTTGTGCCCTTGCATAGGAAAAGTGGCTGTGTTTCTTTAGACGTTTATAGCTGGTCCAATCTTGGAGGTAGCTAGAAGTTCTGTACTGCTCGTTATAGCTAATAAGCTTGTTATAATATTTTGTAAGGCACAGAATTCTTCTTTGAGAAAGAGGCGGCAAATTACTTTAATAATTCACAATTTCATTTGGAAAACTATGATGTAGCTTTGTGATGACTCTAGCTGTGCTGTGCTGCACACTCTCAAACTTATTCAGGCTGATCTTGGAAGCACAGGAATAGATAGGGAAACCCTACTCTAGTATTGGTCTAACAAGAGAGATGTACGTAGTGCGAAGCTTCTGCACCCCAATCTCAACCTGATAAAAATTTGAAAATAATCAGTCTTTTCCTAGACTTGAGCAACTTGTCCTTCAATATGTTTATTACTTGATCTAGGATATAACAAAGGTAATTGGCATTTTTATTATAATACAATTCAGTTCCAATAATAAAGATTCGAGGATGATAATTGAAATTTATCTGTCGGTTGTAAAAAAGGTAGAAATTGATTTTGAAGCATTAAAAATCAATTAGTGTCAATAAAGAACTGTAATGCGGATATGTGATCGTTGGATGCAGGAGGGTACGACGGTCCGAGGTGTTCGATTGCAGCCACCTTAGTGCACCACTTCACGTGAATACAGGTAAATTGTGCGCATGGCAGTGACGGATCGGTCAATCACATCACAAGCCATAGCACACATTCAGTCTATAACGCATCATCCAGTGTCTGGGATGTACCATTCGACGCCATTTACAACAGAGTGGTCTATCTGCAAGACGTCCATTTCTTCGTCTACCCACAGACGTCTACCACAGAACCACAGACGTCTCCGCTGCCAATGGTGCAGTTGAAGAAGGTTGTGGATAGAAGAATAGAATAAAATTGTCTTTATTGATGAATCAAGCTTCTGCCTTCAACACCACGGACAGCGGTGATATTCAACAAAGCCGGCTACTCTGACTATTGATTTTGGCAGGTACCACTCTTAACACAAGTCTATAAATCTAATCATTTAATACTTGGTCAATAGTTTATCTACATAAATTTTGTTGCAATATAGGTTGTCTTTCTTGGTGTTGTAATTTGAGTGATCAACAGTGTACTTCGTTTTTTTTTTTTTTTTTTTTTTTTTTATCTTCAACTCACATCTGTGGGAGTGGGTGCTTGGCTGTTTTCCGAATTCATTTCCTAGTGAACGTAAATTGGAAAAATGTTTTCCGTGTTGGAAAAATAATAATGGTATTCACATACACTTAGCTAGCTGTTACATCTTATCAAATTTAATTCCAAAATAATTAACGCTTATTTTAATGATACTGAACCATCTTTTCGTTCTTTCCAATATTGACATGATCGTCTGCGGACTGAAAACATAGCACAATAATAAATCTCAGTATTTTTTTAAGGATTTACATTAAATAATATTGTCTATCGAATCAAGATCATCATCAACGAAAAGTTACAACTAATGATAAAGTATTTTTTTTAAATGTTCGGCTACTTTTTTATGGTTCCAAACTTTTAGTATTACAAGGGGTAAAAATTTATGGTATTTTATACAGTGGGGCACGCAGTGGATGGGTCCTTGTAATTTAGAAGAAGGAACTTAATTGGCTCTGGCTTGGCCTGCCACACCAGAGGTATTTCGCATGGAGGGCATTGTGAATATAACGTATTGAACGGGCTCCACCGCCATTACCGAACACGGCGGATCTTCGGTTGGATAGGATTCCCGATAATCAACCCTCCCACCGCGGTTACTAATGCTAAAGTGATACTGTAAGATCTTAAAATTTTTCCGAAATTGTTTGCACCATTGACTTGTCCAAGATTTAATCAGGCAAAAGTTTTAAAGTTTAATTCAAGTTTTCGCGGTAAATTCTACATTTTCATGCATTAATGAGCTTATATAATGTATATGGGTAAAAGCTTATGAACATTTAAAAAATTTACTATCAACAATTATTTTGTCATGAAGTAAAATATATGAAGATTGAAATTTTTTTAAATATTTTATAACTCTGCTTTTAATTAACTAACTTTGTACAAATAAAATAAAATATTATAAATAACACATAAAATATCACTATAATAAAAATTTAATTTATTTTAATGCAAAGTATAAATTTAAGAAAAAATGGAATATTTTCCGAAATATATAAATGTTTCATAAAAAATATATAAATGTTTCATTCTGTAAATAAATGTATAAATATATAAATATTTAAATGTTTCATTCCGAAATATATAAATGTTTCATTCTGTAAAATTCTCAATGAATATTTGTAATTATTATAATTACTATAATTTTTATACAAATAAATAGTAATAATAATTATGATTAATTATTATTAAATTTAGCTTCAAAGAATTATCTGTTTTTCTTTTTTTTTAAATATTTCTTACATATATAATAAGTCATTCAAATTTTATATTTTATAATAAATTTTATTTTTAAATAAATTTTATTTTTTATAACAAAATTATAATTGAAATATATTTTTTACTATAAAATTTTATGCTAAAAAAGGAAAATTATATTTTTTACTGTAAAATTTTGCAGTAAAAATAAAAATTAGTTATAACTAAAATAAAAATGTTTTTAGTGTTTTACTATTAAATTTTAAAATCCTCATATTGAGAAAACCATTCTATTTTCTAAAATGAAACAGTTAAACTTTAATTTTATATCAAATGAAGATACTTTATCTTTCTACTTCATTCCGATAACGAGTTATACAAAGGGAAACAGAAAGTTTGACGCAATCCCTTGTAAAAGATAATTATTCTCACAATGTTTCGAAGATAGTATTTTCAAAAAATGATCAATAATGTTTGATTAACAAAACAAAAATGTGATAAAAGACAAATAAACGTAGAGCATATGCTCTAAATGCATTTTATCTGATAGCTTCAAAATTTGATAGGTTTTTCCAAATTTTTATTGTTTTCCAATTTCACAAATTTAGGAAATTTTTGCTATGCATTTTAATTAAGAAAATCACTGACGTTTTCCTCATGATAAATGTTTTCTTTCGACTTGCAATTCAAAAAGAAAGACTATATTCTTTAATTTAACTATTTATATATATTTTTTAATTTAATGCATTGATAACAGAGAAAACATTGATGATTAATTTAAATTAATTTGCATTAGTTAAAGGTAACTTAAATTTAATTTTTATAATTTTTTGTTCAGTAACGAATTTAGCGTACTAATTAATTGCAAACTTAGGAATGCTGCCCTATAGAACATATATGTTCAACTATTAATGTACTTGCATATTAATAATTTAAAGGAAAATTCAAGATTCCAGAACTTCTGTTTTTATAAAATTCAAAATATAAGGTTGTGAATCAAAAACTCTATAAATAGGATTTGTTCAATTATTAATTATTCTTGGTTAACTGAAACAGCTTTACAAAAAAATCATTTGTAGCAATCAATAAAAAAAATTAAATCTCTGATCTTAATATTAATCTTAATACTATATTAAAGCTATCTGGAAGCTAACATAAAATCAATAATTTCCAAATAATGCCAGAAATATATCATAAATTTTGCCAAAATCTTTGATTTTACCTTAGTAATTATTTTTACCGTCAAACAATTAATTGCCTTTTAATTTGGAAAATCGAAATTGTTGAACTAATTGAAATATGGAATATTTTACAAATTTTTGTAAGTTTTATTTAACTTTCTCTGTCACGTGAATTAATAAAAGTTTATTTATGGGAACCTTAGATTTTTTTGAAGATTTTTTAAAGCCAAGATTGGCGCAAAAATAAGAATAGCAAAATGGCAAACCTAAAACTACGTTAGTTAAAGTGCTAAAAATATCAGGGTTACCAAAAATTAAATTATATGACCTATATTTATTGTTAAATTTTTTACCAAATCAGGAGGAATCCCCGCTTCTTCATCGAACAATAAGAAATATAAAAATACACTGGTTCACATCGTGTTAGTCAATTCTATAAATAAACGAAACAATTCAGTTTTGCATGAATTATAAAAACACTCCGCTTCACTCAGCTTATTTATGTATAACTTAAATATTGCAAAATCCAACTTTTACGTGAATTATGCCTCAATTACTTTTAAATAAATTATAATACTTAAGTAATAAAAAATACCTTGAGTAAAATTATAAATGCTTACAATTACGATAAAAAATTCACTTTTTCGTGAATTATAAAATTATTTACTTATACGTGTACAACGGTTGTTATTGTTACAGCAGCATGTTTCTCTGTACATAGTTCTTAATTGGGCTTTACCAATTATGTACATAACGGTGCAATTGAGCCCCCGACTATACATAGTTTAACGGTTTGGAATACTCGCCCATCACTCACGTTCATGTGGGCCTGAGTTAGAACCTTTCTCTCCATATCTACGCCATTAAAGCTGAAAGATTTTGGACCTCACAGATGAACTCGGACATAGCCTCAACCCATGGAGCTCTAGTAACACAATCAGGGTAAATGTGGTCACCCTCCCAATCACTGCCCGCGGCAAATGATACTTCACTTTGCTGATTTTAACGGGAAGTAGTGTTAAGCTACTGAGCTACTGGAGCTCATTTTATTTACATATAAATATAATTTAAAAATATACTATTTCATATCCACTAACTTTACTTTCGTAATTTAAAATTATTATTTTTAAATAGCAACATTATTTATTTTGACGTGCTGCGGTCGTGCACGAGCTAGCATTGAGTATATTTTTTAAAATATAATAATTGCAACTTTTTAAATTTTTAAATTTTGAAATATTATTTTAATTTAAGAGAATGTTATACAACTTGTTTCATAAACTTTACCTCTGTTAAATAGAAAGAAAATTATCTTTTATTTTACAATCCACAATAATTAAATGTAACTGAGTATTGCCAAGGAAATACAGTTGAGTGATAATTAAAATATAAAGGATTATTGCTAAATGAAGTACAATTTTCTTTTAGTAATCCGAACGAGATTTCTATAGAAATAAATGCATAGTTGAATTTTCTTTATTCTTTCTCCAAACGTATAAACCACCGCAAACTCTGTCTTCCCTCAAGTCACCAGAGGATGCAATTAAACTCGCAGAATATTTTAAAATGCGTGATCATTCCGTGTGTCCACAGTACTATCCTAACAAATTAAGATTAAAAAATTGTGTATGTGTCACAATATACTTTTTTATTAATTATAAAATATTCTGAATGTATAAAAAGTTGCTATGAATCACAAGTTAAGCAAGAATAATTTTACTAAAGTCCAAAAAAGTTTCTTTAGAACTATTGTTATAAAAATATTTTAGCTGCATCAAGCCAAGCTTCGACGACTATGGCTTCCCATAATAAATGTGTACCCAGCTTTTTAAGTGGTGAAGGAATTGGGATTTGCAAAAATATCGATATTTATTATTTTCTCAGTTTTACTCAAAACGCTGTTTTTAACCGAAGAATAAAATTTAAAGTATACATCAGTAAAAAAGAAAGTGAATGCTATGTAAAATGTTTGAAAATTATCTTTAGTTCTTTTTATTTAATATTGAAGTCGGAGGAACTTACAACCGCATTCCAATACATTTTCCTATTAGCAGCGTTTTAAGAAAAAAGTGTAAGCATATAAGCTGTAAGTAGAGAAAATAATACATTTTGAAAAATCAAAGGAAGTAATATTATTTTAATACTTATACGGAGAAAATATAGAAAGAAGGGATGACCTGATGTCATATAAAGTATATTTAATCATTAGATCTAATGATTTCTTCCCCCTTCAGATCATGTTAAATTAAGGGAGTGGATCCCCTGGTGGTGCCATCTAAAGAATGATTCTTAACGCAAAGTCGTACTTTCACCTTTGTGGTGCTCTGGTTAAACGAAAGACGCATCCAATAACTTAAAATCGCATAGCCAACGGCATAGTGAGGTTGGCTTGACCAAGTGACAAAAGTAAAAACAACACTATATTTAATCCATATAAATGTGTTTCTTGTTTCTAAAGTTCATTCCTACAACCAGAATTTGTGCTATTGAGAAAGTATGAAATAATTTATACTAAACAGGATAAGTTTCATTGAAAAAATAACATGTATATAAAAACAATTCTGCGTCTATTGACGACTTCTAAGAGAAATTTACCTTGAATTTCCCATCTGATTGAACCGAGAGGAACAATATTTTTCCCCATTGCCTTAAAATTTCTCCCCCATTACTTGATTGACAAAAAATATCAAATGCAGAGTAATATTGAAATTTGTGAGATTTGAGTAAGAAAATAATGGGTGCTTAAGTGGGTCAGATTACCTGGTACTTTTCTCTGCATTGTCGCTCTTATGACGAGGATGCATCCGGTTTGAAGTCTGACCCAAAACAAACACAGTTTTGAAAAGGTATCAACTAAACTAAACCTGTAGTCAGACAGAGCCCAATTTGGAACAAGGATAACAGTCCCCATATTTTTTTTCATAACCGCGGACAACTAGGGTGTAAAGCATATGTCCAGGTTGGGTGTGGTCAGCCTAATGAGAAACCCACAATGTTTAGATCCCAAGCATGCTTGGTACTCAGTTTATCGACTCACTAAAGAGATGAAAGGTTCAATCAGTCTTACCCAGCGCGAGGATAGAGCCTCGGACCTATGCCTTGAGAGCTTGAAGTTCTACCACTAAGCCATCGGGCTTTCCACTAATTTACTACCCTTACTACTTTTACTAAAAATGTATTTCCTCCACTTCCACATCACTGTCAAAATTGAGGGTAACTAATAAAATTATGAAATCAATAATTTTTTCATCAACCTCAACACTTGAAGATATAAAATATTTGTCTGTGTTCCCTTCTTACCCAATAGAAGATTTGTTCGGCCGGAATTTGCCATTAACTCTTATCATTCCACGGGCCGATAACATTTTAAATCACTCAGGGGGATAAGTCAGTAGGGAACATATGCCAATGTGTGATTTCCTGTGTGTGATTACATACATTATAAATGTGCTTTTATATTAGCAGAATACAGATAATTATAATTTTTCGACCCATTAAAGTCCTTACTTATCTTAATTTTTGAAAAAAGTAGTATAGAAAGAGAGTGTTAAATATATACAACAAATCATTATAAACATCCACGCCTAAAGCGGGAAATGAACTCGCACACTTTTAAACGGGAGGCCAAAGCAATAGCCATTCATCTCAAGCTTGGCAGTTTAAAATTATCTTTATAAAAATATTCTATGTAAAAAATAAATAATTCTATCGGTGCAATGTTTAAAAATATTTTATAGAACCAATATTTTATCAACTTTTAAATAAAGGGGACGTGTGCATGTTACAACCACTGATTTGGAGTAAAATTTCTTATAGTGTTTCATAATATTTTTCTTATAACTATTATAAGAACTATATTATAATTATAATAAAATTAAAAATATCATTTTTATAGTATTTTATTAATTAATATACACTATGCATGTTTTTCATGTATGTTTTATCGTAATTATGTAAATCGTAATATAAATTACAAACTAAAAAGTTAGTTTATCTCTACCCCCTCCCCCATTTTTTGTTTAAGCTGTAATGCAGAGCAAACAGTCGATTTCCTTTGCAAATCGAGTTTGGAAGTTTTTTTACCGGCGGAAACAGAGGGGGGTGGGGCTTTGGAGGAAAATCCTGTATCACATTTCCTTCGAATTGACATCCATCAACGGAGAACGAACTTTAAGAATGAGGTTAATGGCACACACATAAGATAAATAATTTTGAATTATTTTTTATCTGAAGACATAAAAAATACTACTTATAAGAAAGAAAAAAACATCGCGATAAATTGTCAATCAAAGAACAACAAACAGATGATGGTGGCGTTTCAATTTCTCGGTTTTTGAACTATTTAGAACAAATAATGGGATATAGCAGGTGTCGAGATTATTAATTTATGTTAAGGATTTTACAATTTGTACTATAAACTCACATAATCTAGTCACATGATTCTCCTTCTAATTCTTTTATATATATAATAAAAACAATTTCTTATCATTTGTGAATAAGAAGATAATTTTATTTGTCACTCAATTATTTCAAATGGAAACTGATAAACAATAAATTGTTGTTTCAGAAAAATAAAATGTCTCTTTGCATATTTTCATTTGTCTTCCCCCCTTTTTGAAACTATGTTAAGCTAATATTTAAATATGGGCAGCTCTCTGTTATTCAATTCTCTGGTTCGATTCTCACCTCGGGTTTTGATAGTTGAAATGGCTGAATGTAATTCAGCTTCTATTGAACCCTCAAGTGAGCAAACAATGATTATAGAGCGTCAAATCCCACAAGACCAAGTCATTATGATTTTCAATACCCATTGGGTTATTTCCTAGAGACACCGACAAAATCTGTATACAAACTGCTTCGTAGTAACACATGATGCCTTCAACATGATTACAAGAAGGAACGCCCAAATCAACCAGAACACCACGGCATTTCGAAAACAGTGTTTCTGAATAGTGTCTGTGGATTCATAGCTAGATTAAATAAATATAAAATTGTTGGTAGACATTGAGTAATTAAGTGTAAATTAAATTAGGATATATCAAATACTTATTGCTTAAAACAATGTTTAGGTAAGTATTTTCAGGTGAAAGAAATACTGGCAGAATAATTAGATAATCAGGTACTTATTTGCTTAAAAAAGTTTCATTATAAACATATAGCAAAATATTAATTAAGCTCATCGATGAGTCACAATACTTCTTTATATTTTATATTAAATGAGCATTACTTGCAATGTTAACGAACCACGGGAAGTTAAATAGTGAAATTTATAAAAATATGGTTAAAAATTGCACTCATTAATTTTATATTGTTTCCGATTATCACAGAGATTATGGCGTAAGCGTTATCATATTTCATTTGAAACTGATAAAACACGATAAGAAATTATAAGTGTTCAAAGTAAAATGGAAAAATAAAACACTTAGGGAAATTTTTTTTGCAAAACCCATCAGCATAAGAAGAAGAGGAAGGCCAAAGCTGAGATGGGTGGGTGCAGTCGAAGAAGACTGTAGGGTCCTTGGAACAAAAAATTGGGGGAGTTTGGCTGCCAGTAGAGGTGTCTGGAAGAAACTTGTTCAGAAGGCCTTGGCCCATCCTGGGCTGGCGCGCCATGAATGATGATGATGAAAATATACATTTCAAAAATTAAAATTTTATGTTTCCTAATGATCATTTTGGAACAATTTAAAAAATGTAAGTCGAAATAAATTGTTGACGAAAAATGACTAGCTATAAATTATCAATAATTTATTTAGACCCATTTTTATTTAATAAATGCTTAGTAAAAAGATTTTTGAAATATCAATTAAAAAATGTGTTGAATATTGTCATTTTATTATTTTTTTTAAATAGTATTCATTTAAAAGCTCATGAAAGTAACATGATAAAAATGTAATTTTAGCGTTGTTGTAAATAGCATTTAGTTAAAAGCGTATGAGAATAATAGACTATGATAATAGTGTGTTCAAAGATTATAGAATTAACTGTTAGTGTTAAGTTAATTGTTAATGTGGAAACTATTAGTTAAAAAATGTAGTCGTCATTTATAAAAACTATTAGTAGAATTAATTTAGTGTCACTGTGAAAACTATATGCACTTAATGGCTAAAATAGTGAGTCCATCTATTTACTGTCGTGTAACGCTCAGAAGCAACGAAAATGGCGATTTCTTTTGCGAGACACGCTGTTGTTAAATTTGAAATTACAAAAATATTTTAAAAAATGTCTAGTAGTAGAGAAGCAAAAAGGGATTAAGATGAGCTCGTAGTAGTTGCAGCAGGAAGTTAAACAGGCATCGTATAACTGTCATTTTTGTTTCAGTCGGCTGTCCCTTCAAATCATATACAGAATGCCTGGAAAAGATTTTTGGTTGGGCTTTTTTTGTTTAGTATTGATGTTGGCAATCTTTGCGCAAGCGAACTTGCAGCTAATCATTACAAAGAAGGACGATGTTATTTCTATGAATCTAAATAACAATTTTGTTTTGCCGTGCTTCATGGTGCATTTCGTTCTCATATATGCAGAGGGTTCTTCTTTTGTCGGAGTCCATGGCTCTTCACAGCTTGCATTATGTGTCGCATTTATTTTAAACCACTTTTTAAAACGTCTTTATAAAAAATATTAATTCCTTCTCTTAAATATTTCACAACTCTAAACATTATTAACGATTGAATCATTCAATATTCAAATCAAGTTAAGTCAAGTAATCTTTGACAGAAAGCATAGCCGTTGAATTGTAAGAATATAGATTGTTGTGGCACCAATATGCTTCCCTGTACCTAGCCTTGAGTTGGGTTATACCAGTTAGATAGAAGTAACCGGGTGGAGTCTTCGTGATTTTGAAGCAGGGACCAAGCAGGAGATCCCGATACTTGGCCTGCCATTCCCAAAGGTATCATTTCACGTGAAAGACTCTGTGACCACTCCTGGTTTTAACATGCCCTATTCGCCATTAGTGAACATTACAGATCTTAGGCTAAGTTGGGATTCAAACTCACTACCTTCCAATAATAAGAACAACGCCCTAACCAACCAGTTCATCGCGATTTAAGCATGTAGATTGCTTATAGTGATGATTAAATGTTATGGAATAGATTGTATATAAAGCTTTTCCGTAATTTACTTTTGTGAATGTAGATGTCACTATCACGCTCGGAGAAAGAAAAGTTTGGTAACAGACACCCCTGAAGAGCCATGTACCGAGAATTTTTATGCACGTTACGAATTTCATTTTACTCAATATCCCTCCGATGGTATGGAGTGAAAAGATGTTCAACTCGTGTGTTGATCTCATTATCCGACAGTGATTCAAAATTACCGATGGGTCGACGGTGCTTAACGGCTTCAGTGATTAGATATAGATATTTGAATTGTTATTGCGTAATAAGTTAAATTAAGCTATAGCCTACTCTGACATATTTTCGCTATCAACCGCCAGATGCAGCGTGATGTAAAAATTGTTGATTGTGAAGCTTTATACCTGACCAAGAAGACGACACTACCCTTATTAGGCTTCAGACACATTAAAATTGCCGTGTGATCCAATGTTCGTCTTGAATGCTCCAGCTCATTTGTCGACAGCGTCCCTTGGGCACGGTTTTAAGTTAAGAAGTAATTGGGTGTTTTTAGATGATTCGGTTAGCAGAAGTAACTATCGAAGACGCGTTGCAATTACTCAATATATTTCATGGGGCCTTTGTACCCTGGTATAGAAAGATGTCGTTCTTATTATTGAAAAGTGATGAGTTCGATTCCAGTCTTAAAAGAAGATCTGTCATGTTCATATTAAATGTAGCTGGGGTACATTTAATAGGTTATGGTCGTAACGTTCTCTAAGTGTAATGGTGCCTCTGGGGGTGGCAGGTGAAATCTTAGAGTCATTTGCTTAGTCCTTGCTTCTAAGTTATGAAAATTTAACCACGGTCTTTGGATAAAATTGGAAGATTTAACCTTTAAAATATTTCCGTGGATTGAAATGATTCGTGAAAACTTCTCTTTTCATCAGTGTGAATTATAAGCCCCTAATTGTTCATAATGCAACATCTCAAAAATAATCTATACAAAATCTGTCGCCATTACTTATCTATCAACAAGTTTCAACATATTTATATAGATCAAATAAGCGTATCATAGCTTAAATGTTTTTCGATAAATTACAAAATAGGAAATTAAACATATATATTGTATCTGTACAACATATCCAATCCTATTTTAATATCTAAATTTTATATTCATTTCTAATACAGTGAATCTTTTTGTTATAAATGTATACTTTTTACGATTTCATAAATTATAAAAATGGAATTAAACATAAAGTCTACTGAAGACGTTTTTTAATTTCTTTTGCATCTGTTTGATTGTCAGTAAAATTTCTATGCCAAGCAATTTTTACTTTTTACGAATATTATCATTAATTCATCATTATCAGTTTCATAAATTTCAAAAAATAAATTATGAATGCCCCAAAAAATGATATCTTCGAAATCCCAATGCTATCTGTTTTTCAAGTCTATGCATTTTCTTTTTTCGTTTGTTAGATTGTTTGGCATGCTTCCTTTTTATAATATTGACTCAACATAAGGTGTGACTTTTCGCGAAAAATATAGAATTAGGGAGCGCATTTCCCCGCATTGTTGGAAGGAAAGAGAAATAAGCTGCTTGTTATAGAAAAATAAGCCTTGTTAATTATGGAGAGGGTGGCGCCCCCTACCTAAACCAAACTTCCTGTGGAAAGCTGTCATCTTATACTAAAAATGGGTCAGAAGGTCAACTAGGAATCTCTATTTAAACGATAAGAAAATGAATTTCCATTTTAAGCATAATTTTCGCATCTGCCGCAAGAATTATCTGACAGTAATTTTTTAACAAAAAAAGTAAGTCAATTTATATCTTTTTTCGATGAATTTTCGTTGATTTTTGCTGAGAAGTTTACATTTCAATATTAAAAACAACCTGTTGGATTAAATACCCCCAATGAAAAGTAGTTTTACAATTAATTTTCTCTTTAAAATATTTGTGTTCTTTCTCATTTTCTGCTCTTATTATTAAGCTTCTGATGGTATTATTTGAAGCATCATTAACAACATTTTGTTATTTAATTATATTTTATGTTTATTATATGTTTTGTGGATGTGATTTAATGTTTTCATGTAATGCAATACGTTACAATTAAAGTTCAATAAAATCCCACATTAGGCCACCGGAAATCATGTGAATTCTAGTAACTTTCATGGCTGCAATGTCCTCCCAGAGAAAGGATATCTTTACAAAATTATTACAAGATAAAGAGTCTCCCGCTTTGTCTTGAGTTATAAGAACCTGCTTCCGGAGCAATTAGCATTCGGTGTCCGCTAAACGAAATATTTTATGATTAAACTCTGTTATACAAAATATGAAAGTTGCCACCAAAAACGTCATTTATAGTGCCATAAAGTTTAAAACTCATAAATGGTCAGGTATGGAATAAAAAGAGCATAATTTTAGTAATCGGATTAACATCAGCCATAAAAATGAGCTGAATATTCTGTTTATAACTGATACTATACTGCAATAAATTTAATGTATACTTGATAGAAATTTATGATTTATTTTAGAAAAAATATTCTGATTTTAACCTCAGCGAAAGATTTCTACTGTAGCGCATGATTTTTAACTTTAGACTCATACAAATTTGAATGCCAAAGGGAATATGGTATCCTTATTTTTCAAAAATTACACTTTTCTTAAAAGTAAGTCAACCCTTGTCAACAATTCAAAATGTGAATGATTTTACAATCCATTCTTAGATATTATGCATGAAATAATTATTTGTATGTTGAGTTGATACAATAAAAATGTCGTATTTTTTAATATTCGATTTTAGATTTCTTGCAGATGTAGAAATGCAATATGTATGTGACTCGCAATTAAGTATAAAGTGATTTAAATATATTGTTTCCATTCAACCTAGCAAACCTTAAAATCTAAAAGAAATATTCTAATGTAATATTTTAATCAATTTAAAAAACAGAGCAATCTCTCAACAATATATATATATATATATATATATATATATATATATATATATATATATATATATATATATATATATATATATATATATATATATATATATATATATATATATATATATATATATATAATGATTGATTGATTTTCGGCCATCTTAAAATTATTAAATGTTTGATAATTTTTTTCAAGCTGAAAATTTTGTTCACACAATACTCCTAGTTAATTATATAAAAAAGAAGAAGAATTATAAAATATTACAACTTCTTGCATCTCAAAATACTTTTAAATATATTGAAATAAGTCAATTAAAATTAGTATTTATAATTGTTAATAAATATTTAAAATTCGGAATGTGATTTTATGAGAAATGCGTAAGGAGGTGAAATAAATGTTTACATTTCATTATATTTCATGCTAATTTACTTTTGACTGAAAAAAGAGTTAATTCATTCTAAATGGCAATAGTTTTATAATTAATATCTTCTTGTTTTCAGATTTCGACCTGCAGTTGACAACAATTCATTGTTATAAGCATTTCAAAAAGAAACAATTTTATATTAAAATAATGTATATATATATATATATATATATATATATATTATTCACACATAGCATAATACACTTTAAAGTTACTTTAATTGTTTGTTTCTGTTGTTTGAATTAAAAAAATGGCTATTTATCTAAACTAATTACTGGTTTACTTTATCTGAACTATGATTAATTATAATTTTGGTGGTATTATGGTTAACGCTAATGATATTAAATGTGCATAGCTACTGAAATATATAGTAATGCTTTTTCAACTTTAATAATATATTTAAAATTAATGTAATTAATTTTTAGAAAATAAATATTTTCTGAGTAATTTGTATGATGCTTATTTATTCTGAAATTTAAGCGTTGTTATTTCAAGATTATAAATATATATAATCTTGAAATAACAATGCACTCTTGGAGTTTTAAAGTTATTGTTATTATATATACATATATATATATATATATATATATATATATATATATATATATATATATATATATATATATATATATATATATATATATATATATATATATATATATAAATAATCAGCTACATTTTCTTAATTTTACTTTAGTGAATATTTTATAGATGGAAAAAAAGAAAAGATGTAAAAAATAATGTAAAATTTTGCGCATGAAATTTAAATGTAACATTCTTAAATCATAATAGTATTTAGAATTTTTTTAAATAATTTCATAGTCATATCATGAGTTTGGAAATTTATTTATTTTATTTAACATGCTAACTAAGGGATTTTTCATTAGAATTACAAGCCGTCATTTTAAAAAAATATTTGAATAATTTCTTGTTTTTAAGGTCGTGATTAAAATTTTAAAAGCAGTTATGAGTTTTGATTCTTTTGTTTGTATTTAAATAATTCGTGCTGATTTATAACTCGCCTCCAGATGAATGATATTATTTCAAGGCTGACCATGTATTCAAGGGCGATTCGTGTAGTCTTATGATCCTTTACAAATTTCCATCAACAGGTTTCTCACACCCAATTATTGCAGTTACCACTGAGTAGTCTTATGACAGTCTACTAGATTTTCATTTTTTCCACGTGCTTTGATTATTTAGTATTCACTCGTTTATTTTATCTGCTAACATTGTTTACATTTATTGTTCTCTCTTTTTGTTAATGCAATCTTGGAGTTTTAAAGTTATTATTATTATTTATATTCATTTTTCTCCCGCGTTGTTTATTAAAGCATTCACTTGTTTAGTTTTATTATTAATTTACATTGGAAGCCCATATGCCGAAAATCCAGCACGCCCAATTCTAAGTGTGGCGATTTTTTTGGGCATATTTATTATGTTTCTGGATACATGGTTTTTATTATGTAATAGAGATGCAAAAAAATCTTTTTTGGCAACCCTAGTATTTACGTCATAGTGCATATCACAATACTTCATCTTGACAACATTTCTTCATCGCCAAAAAAATTAGGAATTTAAAATCCTGGATTATGCGGGATCTTTTCCACAATGGATTATTGGATTGAAGTGCAGCGATTTCTCATGGATTGTTACTGTAGTGTCCTCTTGTGAAGTCGTATGACTGTACTTACAAGATTTTCAACTATTGTCTCTTGCATATTTTCTAACAAACTTCCAGTTGCATAATCTTACGATTCTTTCCAGATTTTTGCCAAAGATCTTTCGTGAATTATAGGATCCACTCGGATAGTCTTATGGCTGTTCACTACGTTGTCATGCATGGTCCGGCAAGCATTGTTCATGCAACGCCTTCTCATGAAATATTATGGTACATATCCAGGATGCCAAATTCTGAGTTTGGAGATTTTTTGGCGAATTTTCTTACCTATCTGTTAACCTGCTTCGGTTTTTATTGCACTATTGATATGGCGACCTAAAAGAATAATGCAAACAGTTCTCTTTTTGCAGCCCTAGTATAAGCGTTGTCATAATACGTTCATCTATTGTATTTCACGCTTCATGTGTGCAACTTCATTTGTGTAATTCTAAGCCTTTGTTACAAAATAATATTTGTGATTGTTGGTATACATCAGTTTCGATCAGTGTTAGCGCAAAATACTCTTAGCCAATCATCTTATAATGACTTCCATCTTTTATTCCCATTACTTTTCGTGTAATTCAAAACAAGTACGGCACATTATATATGCACCCCAATTATATACTTTAATTGCTATTTTAAAGCATTTGAAAAACATTATGCGAATGTAAAATTAAAAACAAAGTTATATGAAACCAATATAAAATTTTTCTTTTGTAATATAATTAAGATATATTTAAATATCCATCTCTAGAAATTATAATGATAAGCCAAGAAAAATATTTTTCTAACTTCAACATTAAGTATTTATTAAGGTTTGCACACAACTTTGAAAATCTATTTATTGTAATATTTATGTTCAAGCAATTAATTAAATATTGCATAATAATAATAATAAGTACTTCATGTTAATAAATAAGTAATGAATCATTATAATATATGAATTTAAAATTGAGTAAGCTAAAAAATTATTATAATTTTTAAATTCAGAAAGACTATGATAATCACAATCACTTCGAAGTTGTTATAAATGCTTAAAAAAACGTTTAATAAAAGTAAAATGATCTATTATTTAAATGCTCTTAAGAATTGTTTTGAATTTCTGATCTATTTAATATGTTCCTCAGTTTTTTAGATGTAAATGTTACATTTTTACTGTTGTTATGTAAATCATTTGTTAACTTCCCCTTAAGCGTGACTTTTATTTAAACAAAGATAGGAAATAAATCTTTAATAAAATAATGATAATTTCTAAATCCTTAATGTTATATCCGTTTCTTATATTTTCTTCTTTAATTTTTTTTTTAATTTTTAGAGTGTTTTTATTGTTAAGTTTTGTTGAGTTCATGGATTTGAAGTAAACTGTGTTCGTAAGAAGAAAAAAAACTTTAATTTTCTAGCACATTAAAAAATCAAAGACAGACTATAAAAGCATCTTTACCCACGGTGTAAATGTTAGACAATTGTTTCAAAACCATTAGCTGCAATAAGCCCCTTCATGATACTGTAATAATACCACCTTCACAATAAACTGCACCATATAGTTCTCAAATTGAATCTCTTCTCTCTTGGAAAAGAGAAGGTTATTTTTAAATTTCACCCAACTTCAGGGATATTTTAGAAAAATATCAGAAAATATACGGAGAAACTTTTCATAACTTCCTACTCCCTGCAGCCAATTTTTATCGCCAAATAAGCAATTTCTTGCCATATCTGGCAAGTATACAATTTTAAGGTTGTCAGAGACTTAAGGTTACTGTACTCAGTAGTCTTTTGTGGTACCAGTCTCTCTGGAAAGCAAGCTTTACAGGAAGACTTCTCCAGTCATTTTGAAAAGCACAGTAATTATATATTTTATGTACTCATAAACGCATATTTAAAATTCCGTATCTGTTGTATTGCCAGTCCTTCGGGAATGCAAATTTTGCAGGAAAACTGCATCACTTATTTTGAAACACAATTTTATTTTATGTATTTAAAAACTTCTCATTATTATAAGCAACATAAATAGAGGTAGAATTTCTTTGTATTAGTTAAAAATTTATGTAGGAAAACACACGCTTTATATTATAATTATTTTACTTAGAATATGATCATTATAAGAATAAAAACATGAAAAATATTTTTTAATTAGAATGATAAAACAGTTGAAATTAGGACTCCTATTGTTGTTCATCTGCCGAGACAGTGTTCTTTCTCTAGATCATAACTTAAGAGGTAAGCAATAATTTACTGGATAAATTATTTACCCCCTTTCTCCTCATTTTACTTACTTAAAAAAATGATTAATTTGTTTTTCAATTATTTGAGTTGAATCTTATAGTAAAATTTACCATGAAAGAAAATACTAAGTATAAGTATTGAAGGTAACTGTTTTTTTCTTATTAGATTCTGTATTTAAAAATTAGCATTTTTACTGACTATTTTTGCATTATATTTAACAGTCACCGAAAATTTTTAGTTAAAATATTATTTTATTTAGTAGAAAATATTATTTTATTGTGTGTTTTAAAAATAAAATGAAGTATTGGATAGATTTTTTTCTTATCGATATTTTTAAAATCGAACAAGGAATTACCAACAATTCTGTGACAGATTAAAATTTACTTAAGAGCTCTCAACATTTTGACTTGCTTATTTAATTACTAATTGATCCAATATTAATAGATTCAAGTATTTCACACATTTTTCAACAATTATATGTTTGTTGTATAACAAGTATTTTTTTGTACAGAGTCTTAGAAATCAGCTTCAGCAATTTTGCTTTATAAATCATAATAAAATCCTTATTGTGAAGAAATAGATAATCCATTCAAAAGTCAGCACTATTTGATGCAATAAGACTATTCGAAAGCATGAACTTGCTTTACCAGCAAGATATGAAAATGAGAGTGCATGACTTATTAACCTTTAAGTGGTTGTTCCTTTTGTTCCGGTTGACATCATGATGACGCCATTTAAGTACAGTTTTCATTGGTTTAAAATATCCATGACGTCAAATAATGTTTCATTTACGTCACATCGTATTGAGAAGTCGTAATTACGAGTCATCGACGAATTCACTGCCTGCCTTCAAATCGCATTCTTCGAGCTGCAGCAAACAAAAGGAAGTTCACCATCGAATGTCTGAGTGTTATTGGCGATGAGAAAAATTCATTAACTCGTCAAACATAGAAGGAAAGCTTAAAATGGAGTAATTATAGCAGCTTAGTTATGAGTGGTTTAAAAAAGGACTAAGCTTAGATATATTTCCTTCCAAACAAAAATTTGAGAAGTCTTCCTAACATACCTTATGCAAAAGTCAACAAATATTCCGTGATGATGTCATAAGAACCTTATAAGTGGCTTCATTTATTTTAGGATAATTACATGCTAATAGATCAAAGAATAAATGTTAAAAACAAAAAATGTACATAAAACTGTAACAGACCCATATTAACAATATTGACAGTAGATGGCGCTGCTGCCCAATATACTTACAACATCCAATGAGATGAGGATAGAGATGTGAAAAATGGGAGGCGAACCATCCAAAATACGTTTGTTTTGTACCACCCCGGTACTATGTAACCTTGTTTATTATTTTATAATTATTAAGTGTTTTCTTTTTGTAACTAATCTTAATTATGTGTAATGTAATAAATGTTTATTTTGTTTTAACTTCCATTTTCTTACGTCGCTACAAAACTTTAATACATAGTTTATATTAAATATTTTTAAAATTTTTTTAATCCTTAAAAGTGTGAAATAGTAAATTTTATGCATAATGTTAATTGGCAGGCAATAGAGATAAAGATAATATTCACAAATTTATTGGTGCATATCGACTAGAGGAACCATACAGTAAGATCGTGAAATCTGAGATTAAGGCAGGGGCAGCGGGTGATAACTAGCCAATCTGTCTATTGAAACATTGTAATTTCGACACCCGACCAGCCAAAGATTCGTCGTTATAGTGACTGAGCCACGTAAAATATGTCGTGGTCGTAAATTGTCTTCTTAATAAAATAATACTTCTAGGTCAAATATGGAAGAACTACATAGACCGTATTTCTAAATTACCAAAATCCATCTACTTACTCAGAAAATGCTTTGCAGGTTTTAGACAAAGTTATACTTTAGCCTTTGGTACTTCACTTTCTTGTAACTCCTGAAGCTATATGTCACACAGCTCATCGTGACCTACTTGGGTGCATCAACTTAATCTAAATGTTTCTGTCAATCAAGTGGGAAAGGAAGCAAAAAAATACTAAACCACATTCGAATTTAACCCTTGCTGATACAAGTAAATAAGGCTACTTTAGAATATAGTCAACTTAGTAAAGGATGCTTAAAATTGAATTATATTTCATTCCTTTTACAACAGTATTTGAAAAAATATGACACAGATGTTTTGTTTTTTTATGTTCACAGAAACAGACCACAATATTTTTTACCCACGTAAAAAGAGTAAATTTAAATAATTATCAAAACTGTTGAATTTATTGTATTAATTACCATGATTACAAGCATTGAAAGCCAACGAAGTTGCCTAAAATTATGCTGCAGTTGTTATTTATGATACTTGCACAACCAAATTCGCTAGCCGATGGCTATGCGAAATTAAGTCAGAAGGGTGCGTCTTTCGTTTTATCCAGAGTACCACGTAGGTGAATATACTTCTTTGCTCTAAGAATCATACGATAGATGGCATCACCAGAGGATCCACTCCCACAATTTTGACCTGAAGGGGGAGGAAATTTTCTCCAGACCATTACACCCATAGTAACTGCTCAACCACCAACTACAAAACTTTCGATTCCATAGATTTAAAGAGCACGCACGTACTTGTTGGGTCTTTGGGCCCTTCCGAATGGAAGGTCGATGACCTAGTTGCTAGGTTACCACGGCTCTGCCTAAAATTATAGTTCTTATAATCTATTAATACGACTCTTAAATAATGACTGCTCAAAGACATAATTGATAACTTTTTTAGGCTACCAGATATTTCCTAAGGATGTGCATCTAGCCAAAATGCACCGGCAGAAGCGCCAGTACAATCCACCATATGATTATCCAGAAACAGTGGATTATTATGTTGATTACCCTAATTATGATGTCAACCAACTTGGCTCCGGTTATGAAGCCAATGCCTTCGCTCCTATTGGACTGGCGGGGGGTGCCGGTGTTGCCTTGAAAGCTTTGAAAGTGAAGAAAGCTGTGAAGGGTCTCAAGCTTCTCTCTGTACCCCTGGGCTTGGCTATGGCAGGAGGAATCGCGGCGTTGGTGAGTGGGGCCATTCCTCCAGCTGTCATAGGGGGCATCAATTTACCCTTTCAGGTAAGTACGTGTCCATGGCTAAATAACATTCTAGATTTATTTTGACAGCATTACGACAAACTGTTTTTTATTGAGTTACTTTCTTGAAACAAATATAAAATTTGAGTGATTTTCCATTTCGCTGGAACAGGTTATAATGTCATCAATTGTTATTTTACCAAGTGAAATGGAATATCAAAAATCGCTGCTCTTTTGCTATTTTTAACTTTATACCTTTTACCAAAGAACAATAATCACCTTTCACAAGCATTCTAACTAATGATAAAATACCCTTAAAGATGAGATTTGCGTCGGTGATTTGGAATAATGCCTAAATTTGAGGTTTATGTTACTGTTGCAAATTGTTTGATAAAAATTTTGTTTTGTCAGTTTTTATATTGCACTAAATTAAAACATTTAAGCTGAAAGAGTTCTGTTTAAATTTGAATAAGGTCAGTTATAAATTTAAATAAACAGTTGAAATTGCAGCATTTATTAGTAAATTCAAATTTACAGCAATTAAAATACTTATTTTTTTCTAACATAAATCTAGTAGAATAGCACTTACTAATGCAAACGCAGTACGCTACTCATAATATGTTCGATTTTATAAAAAAGTTTAATTCTGATTATTTTGCATCCAATATAAATTCACCATTGTTTTTATAAATATTTTACAGCAAAAATATAGAATAATATTGGAGAAATTAGGCGAATTCCAGGCTTCATAGGTTTTTATGATTTTTAGGCGTAGTAATTATTTTAGACAAAACTTATTTTAGATAAATATTTTCCTATTGAAATGGAAAAACAATATATTTTTCAATCAATCTTTTATTTCTTTAAGAATAAATACATGCATATAATTTCAAATATTATGTTGTTGATCGAATATTTGTTATTGTATATATGTTGGCGATTTTCATCGTAATATCTGATTGCATTTATACGCAGCATTGCAAATAAACATTTATCGTTCATTGTTATGTAGTAATTTTAATATAGTATTTGCTTATTTTAGGGTAGGTAACTAGAAAAGGACATCAATATATAAGACGGAATCCTCGGATGGGGAAGATGGCGACAGAGATTCCTTTAAGGATTTTTGAGAAGAATAATTATTATAACTGATTATTCAGCAGATAAATTTTAAGCCATATAAACTCATTTCTATTTCATTGTGTATTTATTCACGTATATTATTTATTGTGTACTATTGAGTGCTTTTTCGCACAACTCTCAAAATGGAATAAAATATTCAAAATAAATTCAGTGTCTTCCATATTTATACAGCTTACAACATATTTTACTCAAAATATTCTTCAAATTTGCGAATATTATGTAAGTAATTACGATTTCTTAAATTTTCAAACTCTTTGCAACTATTATTATTATATATAGAATACTTCGAGAGAAAATCCACTCTTTACGTATAACAGTAGTATATATATATAACCTATTAATTTTCTAATGATTTTTTTTAATCCCAGTGCTTTTAATAATTTTTCGCGTGATAATATCTTGCTCTCTTTCTATAAATTTTATAATTAGACTTAATTTCTTCGCAGTAAGATCATTTATATCCGACAGTTAATAAATTCCCTCTTTTTGAAAATATTAAATCCTCACCCTTCTCTCTGTCTCTCTTATATATATATATATATATATATATATATATATATATATATATATATATATATATATATATATATATATATATATATATATATATATATATATATATATATATAGGGAGACTCCAATTTCGGCAAAGACCCACCAAACACATGCGATATACATTCTCGTTAAATCTGTGGAATCGAAAATCCTGTGATCGGTCGCTGAACAGTTACCTTGGGTGTAATAGTCTGGAGAAAATTTCCTCCCTCTTCAGATTAATGTTAAAATTGAGGGAGTGGATCCTCTGGGGGTATCATCCCATATATCGGAAGAAAAAAGTCTTATTTTCATCTTTATTGTGTTGTAATTAAAAGAAAGACACATCCTAAATTCGCATAGCCAACGTCATAGTGAGCTTTTAGATTGTCCAAAAGTGTCTTAAATAACAAGTATTTTATAATGCAGTTACCTTAAAAGTGAATGAATTAAAAAAAAAAAAGATTTGTAAAATATAAAATTTTTTGCAACTTTAAGTCTTGTTATACATTTATTGTATATGTACGAAAATGTTTCTATAGACTACCAGGTAAAGCAAAAAGGAATTCACTATAAATCAATTTCTATAAGGTATTATTAGACTGAATGTACGTTAAAGTTTTAGGACTGAAGATATTAACAAATTAGGCAGACGAACATAATGTAAAATAGGTGTATTTCATCGGCAAATTGAGTTGTAACATTCGATTAAGAAGGTTATAGCAAATGATAACATAATAAAAATCGACATCATACAAATAAAATTATAGATAGTGAGTTGTATGAAAACATTTGCATATTTATTTGAAATAGTCTTGTACACATGCGTACGCAGGCAAGACTAATACAAGATAATTTGGCAGAGACTTTTTTAAATAGTTTATATGTGATACTCTCAACAAAAGAAAAATTACTGAGAAAGAATACCAAAAACTCAAATAATAAAGTTTCAAAATATAATAATATACCATAAGAGCTTCAGAAAAGTTTAATTTCTCATCTAGAATTGCTTCTTAAATTAGATTAATCGATTTTAAATATTTACTGATTTCTATAGGATACGGATTTTTATTTAAAATAAATACATAAATTAATGTGCATGTGTGTGGTAAATAATGCGATAAAAATGTTTCTAAGCTCTATTTTGATTTGTCTTTCTACGGTAACGCTTTGCAAACCGAGAGTAATTTAACTTGTACATATATTTGAAAGTCGATTATTAATCACATTATAAGCATTCAGTCCCAGGTAAGAATCGAGTCCTAAACCTATCGCACTGAAGTTAAGTGTGCTAATTATTTAGATGCCTGCCTTTATTTCCATTTTGAAAACAGGAAAATCAGAAATCGACATCAATGAGTTAAAATAATTTGAAATTCATATAAAGAAAACAATAAAATATGTACCTAATAAAAAAGGATCGAAAATGGAATTCTAAATTTAATTTTTGAACAGTCAATTGAATTCTGAAAATGAAATTGTGTTTGGGCATCAACAAAAAGAAATTCACAGAAATTTCAGTAATATTAGTGTTTTTTGAGTAAATCATTAGCGATTGAAAATGAATAAATGAATTAATGGCACAGAAACACTAAATAATGTAAGAAAATATCCATATATTTGCATAACAAACCACAGACCTTTTCAGAGACATCTGAATACTAACTGACAGTCGTGCCTCTATACAGTACCTGTCTCATTGGACGACCATCGAGGATAAGACAAGTTTGAATATTTAAGATCTTATGACACGACTTTCTACTAAACACTCTATATATTTTCAATAGGTTCCTTCCCGTGTTAGATTGAGTGGTAACGAAATTGCAGATAGCTTGGCTAAATCTGCCACTGCTGACACCTTGCAGGGCAACGCTATTCTAATGTTTTCGGAAATCTCCACTGTTAAAATCATGGAATTAAACGCAATTTGGAGAGATCCGCCTATCCACTCTTGGTACTTTGGGAAAAAACCTCGTTGGTGTCTCCAGCTCAGTATCCCCAGGATACAGCAGACTGCTCTTTCACGTTTTTTGAATGGCCACATTAGGTCCCTTTCTTTTAAACAGGACCAGAAAGTCCTTCTGGAGTGTCACTTGTGCAAGGCTGATCAGGTCTCCCTGAGACATATACTTGACTGTCTGAATTTTACTATGAGCGAGGTTTTGGAATATCCTATTTTATTTTTAGACTTTTTAATGATTTTTGGTTTAATGGAGATGGTTTAGCTTAGCTACACCATCTGGGATATGAAACAACGACAAACAACAAACCACGTTATTTTTATTTGTTGAATAAGACAGTGAATAAACCTCATATCTTACCAGTTGTTGCGTTTGAGCGATAAATGCACAGGTTTGAAAGGTACTCTTATAGGATGCCAGAGGTGGGCCCAATAGAGGACACAAGCCGTGGAGATCATTGGACATTTCTGGATCCAGCAGTTTCTGTTTCTCTTTTTTGTCCTTAAAATTAAAACCATAAATCAAATTTTTTTATGGAAGAAAAATATTAAAATATAACTGTCAATATAATAGTGTTCCCTGTGAAAAAATACATTGAATTTTTAATGTATGATTAAAAATTTTTTCTTTATTTTTAACTTTAATTAGAATAAATTTTCCATTTTAAAAATTGAATGTTATGGTTCTTAGACTGGTTTCGTTTATTTATCGCTCGATGATCGTTTTTTGTATATGTGGGATAATTGGACTGGGTCTTACAATTCAAATTGTATTCCGAACCACTTCACACTACAAAGTCGATACAGGATTCAAACCCATGAACTGCGGAAGGTAAGGAACTGCGAAAAATATTCCAGTAATAAAATATTGATAATAACTATCATGTTGTGTTTTGTTGATGGAATAAATTAACAACATAACTTCGATATTTTCAATAACAAGGCGAAACGCATTGTGAATGTAATGATCTTTAATATGTTTTATTCTAAATTTCAGTAGCACTGGTATTCTAGACTTACTATATAATTTTACACACATACACACACACATATATATATAGTCTTGTTGCATGGAATATCCTTCCTGTTAAGATTGCTTTTTCCCAAGGCTTGGCGAAACGAGAAGCCTAAGAGTACTAAAACACGGCTAAGTGCTTAGTTGGTCATGAGTTAAATCAAAACAACCCTAGAGGAAAACAAGCATGCTAGTCACCAGAATTGTCAGGAAATGATGAATTTTGGTGCTATAAAATAGACATTTTAGAAAGTTTCCTCTGTGCATAGTTCGAAATCTCTTTCAGACATCAGACAAAAATGTAAATTAAAATACTCTCTCCCACAGATATCTAAGAGATATCCAAGTCAAGTCCAATTCGTATCCAGATATCCATTACATCTACAATACATCCATGAGATATCCAAAATTCAAAATGTCCATGGATATCCTAAACTTGGATGTCTGTTAGATATCGTAAAATAATAACTTTTAGACATTAACATTTGGATATTGCAGACAAATCTCATGGATATCTAAAATTCTTGCAAACCGGATATCATAATTTCGTAATAGCTGAACATCCAACAGACATCAGAAATTCAGATATCGTTAGATATCTACACTTTGGATATTTGTCAAGCAATCGATGTCAACAGTACATTCATAGAAAGCTGTACTTTCACAAACTAACGGCCGTATTCACCGTCAACCTCGACCGCTAGGTACAAGCGAAATCCCGGGTCAAAGCTGAAACGGTATCCACCATCGTTCAAGAACCGTACCTTCCTATTCAGCAAGGTTAAACCTGACTGCGCATGTCCAATTGACATATGCGATTAGTGATCATGCGCATTTCTTTTCAACTCTTGTGTATTTTTTTTTTTTTTTTTTTTTTTTTTTTATGTTTACTATTTGCGAAACAAATTTCAAATGTGTCATAATTTGACGATAATTATTTTATACACTAATTTATATTATAATCTGCAGCACTTAGAGTTTCTTAAGAACTAGAACGTTGTGAACGGAACGTTAGACCAAAAAAGAAATCTTAAAGAGGATGAAATGGAAATCCATAAGCGAAATCTCTTGACGAAAATTTTGGCCAGATCTGGATATAGGAGTATCCCCAAGATTTAGAACAAAACTGTCATTTCTGATGGAGATATTTTTCTAGAGGTGTACGGACAAATCCGTCACCACTGCTGTCTAGCTTGTAATTGGTGATATAGCAAGGGTAAACCAATTAACAATTTCAAAAGTGATCTCTGTAATTTCAAAAGTGATCTCTGGTATTATTTGACAGCACATTTTTATCATATATAATTATGTTTTGGAATAATGTGTTAGTACAGTCAATTCATATTTAATTCTCTTAGAACTTATTGAAATTAAGTAAACTTTTTTTAGCAATTTTTTTAAAGATTTAACTATTACGTTTCCTTGCAGATGAATGAAAAATTGTTTCACATAGTCCAGTTCCCCAGTGTGATTGGAAATATTGATTGTGTATGTGTACAAATATAACAATCCTCTCACCTGGGGAAATTAATGCAGAAAGGTTTCGTAACAGAAAAGGTATATTTTCAAATTGTGTGCAATCATTGCATCAGTAGACTTATTATGGAATAATGTGTTAGTACAGTCAATTCATATTTAATTCTCTTAGAACTTATTGAAATTAAGTAAACTTTTTTTAGCAATTTTTTTAAAGATTTAACTATTACGTTTCCTTGCAGATGAATGAAAAATTGTTTCACATAGTCCAGTTCCCCAGTGTGATTGGAAATATTGATTGTGTATGTGTACAAATATAACAATCCTCTCACCTGGGGAAATTAATGCAGAAAGGTTTCGTAACAGAAAAGGTATATTTTCAAATTGTGTGCAATCATTGCATCAGTAGACTTATTAGCTATACAAAATATTGTATTAAAATGGCTTGTAAGTACCCATAACAATACTGCTCTAAAGAATGAAGTATGATTTCTGAATTGATGCAGTGCACTCTATACGGCAGGTACCATCCCTTGGATGACAGTAACTATCCCTGTAAGCCATATTTACTTACTTCAGTAAATTAGCCCACAGTGCAAGAATTAAGGTGAGTTTTTAATTCTCATGTTGTCAAGAAATAAATTCCACAGATTTTTTAGGAGTCTTAATGAATTCTTCCATCATATGTCTATAGTAACATGATGAATATATTTTGATTATAAGGCTATGTGTATCTATAATTATGTGTAATATTTTTCAATCACATCAATAAATGATGTTTTCAAAAATGATTATAAAAAACTAGGCTTGACTATGAAACAGTTAAAACACAAATCAACTTACATTATTAGTAAGTAGCATTAAGTAGTAGTATTATTGTCTAATTGATAATAAGTTTGCAGAGTATAAAAGAATCAACAATAATCATCTATTGAATTAAAACAAATTTTAATACCATTTCTTAATCATACAGTTAATTTGAATATTTTCTACTCTTTTATAAAGGTAAGAAATTCTTTTTTAGCAGAATTATATTTTGATGTGTATATTTTATATGCCTGCTAATATATTAATTTTAAACTCAGGTTACAGAATGTTGCAATGTAATGCTTTTTATTGACTTCTTTAATGTATTAAATACAAATTATAAACTTAGAACTATTTAAAAAATTTACTAACATGAGTATTGCAGTAATTGTCAATATTTGGAAAATTGTCCTTGTCAAATTGATGATATTGAGATTAGAATTTAGTCAACAACCCTAATTTGTGTTGATAGAAGTGTACCCCTTAAAATTTTGATGCCAATATCTGTCTAGCAATATGGCCGCTACAAAAAAGTTAAGATGAATTAATTTTCCTCGTCAAATCAAGGGGTACCTTATTCTACACTAAACCAATGTAAATTGGTTCTTTCTGAATGGTAACAAACATGAAAAATGGGGACTTTCCTGTAGACATTTTTCTCTCATAAAAGTATGCCAAAAAATTTAATATATTTTGTCAAAATTTGAAGGAAATACCAAACATCTTACTAATATTTTCATTTTAAAAAATTGTTTAAAATTTTATTTGCAATTTATCTGCCAATTTATATAACCAAATAAAATTACTAACCATATTTTTTTTTTATTTTATCATAATTCTAATGGAATCAAACATTATAAAATGAATTTTATACACTAACCACAAATTTAAAACTGAAAATTAGAATTATAAATCTAAGACATTCTAAATGTTACATTAAATTGTAGTACTTTATTGTGTCAAATATGATTCACATTAAATTATAATTTTTTCTTTTGCTTTTAATGAAACATTTATCGTGAACTACTCGTGAAGGCCAGTTTTCATATCAAAGCAGAAATTTTTTTTTTATTCACAGACACATATATGTTATTGTTTTGTTGAGATGGTAATAAAGCCTTGCTTAAGAAATTCTGACATTTACAATTTCTTGTTATGTGTTACAATAAAAAAAATTTGTCTATGCATAAACAAAATGTAAAAATTATCTTTTGTTAATTAATTGACTACTTTTTTAAAAAAAAAAAGGCTAGTGATTTAATTATAAACTGTTTGTGTTTTACAATATTTTTAGAATTATACATATTTAAAAATTTTTATTTTCTATTTGATTAATTTTATTTATTGAAAATTTTTATTTTCTATTTGATTATATAGTTTTCGTTATTTGAAGGGGTTGCCAAAATTTTTACTTTTGAACATATAACATTGTAAAAATTTACAAAGATGTTTTATAAGTGCTTTTATCATACATTTTTTAAGAAAACTAATCTTTTAATAATTGAAGGCTTTCTTTGTCAAAGTGCTCTGAATTTAGGAATATGTAATGCATTTCATTTTTATAAATAATGTATGCACTTATTTAACATATACTAATTAATATGCGATTGTGTGTGTGTGTATTCCTCATCTCTATTATTATTACATAATTTTAACTACACCGAACTATTCTTGACCTTTTTAGGAATTAAATTATTTTTACCGTGTTTTTTTTTATCTTGTGAGATTTAATTTTGAATTGTGAATTTAAGATTTACATATATATATTTTTTTTTCTATTTTGTGTATATTGAAGTTACTCTTACTACTTCATATATGATACTAAACAAATAATGAAATTATTCCTTTTCTATATTTATTAATATTAGCAAAGATAAATACATAATACAATAGTGAATATTTTAAGTTTTATGAGATATATCAGAAATGGCTTTTCTCATTTAACTAAATACCTTATTTTGCTTGAGTTGCTGTTATACATTTTTAAAGTGATCCTGTGAAGTAAGGTATTTGGTTTTGTTATTCATAAAAAATGGAGCAAAGATTAATGTAAATTACAAGTTTTGCTTTTTAAAAAATAGGTTTGACTTTCTTAACTATTTTGAAAGATAAATAAAATAGTTTTAATTTAATTTTATATGTTTATAATGTATGCAAATTTTATTTCCTCCATGAATTTTGGAAAAAATAGTGTTTATTGAATTTGATATATTGCATTACACACAAACTATTCTTAAGTTACATATCAATTATATTTGAAATAATTCCTACATGTAGTTTTAAAGCATACTATATTTTAATGTTTCTATCTAAGCAATAATAATACAAAGTATTTGGTATGCAAAATTATTTCCTGTAAAAAAGTTTAATGGGTATAAAAATATAGTAAAATAACACATAATAATTATTTTAATAGAAAAAATGTTCATAAAATTTAATTGTATTGGAAAAATTAGTTCTTGTTGAAAATAATAGTAAAGTATATCAAAGTTTGTGTACCATAAAATATATCTATTCAGAATCATATTAGTATTAAGAGATTTAAAATAATAATAGGGTAAAAAAAAAATGAGTAATATATATTTTTAATTCTGTAATCATAACAATAATAATAAGTGAAATAAAAAAAAGAAAAAATTTCGAAATGCATATGATTTTGTGTCAATATGTTAACCAATTACGAAAGTAATTTGGTACTATTCTGCATGACATTTTCGTAAGTTCGCTATCAGGTAAACGGAGAATACCACACTTTCTAAATCTTCCGTTCAGGTTGCTACCTTGTGGTGTTTGAACTCCCGGTTAATCTCCTGGTCAATGTTAATGGTGAACGCGGGGGTAAGTTAATGGATTCTGAAACTTCAGTAATAATACAAATTTTATAATTATTTTAAATTAAAATAAAGTGGCAACTATCATTTTAGTTGATCAATCTCTAGGGATGGGACCTTGTTGCTTTTCCTGTACTTAGTTCGTACTGAGTACAGTTACTTTTAAAGTAACAAGTATTTCACCGATTACATTTTGCACAATTTCTTTTGTACTGCCATCTATCGGATTAAAATCTAATGACAAAGTTTAAAAAATTTTATAAATAAATTGAATGAAAACTAAATTGATAATATATATAAATACATTAACAATTAATTAAAACTAAATAAGTAGATCAATAATATTATATATTACTCTGTAAAATTAATCAATATAACTAATGTTGATTTAAATTATTATCATTTATAAATAAGCATTCACTTAAATATTAATAAAAAGATCTATAAAAATAATTATTATTTATGCAAAATTTGGGAACACAAAAACTTCATTACAGGAAACACAAAAACTTGCAAAATTAATTGCAAGTTTTTGTGTTTCCTGTAATGCTTTCACTTTTAGTATGAGGCAAAGAAATATAAGTTATTTATCTACAAAGCGTTTTTTTGTAAAAAATTGTAAGCTTCTAAATTTTTTTAAACATATTTCATTCAATATAAAAATCATGACATTTTGTTATTTACATTTGTTTTCAGAATTTATATCTGTTCTTAGTAAATTTTCCAATCACTCAATAGTAATTTTCGTAGACTTCCAATGTTAATTAAAATATAAAATTAGATGAGATAATATAATTTCAATTTATTAACCTAATCAGCTTAAATTTTTATTAGAATTTAGTAAGACTTTCCAATTATATAAATGAAATTTCATAATTAACTGGTAAACATTTTGCAAAGAATTGTAAAGTGGGAGGTTTAATCAATTACAAAGAGGTTTTGTTTTAAGTTTACCTTCAAAAATAGAGCAATTAATCAAAAAAACCAATTTAACTTAAATTTCCTTTATTTTTCTATAATTAAACATCAACGAGACAAACATGGTAAAAAATTTTTATGTATAATAGATAATAATTTTTTTTTATTATAAAAGACGTTTATTTGCTTATATTTTTATGTAGTAGATAAACTAGTTTTTTCTAAAAAAAAAATTGCATTAACTCAGATATCTTATTTCAGTTTCCTGAAATTTAATCCATTTATGATTAAATAGAGTAGCTTTGCAATTCAAATTGTATTAATAATGTTTAAGTAAACATAGTCATTTTATATTAGATATTGCTGCATAAAATTTCAATAACTATATCAAAAAATATAAAGCAGTTTTTCCAACAATCTAAATGTCATAATGTTTTAAGGTATAATATTGAGAAATAATATTTAATACAAAATGGAGGAACAGAAATACATATATTTTATTTACATCAATCCATAATTTAAGAAATAAACATGACGGTAACACATGATGGGGTATAAATAAAGATAAGGTAAAAATTAATTTAATTAAGGCTTTTTTTTTAATTCGAAACTTTAAACTAAAATGAATAAACTACCTTTATTAGGTTTATATCAACATTCTCATTATTTGAATAAAAATAAATCGTATGGTAAAAAATATAAAGGAACACTTTTTTCTAAAAGTTTAAATTCTATATATTTACAGTAAAATTTAGTGAAACTAAAACATGGTTGAATAAAAAAATAACAAAAAAATAACAGTGGAAGTATGTAAGCAGATTTAATTTAAATATTTTTTTTTAATTTAAGAAATCTGACCTAATTTAAGGTTTAAATAAATATGTTACATATGTTCATAAAATAAAATTACATTTTTAAAAAAATAATAATAAAAATAAAAGTTAATATAAATTGCTAAATAAGAATATCATGCTTTTCTTATATTTAAAAAAACTTGATATATTTGAAAAAGAACGATAATCACTAAAGAGATGTGCAACGATTATTGGTTTTCTCAACTCATTTATTTTATTAACCGAAACGAAACAAATGTACACACGTATTTTATTTCGCAATATAAATTCATAATGTCTCCCTCTCCAACCCAGAGATCTTTCAATTCCCAAGTATCCCTCCTATTTTCAAGTAAAACCAACTGTCATTTCCCATCTCCCACCCAGTTTCCCTACCATAAGAAGCTACCACAATCTCCTAATTCATCCGTCTGTATCGATCTATCGATGACATTGTTACTAGTTCTCACTCTGTCATTGGCTCTTCTCTACTTGTTACATTCAGTCAAGTACACTGTAATTACACTCATTACTTTGTAACAACCACGTACTCGATGATTACTTTGTAACAACCCCGTACTCGCTGATTACTTTGTAACAACCACGTACTCGCTGATTACTTTGTAACAACCACGTACTCGCTGATTACTTTGTAACAACCACGCACTCGCTGATTACTTTGTAACAGGCACGTACTCGGTCTGTCTTTGAAACTGGTCAAGTACATTGTACCAGCAATTGTCTGAATCGCGGATACTCGAACTCGTTTGTTACTGGAAATACTAAGTATTTGGATAAAAAAACGTACTGATTACAGGTTGTTACATTCAAATACTGATTACAAAATACTAGTAACAGGTATTTCTTCTCATCCCTAGCAATCTCTATTTGGATGTTTATTATGACATTTTAAAAACGAGGTAAGTGAATTTAAGAACTTGTTTATAAATAATTACTGAGTTTTCCAGTATTTTATTATTTTATTCTATTTTGAATGTTATTACTACTGATTAAATAGATTATTTTCTTTCTCTTCAATATGATTTGTTATTAAGTACAAAATATTAATTGCAAAATATCGTAAAATATAAGCTGTAAGATCGGTATTGCTCCATAAAAATTTCCCCCATTATTAAAGCTAAAATAAGTACTATGTAAATTTTAAATTAGGTTTTTAATGAGGAAAATTTATTTTCTCTAATTCACAGAAATTATCTAATTCTTTCACAGAAAAGTATCAATTTTTATCGTTTGTTTTAATAGAAACAATTATATACTATTGCAAACTAGTGCTTACCTTTTCAATTGTGTTTTACGTTTGGTCATTGTTTATTAGGCATTACTGAATAAAAATATACGAAATTTTTTTAAGGTACTCATAAGTTTAATTGTCTTACATTACAAATTCTGTAAACTAGTAATTGTAGAGAAATATCCTTACAATTTCGTGGATATTTAATTTTTTTTATAAATTAAAGTGTACACACATCCAAATATTTATCATTGTACTCGCTTTAGCAAACAAATTTTATCATTCTAAATAATAAAAATAA
Organism: Latrodectus elegans; assembly: GCA_030067965.1. Taxonomy (NCBI): domain Eukaryota; kingdom Metazoa; phylum Arthropoda; class Arachnida; order Araneae; family Theridiidae; genus Latrodectus; species Latrodectus elegans. The sequence continues at coordinate 126,075,589 of CM057814.1, forward strand.
TGTTTAATTAATTATTACCATGTTTTAAAATCAATATCTAAGTATATGTACCAAAATGTATAAAATGATGGGTATATAAAAATTTAAAAAAATTATTTTAAAGACTTTTTGGGAAAATTTTAGGACGAAAATTATTACAATCAATATTCTCTATCACGGTTTCCATTATATTAATTCTGTGTTTATTATTGAATTCAATCTAATCATATATGTGCTTTAAGAATGCGTTAAAATGCTGTCAACATGGAAAGTTTTTGCAAATCTGTCAAGTTAAAAACAAATCACTTAGTTCCTTAGCCCTTTCGCGACGCTACGCTTATCGCTGAGGCCGGCAGTTTCGCGAGTGTCTGTCGACGGCCGGAGGGTTATTTGCTGTTAGGCCTAAAATCATGAAATTACCGAAATATCAACGCGTTGTTTAATAGTATTCTGTAGAATATTTAAATGGCATATGCTTTTTATATATTTCTATAGATACTTTATTTATTTAAGTTATTTCTTTTTTAAATATATATTTTACACACTTTATTTTCACTATGTACTTACCATTTAATAACTTTTAACATTATTTATCTGAAAACTAAATATATGACTTAAAATTCTTTTTTCGTATGAAAAATTTGTAAACAGGGATCTACACACTGTCCTACGTTACAGTCCTTGCACTCATAATAACTCATTTGCCGTTTTGGAGGATTTTTCCGGGAATGTGAACAAACGAAACACCGTCGTCTCACTTTCTCACCCGTTTCTTCTGAACAAAGTTTTGGGAAATATCTTTCAGTTAATCGGAGTGGATTTGATGATTCTGTTGATTTTGGTATGATATTAACTTTGTTGATTTTAGAGTAATACTGAGAAATAAATTGATTAACTAAATTAAGGCGATAATTAAGGAGAAGAAGATTGTTCTTACTTTTTTTGTTGAAAAGAATTTTGGCATTAAATACAGCCATATCCATGATATTAAAGAAAAGTTTCTTATACCATTTAACAGTTTTCCTTAAAGATGGATACTGAATAATGACGGCATCGCTTAAGTCCATATTTTTGTTGTATTCTACGATACACTCTGGCTTCATTATAGGATTAGATGTTGCGCGATCTTTTTCACCAGTATTAAGCAATTTTGCATCATGCATTGTTGATATCACTAGCACTTCTCGTCTATCTTTGAAAGCAGTTAAGTTCATGATCTTTTTCTGCAAAACCAAAATCCCACCGATTTTCATTTTGGGCGGCGGGAAATTTTCAGGCATTCCTTTCCTTCTCCTCATTACAGTCCCACAAGTAATTGTTGGTAGTCCGAAGAGTTCATCCGCTAATGATGGAGACATAAAAAAACGATCAATATATAAATGGTACTCTTGACCAGAAAGTTCTTCAAGTAGAAATTTCACTACTCTTTCCCCATATAATCCTAAAGTTTCCTTTAACACTGTATCCTTCCCTGTATAAATAATAAGACTGTATATATATCCTGATTTAGATTCGCATAATTTATAGAGTTTAATTCCATATCGAGATCGTTTAGCAGGGACGTATTGGCGAAATCCAAGTCTTCCTTTCCACAATAATAAACTTTCATATACTGATATATTCCTTTCAGGGGTGTAAGCAGCCTTGAAATTTTCAATTATTTTATCTAAAACTGGTTGAAGCTTTCCGATTTTTTTGGCGTCGCTGCTGGCAAAATGCAAACATCGAAGAATTGCAACGTATCGATCACGACTCATTACGCTATTAAAAAATGGCGTTGGAAGCATGGGATTCGTTGAGAAGTACATTTTGATTTTGGGTTTTTTTATAAGGCCCATCAAAATTGTTAGAGCAAAGAAAACAAACATTTCTTCCTCTGTGACAGAAGAACATGCACCAGATGCATCCTCAGGATATATACTTCTCTGATACATATTAGTCTGTTCCGTAATTAATTTCATTACTGTATCATCAAAATAATGCCTAAAGAAATCAATTTCTTCTTCAACCGAATTATCCACTTTTAGTCCAGGCACTGCTTTGAATGGTAATTGTGTTAAATTTTCTACTGTGGATGACCATGGAGAAGTACTTGCTTTCGATGTACTCGGCATACAGATATCAGTAATGTTTTCATCATCATTAGATTCGCTAGATTCTTTATGAGCAGAATAATCAGAATATATTATAGTGTCACTATCCGAATCTGTTTCAGAATCAATATCTGAAATATTTTGCATCCTTTCCACTATTTCAAGTTCAGTTAAAATTTTTCGACGCTTCGAGATTCTATCGATAAAAAGAGAAAAAATTCACGTCTTCAAGGTCTTATTAACCACTAAAAACTGAGCTGCAAATCTAAATATTCAACGCTGTAGCGGGGGAAAAAAAAAAAAAAAAAAAACTTTCCCTGCTTACTGTAAACAAATACCACGTGCGAATTTAAAGAGCGGTCATAATTCACTCCATTCGGAAACATTCCTTTCTCCTTCATTGCTTCCCCCTAAAAATCACTTGTATGTGAGTCATACTACTCTCATTTTGAGTAGAAGGTCAAATCTACATGTATCTGAAACCATATAGACATATAATGCCATCTTCTGGCAAAAAGTTTAGTTTTTAAAACGTTCCAGGACACTGGGTGACGGCCAGGGGTGAATGAGAAAACGCTCTTGCACGCCGACGTCTCGGCTGGGAAGTGAGTGCGTTTCTTGCTGGCACGTACAGGTGACAGTCGGCGCGAAAGGGTTAGTGCACATTTTATGAAAGCTAAAATATAGTAATTTTATAATAAGTGTTTTAAAATGTATGGTTAACAAAACTTATGCCAATATTTGCTAAAAAAAAACTAAATATGGATTTTAAATTCAACGTTTAACAACTAAGAGAAACTTTTTAAATGCACAACCTAAATTTAATATCAACTGCCAGCCATAACAATTTTATTTAGTTCTGTAGTTGACATCTTAAATTTTTAATATTTTGTGGTACAAAAGCCAAAAAATTATTCGAACTATAACAAAAGAGAAATGTTTCTTTAAAGTAAAAAGCATGAATTGTATATAATTTTCTATTGTTTATACAAAACCTTGTATTTAGTTTTATTTATCTCCTGGTTGCCAGGATTTTTCACAAGTACCATTTTTTATTATGTTTAGGAAATTATTTATTGTTCGAAGCTATTCATTTGCTCTCACTTCTCGGTTTCATTACTTCGAAAATGGTAAATAGAAATCAGAAGTAAACGTTAAAGGGTAAAAGCTTAATACTGGGTACCTCATGATTCTTTGGTGATATTTTTGATGCCAAGATAGCCCCTACACAAAAACTATATAAAGATACAGTTACTAGGATTATCAGAGATGAAAGTTTATTGCCAAAATGTATCACCAAACTAAGTGGTACCCGATTCTTCACCGAACCCGGTTAAAATTATGTTGATAGACATTCATCAAAAATTTCTGCTAAACAAGTCACAACATACTTGCTAAACCAAAACTTCTTTCTAAGCTAAACAACAACTTCTTTCTTATAATGTTGAATTTCTATTTGAAATAGAAATTTACTACTAATTATTATTTATCAAATATCTCTAGAGTTCATGTTATAGGGCAATCTTTTGTTATATTTGTATTTAAAATTAAAAAATTTTGTTATTCTCAAATAGAAAGAGCTAATATAAAAGTATTATAAAACAGGGTTTTCCTTATTATGAAATTAACTTCTTGCATTAAAGCTTTAAAAATAGTTCCGTAAAGGTTTACAAATCTTATTCTTAAAATTAAGTTTTAACTGGTCTGATGAAAACTCATGTTATAAATTTTGGCTCCCTTTACTGGATTTAGTTATATTATAAAAACTTGTTTATTTTTATAAGTAGTTTTACTGCATTAAAAGGAATAGTCTAGTTTTGAAATATTTTTTATGAATTAAAACTCATAATTTCGAATTATATTTCTCGAGTAATATTTGTATTCTCCATCATATGTTTACAACATTACACTTTTTGTTTACCTATTTTTACTTTGTAATATTGGAGTTGGATGCATGCGTGAACTGATAAACTGAATGAAGGAGAATTAACAAAATTATAATTTAAATTGTTGTCAAATCCTCTTCAATAATGTTGGAAAGAGCAGATTTTTTTTTTGTATATATTGCTTAATTTTAATTGCTTTTTAGTGTATTTTGTAAAACAGGTCACTTTTTTAAGAATAAACATCAACATATTTTGAAAGCACTATTGTTACCAGAAAAAAATTTCAATTTCTATAGTTTTAAAAACAAAAGTGTGTATACGCGCATTTGGAAATATTTGTAATTTAAAGTAAAAAGTAATACAGGTTTTAGTATTAATTTTAAATAAATTTTGTTTTTAATTCATTGGATGTGTATCTTATTTTTGCAATATAAACGTGTATTGTACTTAAAACAAATATAATTTACTTTTGGGCTATGAAATGCAAATACTTGTTTATTTTGTTATCAATGAATTTATTGACAGATTGATTGGAGATATTTAATTTCCTAAAAAGATTCTGTTTTTCTTTACTTTAGAATTTACTTTTAGATTGACATTTAATAGTTACATTAAGTTTAAATTTTTTAATGTAACATCTGATTGATTTAGATAAATTTTGATGTTTACTATTTATGACTTTTTATGCAATTATTGGCTAATATTATATCACATGAAAACATTTAAAGTAATTTAACCTCTGTAAAGATTGGCTATATTATCAACTTATAAACAGTTGTTTGGTGAACATAGTGCTCTGTTTATAAAAGTTAGCATGATTTTTTATTATTTCAATTTTTTGTTAAAAATATATTTTGATTGTTAGTTACGTTTTAATTTACAAGTGTCTTATATAAATGATTATATATTTGTATCAAGTGACCTCATTGTATATTTTTACTAAATGCCCTTATTGTCAAAACTTTGAATTGCAAAATATATAATTAATTTTTACTCATGTTAATATTTCGTCCTTTTTTCTTTTGTTGTTTTAGTTAGTGCTGAGATATCAGAGAAGTGGGATGTTTAATTGGCATGAAAAGCACATCTTAGCAGTCGCTTTGTTAATGTTTTCATTAAGATTAAATAAAAATGAATTTTCTCAATAAACATTGCTTTCTGATATCTGTTTACCTTATTTACTCTCATTATATATACTTATTATTAAAATGTAGATTTTTGTTGCTTTTATGTTCAAAATTTAAAACAATTTATACTAAGTGCATTGAATTTTGCATATTCTAAGATTTATTATTTCTTTATTCCAGTAGCTTTTATTACTTCTGAAAAATGTGTCATATTAAAAAAAATTAATTTAAAGTACAAAATGTTTGTAAAAAAATCTTTTGCAATCACTATTATATTTTAAAATAAATATTGTAATGATTTTTATTGACAAACTGACTCGATGGAAAAATATATGAATTAATTACAAATACATGGTTAAAATACAAATGCATTTTAAATTTGTTTTTATAAATTATTTCTTATGAAAATCAGACAAAATATTTAACTAAAAATTAAAAAAATATATGAATTTAGCTGCTCTTTTATTAAGAAATAAGTAATGGAAGTGCTTTGAATCCTTTATGTTCCAATAAAGAATTTATTTCAAATCAAATTTATTCTTTTTTAAAAAGTAGGGGTGTATATGTTTATTATTGAATATGAAAAGTATACTTAGCAATTTAAAAATTTCACAGTGAATTGTTTTAAAATTGTCATGCATTTTTACATTGTATGTAATTTTCAAACTCATTTTACTATCATTACATCATTTAATATTTTGTAAAATCTTTACTTTAAAAACTAATGCTGTCAATTTTATTTCTAAAGAACGGAAGTTTTTGAAACTGAGATTAAAATATATATTTATTTTTATTATCGACATTAAATAAAAAATAAGAAGTATCTTCAAAATCAGTAGCTTTTTTAAAATTTAAGAATGTTTATAAATTAATTCTGAATTCTTGACTCCATCCATTTTGTTTTTATGTAAAGGCAGATGCAATAGTAAAATATATTTTTTTTAAGAAATTACTTCCACTTTTTTTAATTTTCAGGAAACTATCTTTAACAAAAATCTCTCTATAATTCATACAGAATTTAATTTTGATGTATTTCAGTTGCTGTAAAAATTTTAAAAGTTTGATACAAAAAATTTACATGATTTTATTTTTAATAATTTGAAAAGTAACATTTGTAGGGAACTCCTACAAATACTGACTAAAAAATGGCATCACCTACTTGCTGATTCGAGCTGTTTTTCCCGAGACGGCAGTTGGACTCTCGCTCGCAGCTGGAACATTTCAAAATTTATGTGTTATTGTGTTGTCTAATCAGTAATTCTATTCTTCGGTAACTATAATTGGTGACCTCGTGTAAAACACGTTGCCTTCGCTGATCGTCGCAAGTGCAATCCAAGTCAATCAGAACATCTATAGTGCTGCAAGATACTTTTGTGTGTCATCTCGTTCAACAATAATGTGCTTTCTTGGTGTCTACTGATATTCGTAAGAAAGATCATGTTCTTTGTCTGTGAATCTCGATTGTTCTGTGAAATCGAAATTTCTGTGAATCGCGATTGTGAATGCCTCCGCATGCGGGCTAGCCGATTGCTGAACTGAGGAATACTTCGTATTTTTTTTTTTTTTTTTCAACTGTCAATTCGCGCATAATTAAAGTAATGTAAGCCTATCTTATACAAATTTTTTTCACTTTCGATATCTGTGTCATAAGTACGTCAGTATTAATTTGTCATTTGCGAAAGTAATATATGTTCGTTATTTTATTATATATTTATAAACGTATTTTCTTGATTTGATTTTATTATTGGTTTATGTATATAAAATTTTCCTTAGATAATATTTTTCGTAATAACATATTTTCTTATATTCTGTTATCTTTTATATATTACTTTAAATCAAAATATGTCCCAATCTGATGACCAAAATAGTGTACAAATTTCTCCTGTGGCAGTAAAACCACCCTCTTTCTGGAAGTCCAACCCCACATTATGGTTTAAACAAATTGAAGCACAATTTGACTTAGCCGGTATCTCAGCAGATTCGACCAAATGTAATCATGTAGTGTCTGTGGTGGAATCAGAAATTCTGAATTCAGGGAATGATTTAGTTTTAAATCCTTCAGAATCTGGACAATATGATGCCCTCATAAAACGTTTGATTGAATTGTACACTGACAGTGAAGCTTCCAAAATTCGTACCCTACTGCAGGGATTAGAGCTTGGTGATCAACGCCCATCCCAACTACTAACACGTATGCGGGGGCTAGCTGGAGAATCATTATTAAAATTATTATGGCTTGCCCGACTTCCCAGCACAACACAGAGCATTCTAGCAGCTTTAAATGAAAATTTAACTAATTTGGCTAGTGTAGCTGATAAAATCTCTGATTTGGCAATCACAAATGGAATTCAATGTGCAGGTGTCAATCCCGTTTCGCAAACTTCCCAGTTAGAGCACAGAATAGATCAGTTAACAAAACAAGTGAGCGAACTTTCTACTATTGTTCAGCACCGCACCAACCACCGTAATCAAAATTTCATGCGAAGCAAATCCCGGAGTCGATCACGTGGACGTATCTATAAAGAGCCAGCAAATGGCATACGTTTCTACCACATTAATTTTGGCACAGCCACTCGCAAATGTAACTTTCCATGTAGTTTTCATAATTCGGAAAACTAGATAGGCGATCGCGTCCTGGCCATGATAGCGACCGCAGCGTCAGCCGTATCGTACTGGCCGATACAAAAACAAGTTTATTTTTTCTTATCGACACTGGTGCAGACATTTCCGTACTGCCGAATTTTCATTCTATGCGAGATAAATCTCCTGACGACTCAGTTCTTTTTGTTGCCAATGGAACAAAAATACCTACATTTGGTACTAAATTACTGACCTTAAATTTAAACTTACGACGGGCATTTATGTGGTCTTTTGTGATCGCGAATGTCAACCAACCTATTATTGGATGTGATTTTTTAGACCATTTTAATCTCCTTGTAGATGTAGAAAATAAATGTCTTATTGATGCTACGACAAAATTGTCTTCTATATATATAGTGGAACGATTCCAAATTATTGCCCTTTAAATGCTAACATAAGTATATTATTTGATAATTCGCAATTTGACAAATTTCTTTCTCAATATCCTGACCTCACAAACCCATCTAAAGTAATAAACAGTAAAGCTTCCGCTACTATTTTTCACCATATAGAAACAAAAGATCCTCCCGTTTTCTCAAAACCTCGCCGCCTTTCTCCTGATATTCTTCAAGCTGCGCAACAAGAATTCGAGTACCTTATGTCACAAGGCATTATTCGACCCTCTAAAAGCCCGTGGGCTAGTCCCCTCCACATGGTAAAAAAAGCATCTAGAGAGTGGCGCCCTTGAGGTGACTATCGCCGTCTTAATTCGGTCATTATTCTTGACCGCTACCCCGTGCCGCATCTCAATTTTTGCACTCAAATGTTTCATGGGAAATCCATCTTTTCTATTCTGGACTTAACTCGCGCATACCATCAGATTCCAGTTAACCCTGATGACATCCCAAAAACTGCGATCACAACCCCTGTTGGATTTTTCGAATTTGGCACAATGCCTTTTGGTCTTCGAAATGCAGGTCAGACATTTCAGAAGTACATCCATCAAGTATTATTAGGTCTCAAATTTTGTGTACCATATTTTGACGACATTTTAACTACGTCAGCAGATACCGAAGAACATATGCAACACCTCCATGAAGTTCTTGAACGATTAAAACTACATGGATTAAAATTAAATCCTTCAAAATGCTTGCTAGGCAAATAATCGGTTCCTTTCTTAGGTTGTCTTATAACACCCGAAGGTGTTAAAGCTCTGAAAAAGTCAAAGCGATTACCGATTTTCCCTAACCAAAAACTATCGTAGAACTCATACGTTTTTTGGCAATGTTAAATTTTTATCGTCGATTTATCCCTAACGCAGCAACAACACAAGCCCCACTTCTTGAATTACTAAAAGATTCCAAGAAAAATGATAAACTTCCAGTGATTTTATGACACAACCTCTAGTTGTTTTGAGAAATGTAAAACCGATCTCGCTACCTCTGCAACTCTAACCTTTCATGCCTCCGGTCGAGAGTTTTCTTTAGTGGTTGACGCCTCAGACTTTGGCATCGGAGCTGTTATGTATGCTGAAACTGGCCAACGACCACTAGCATTTTTCTCTCGTAAATTAAATATCGCTGAAAAAAAGTACAGTACTTATGACAGAGAATTATTAGCAATATATTCTGCTGTCAAATATTTCAGACATAATCTTGAAGGACAAAAATTTACCATTTTTACTGACCACAAACCTTTAACTGATGGCTTCACAAAAAATTCCGAATCCATTTCTCCCAGACAAATGAGGCAACTCGACTTCATTTCTCAGTTCAGTACGGATATCAGACATATTTCTGACGCCGACAATGTGGTGTCTGGCACTTTATCGCGAATCAACATAATAAATTCTTAGTCCGCTATTGATTTCTCAGTAATTGCTCGAGCTCAAAATAATGATGACGAATTGAAGTGACTGATGTCAGATTCCCAGTCTTCCTTAAAGCTGCAACCCTTGAAACTTACACCAACAACCAAAGTTATCTGGGATACTAGTGGTGACAAAGTACGCCCCTATATCCCTATAAACTTTCGTCATAAAACATTTGACATTAGACATGGATTATCACACCCAGGAACTCGAGAGACCAAAAAATTGATACTTGACCGTTACGTATGGTCCTCCATCAGCAAAGATGTGACTAAATGGACTCGTACATGTCTTCACTGTCAAAAATCTAAGATTTCAAGGCAGCCGCACAGCCCACTCCAGCAGTTCATTCCACCATCTGATCACTTTGATCACATCCATATAGATCTGGCTGGACCCTTCCCAGCTTCAGAAGGTTTCTCATACCTCCTCACGTGTATTGAACGTTTCACAAGGTGGCCTGAAGCAATTCCAATCAAAGACACTTCTGCAGAAACTGTGGCTCGTGCTCTTCTAGACCAATGGATTGCCTGTCTCGGACTCTCATCGGTCCTCACCACTGATCAAGGACCCCAATTACGATCACAAATGTTCTCGTCTCTAGTTTCCTTTCTGGGAATAAAACAAACCAGAACATCTCCGTACCATCCTGAAAGCAATGGTCTAGTTGAAGGTTTCCACCGTTCTCTGAAACAAGCACTGAAGTGTTACCAGAATCATAAATGGACTGAAGCCTTACCTTTCGTTCTTCTGGGACTACGATCAGCATACAAAACTGATCTCCAGTGCACCAGTTCTGAGTTGGTATATAGCACTACCCTACGGCTTTCAGTAGAATTTTTTCCATCTTCTAAACTACCAAAAATTGAGACAACTGAGTTTCTACAGCAACTTCGGGGCTTTATGCAATCCCTCGTCCCCACGCCAACATTTGCCTGTGTTCAGCCTCCAGTGTTCATCCATCCAGCACTTGAGACATGCTCTCAGGTATTTGTACGACACGATGGTGTAAAGAAAGCTTTACAACAGCCTTACAACGGTCCATTCAAAGTGTTGAAACGAACTCCCAATCACTTTACTTTGCTCATGAGAGACCAGCAGAAAGTCATTGGATTAGACCAGCTCAAGCCGGCTTTTCTTCTTTCGGGTGATACAACACCGATGGCTACTTCATCTTTACCAACATCCACAGATGATACCCTCACAAAGGCCTCACCTATGACGTCATCAGACAACATTCCTGCTCCAGTAACAACACGTTCTGGTCGGCAAGTCAGATTCAACTCACGGTACCTCTAACTTCGAGTACCTCCGGTACTTGGGGGGGGGAGTACTGAAGGGAACTCCTTATTACTGTCTAAAAAATGGCAGCACCTACTTGCCGATTCGAACTGGTTTTTCCCGAGACGGCAGTTGGACTCTCGCTCGCAGCTGGAACGCACGTCGCGTGTTTAACATTCCAAAATTTATTTGTAATTATGTTGTCTAATCAGTAATAAAATTTATGTGTGTAATTATGTTGTCTAATCAGTAATTCTCTATTCTTCGGTAACAATACATTGAATTCATTTATAAATTCCTAAAATTAAGTCACATTGTGTTTACACTTTCAATAATAGAGGAGTTATGTATTACAAAACATTATTTCTAATGATTTTTTCTTTCGAAATTAAGTATTTAATCAAAAATAAAACAATAAAGGAACCCACAAAAAATGCTTGCAACTGCTATAAAATATTTCAAAATACTGTTTCAGTTGCTGACTTATAAAAATTATGGGGAAATACTAACATTACTAATGAAAATATTAGAAATGCTTTTTAGCTTTTAATAATTCTGGAATATATATGCATACTTTATGTTCCAGATATAAGAATAACTAAGATATCTAAAGCATATCTAATAAGATTTGATCTGGATATCTCTTGGCTATCGTATTTTATTTATATAGATATCTCATGGATATCAGAACATCCCATAGATATCTTTTGAATATCTGGGAAACATCCAAAGGATATCCAAAATATCTAAGAGTTATCCATCAGATGTCGCAATATCCAAATATCCACAGGATATCCATTTGCTGCGACCCTTTGGATAACTGGTGGACATAACGACGATATTCGGATATCTAAGAGACAAAGCGATGTCCAGATAAATGTCTGAGAGATATCTCTTGGATATCGGGTTTATCTTCGTGGTTATTTGAGCTCACATAAGATTGTTTTAAAATGACCTTGAGAACTGTATAAATTCTCTCCCGACTTACTTCACCCGTTCCGCCCAGGTACACCCCTCGCCGACTTTGAGGCGACGTGCAAGACTTGAAGGAGACATTTAAAATGTTTATTGTTTGAACGTGGTACAAAAATGTATCCCACTTGTAAAAAGTGCTGTGAACATCCAGTCTCACCGAAACATAAGCTGGATTGCGTCGGACTTATCCAGGAGGATTTATCCTCAAATCCCTTGCTAGTCATTGACTTTCTAACTGTCAACAATTTAATGGAGTTGATCTGACAAATGCCAGATCTTTAAAGATGATAAGCCAACAATAACAACAACAATTCCAGATGCTTTTTCGGTGCTGCAAAAGTACTTCAGACTTTCTCCGTGTATTTCTCATATACTCATGATTAAAACTGCTTATTCACTTTCCGAGGAGTTACCCACATTTATAAACACGATAAAATGTATAATACTCTTAGCAATATATTTAACCATAAAAAGAGAAGTAATGTTGCAAAATCATAAATGATCCCAGTATTAATGCATTTAAATTATCGAGGGGAAAAAAACGAGATTGTTAAAAAAAAGGTGGTAACATGTGTCTATCAATGAATATTTTGCTCTTTTAAGACAATGAATGAGATCTTGAGAACATTCGGAAGTGTTTGGTTTGTCACATTCACAATAAGTTTCACAGGCCCCATCGCGTCGAGGAGAAGTTCCTGAGCTTAGTGGGCTGAGTACGTGGGGAGGGTGTACTGGTAGCGTCATCCAAGGCGTGAAGGCCAATTCATTTTGTCCAGCTAATGTCTGGGGCGTAGGAACCAAGTCAGATTTTTACCTTTTGGTGCTTCTGTCATTCCTATTTGACAACAGAATCTGCTTCAATTTGCTCCATTTTTGATTATATCTCTAAGCTCTTCTCGAGAGTTAAAAAAGCTGTTAATGCTTCTTGGATTATCTCACCTCTTCATTAATGGTAGCAGGGATAGTAACCTGGGGACGATTTATCACTCGTTGTAGACGGGATCAGACGGCCATCACCAAGCTTATCAGTGGACACTTGAAATCTATGTCCTATTTGGTTGAACCTGATTTGGATCCATCCCATCGCCAATGATAAAATGCGGAGCCACATCAGCAGATTACAACGCCAAGCTGGACTCTTTCATACAATGAATTTAAAATGTCTATTCATTGGCCTTTAATATGACGATTTTTCGAATTGCACTTTTAGTGGTTGAGATTCTATGGCCACCACTATTACGTAACATACTTTTTAAAAATAATATACAGAGAAAGTTTTTTCTATCAATATATATTAAACGGATATTTTAGTAACGCTGAAAATTAAAACATTTTTTCGAAATTTCAATAAAAAATAATAATATTCTAATACTTTTTGGCTTTTAAAATTAATTAATTTATTAGAATTATGAGATTTAAAAAATATTTTACTTTTAAAATGGCAATCGATTTTAATTCTAAGGATTAAATAGAATAAAAATTAATACAATATTTATATTTTATATTATCGTTTGATTTTAAAATGTAAAAACACATGTGTGTTCTTTTTCAAAGAATTAGAATAATTGATGCTAAAGGTAAGAAAGATATGATTGTATGGTGTGTGAAACAATTTAATTTCAAAATCGCAATTTTTTGTTGTCTATTTTAGCGTTTCGCTGCTTATCTGAAATTTTCATTGATAATGCTAAGGCATGAGTTATATAAACTGAAATCAGATGAAAAAACTTATTAACAAATATCTTCTAATTTTCGAATCAGAAAAATTGGTTTTTATTGTATAAAAATGAAATATTATAAATTATCAATATTACGTTTTGTGACTTAAATTTTTTACATTAAAAATGGTTTACATTAATGGTCTGAATGATATAATTTAAAAATCTATTTTAAAGCGAAATTTCCCATAAAATTGTAGTTTTTCACTGGAATTAAAAAAAAAAAAAAAAAAGAAAGAAATGAAATAAAATTTTTAGTTTAATCTGTGGTAAATGAAATGTTTAAAAAGATATCATTGTGAAAATTCAAGTGTGAGTTGATCCTAAATTAGAGATGTAAAGTCTTACCCAATTATAATTTTGCAATAAATAGCTAAAGTTTGTGAAGTTAGTAATATTATAGAATTTTTGAAAATTTGTTAGGATAAGTTATAGCATATGTTCAACACCGAATGAACAATTTGTAGAGTCTTTCATAACTAAGATAATGCACAATTTAATAGGGAGTAAAAATGTTTAGTTGCTTCATTTGGTTAACAAGTTAGAAAAATACATTTAAAATTTTTAAGACATCGTTGTGGAAATGTTAAATTATTAAAATCAATTTTCTTAAAAGTTAAAAATTAACTGATAAATAAATAAAAAATATCCCGACTTCAAAATTGTAATATACAATTTTGAAGTCGGGATATTTTTAATTACGGATCAAGGCCTACAGTGCCCATATCCGTTTTCTTTACCGAGGTCCTTGGGGTGCGAAGCATATGTTCCGGTTTGGTAGTCAGCCCAAAGCGAAATCCCCGGTGTTTAGCTCCCAAGCATGATTGGTCTTCAGTTAATCAACCCACTGAAAAGATGAAAAATTGAATTGATCTAGCTGCATTGGGAGCGCTAAGTCACCGTGCTTAAAAAATGTAAAAGTTTGGGTCAATTTTGTCGTACAGATTTCCATGGAACAAGAAGTCTATAGAGAAATGTGGGACTGAAAGATGTTACTCAGCAGTAAAAAAGAAATTAAACCTAAAACTCTATTAGAACTTCCAACATGCGTTATCTCAAATGGTGAAGATAGAGAGAAGAAGAGGTTGCCATTCAAATATTTTTAACTATTTCTGCATCAACTGCAAGCTGTGAACGTTCATTCAGCACAATAAAATTGATTTCGACTTATTTATGATCCATCATGAGTCAAAACCGTCTAAGTTTTTATCTTAAGTATTGAAAATTTAACAATCTTAAGTATAGAAAAAGAAAATTTCAAAATGATAAATTTTGATAACGTAATTGATCAATTCACTTCAGCAAAGGCAAGAAAATGTGAATAGTGTAGTATATATTAGATTGCAAATAATTACACACCTGCTTATATCTATAATATGTAACGAATTATTTCATGTTTAAAAAATTTATTTTTAAAATTATTATATTAGTATTAATAATATATTTTTATAATTAATTCTAAATCACATAAGTCCGATTATTCTAATGACACTTTTCCGAATCCGTTTTTTGTATAAACTAGAATTGAAATTTGTTTAAATTTAAAGCTTTGCTTGAGACTTTAAATTAATACATTTTCGATTATTTTATAGGAGATACTATATTTATATATTGTACTCTTATTACAATTATATACTCCATTTATTATATAATGTTATTATATATCGTTGTATTATTATATATCTCTTGTTACTTAATACATTTTATTCCCATATTTATATTGTATTACTATTTTTTTCAACGGGGTGCCAAAAAAGGTATCGTGCCCGGGTTCCAATTTTGCTCACTGTGGGGGAAAAAGGTTTTATTAGCTTGCTTGAATAGTGCTGATTATCAGGCCACTCTTGACAACACCCGAGATTCTCTGGGACTTTACAAATTCGATCTTTTCAGAAGCCCAATTTTAGACTTCAGTTTTCTTAGAGTGAAAAATTTCGTATCTTTGATATAATCGTTGATGGATTTCTCCGGTATTTAGTATCGCTAAATCATATTAAATATTGTGAAATCTACTTTTAAATATTTATATTTTTGCTAATTATTATTAAATAATTGATAGATACTTTATATGTAGTTTTCTTTAAAATATTATTCACAGATTTCTCTGTCAATATTTTATGCTGCCATTCATATTCATCGGAGCACAAAAAATGGTTTTCTTCCAATGCTCTATTAACGTGAAAAAGCTTTAAATATTTTATTTTGCTCAGCTATTATTTTCTTCCAAAGAATTTTTTTATTATATATTAGCTAGTACAGCCATCTATCGAACAAATTAGATACTATTGCTTTATTTAAGAAAATTAGAAATTTCTAGCCATGTAAACTCATAGGTATTTCACAAATAGAATATCTTTTTAGTGTAAGCAATACCTTTGATTAACAGAAAGGTATAATGTTTAAACATTTAACAACTTTCTCCGTATTAAATATTGCAAAAATTACAAGTAATAAACTACCAAGCTGTAGAAAAAAATAACTTGCTGTTTATGTGAAATACAAAGAATATGAAGTTTTCACTTTCTATGTATTTCACATTAACAGCATCACATTAAAGCATTTTTTTAAAATCTGTGCAATTTTTGAACATCAATTCCAACTTTATTAAATCTTTATGATCATGGTATTTTATATAGGGCTTGATTTTGCATATTGAAAATTTGTTTATTATTGAGATTTATCGTACATTACATTGTTATTTGCTTATGAAGAAAGCAATTTTAAACGTTAACTGTTTAGCGTAAATTGATTTACTAAAAAAACTAATTGGAATTTAAAAAAACAGTATTTTAAAAATTAAAGATTTTTGGGTTTATTAAAACCAATTACATAACTCATATTTATAGTTTAACTAATAAGAGGTTACAATTAACATAATTAGTAACAACAGAAGTTTACAAATATGAATTCTTACACACCTGAAATATTTTAATAAATGTGCGACATAAACCATTTATTTTGTCAAATGTAGAAATTAAAATTTTTATAGCAGATAATATTCTTCAAAGTACTTTTTTATAATTCATAACAAAATTTATAAATTTAATAATAAAATATAACACTAATTTTTTGAAAAAATAATCACACAAAAAAGTATATTAGTTTATTTGAATTATTTAGGTCTATAAAAATTATCTATCATTTAACTTTAATATAAATGACACAAAATTTATAAGGATATATATCCATTTAATTTATAAAATACTTTAAGAAATTTCCCACCTTTTCGCAAAAATTTTATGTACTTTTAAAGAAACACTTTATCATGTACATTTATGTGTGTAATGTGTGCGTGCGGGCAATATATATATATATATATATATATATATATATATATAAATAAATTCAGCAATTCTCATATTCACACAGTAATTAGATAAATTCTGTCATTTTGAAAATTTTTTCCTAATTTTTATAAAACATTATATTTATTTAAATTTTTATATAAATAAAATAATTCTAATTTATTTTAATAAAATGCAAATTTATAGCTAAATATTCGTTTATCTTTTACTTTTTTAAATACACAAAATATTTGGAGAAAATAGTAAAAAAAGAATAAAAAAGCCTTATAAATTAAATTGATCTCTCTCTCTCTCTCTGTATATATGTGTATATATATATATTATTGAAACATCTCTTCGAATGTAAATTTAAAGAATGTAAAGTTGGACTCTTATTTAAAATTTAGATATTGAATAAATTTTTATCATACAAGGTGAAGAAGAACATTTCTTGCCGTTTTAAGTGACCCAAAAGAAAGTGTAGCAGTTAGTCTTCGCTGTAATCGGCATCCAGCACTTTCTGAGCACGTGTCTCCAGCTCTCCTTTGAGGTAAAACTCAGACGTTTTGGACCCAAATAAATTAATGAATGCTTTTGGCGCAAGTCTTTTGTGATGGTTTTTCACAAAGATGTTTGTCCAGGATATGGAAGAGGGGATGATAATCTGATGGTGGAAGATTGAGTAAGGAAGTAAGTAGAATGTCTGCCAACCACGTCGCTGAATAGTATTCCTAGCCACCCGTACGACATCGGTCTCGCGTTATCGGCCAGTGCACCCTTACGATTAAGCAGCGCTGGCTCCTTCGGCTGCACACGTTTTAATGGGTTAGAGTACAGGACTGCAGTAACAGTTTAACCCTTTAGTAACACATTGCAAGACACACGACTACTCGTCCCCTAGACAATAATTTCATGACAGAGAGACAAATCTTCCGACTTGAATTTGCGAGACCAAGCTCTGACTTACGTTCATTCACTGCTCTATCCCCAAACGCTTGACAAATTAGGGAACTTGATGCAGCCGCTGATAAGTCTACTTTGAAGTCATAAAGCACTGAACGAGCTGCTTCGACACGTTCATTCATCTTCGCTAAAATACAAGTTACGATGGATGAATGTGCGCGGTGGAACCGCTTCTATAACACCTGATATTCATACTCTCGACTAACCTGTGTTTCAACCACATCATGTACTAATTTTGATATTTATTCTCACTTCATTCAAGGGCAACGGCAAGAACTTCCTTGTTTACCTTGCATTTTGCATTTCAACGACATTAATGACGAGGAACTGAAATTTCATCAAAACACTTATTTTGTATAAGATATTATCATATTATTTTATTGGATAAGTGTAAAATATTTTTTATATTAACTCAATAGAGTGGGTGAAGTTCAGTGCAAATGAGGAACAAGATAAAAGATAAATGAACTTGTGTATCAAAGAAAAAAAATCTTTTGACTTTTATTACAACTTTGTAACCGCCGGCCGATGGCTGAGTAGCTAGTGTTCCTGACTCCTGAGCTGTGGGTCTCGGGTTCGAATCAAGGCTCGGGCATGGATGTTACTTTCTTTTTGTATTTTTCTGTCCTTAATTCTAAGATGGTGTATGAATGTGGCCCACCCTATAAACTGGTTTGTTGTGGTATGGCGTGGGCAACGCTACTCACCTCCGTGATTTGGTTCACGGGTGGCCGCTGGGTAAGTGAGTAGCAGTTTCTGGCATTGCTGTGACATAGGGTTCGTCACCCAATGACCCACCGGTGGAAAAAAAATTTGTAACAAACTTAACATTTCTAATTAGTATATAACAGTTACACGCTTCTAATAACTTTTATAAATGTATTTAAGTAATATATATATATATATATATATAAAGTATTTAAATAAGACATTTATAAAAGTTATTTAAGAGGAAATTTATATGAAATAGCAGCTCATTTAAATTCACGATCACTATATACCGATTAAATTGTAAGGCTTAAAATATATAAAAATAATTGAAATAATTTTAAATATAACAAAAACAGTGAAATTTTAAAATAATCAACTTGTTATTTTTTAAATAATTTTACATGATATTTTTGACAAAAATCACTAAAGATATTGGGAAAACATTATTTTAAATCACTTAATTTCATTATTCAAAAAACTAAATGAAAATGGAATTAAACTCCTGCAACACACAATGAAAAATAGTTCAAATAAATTTTAAATAAAGTGCTGATTGAAGTAGTTTAAAATTTAAAAATATAGTTTCCAGTGAAACAAATTTTATATTTAATATATAAAATTATGAAAGTTTTGTATTATATACCTTTTAAGATGTTTGTTAACACTTACAGTGTTATACAGTGAATAAATGTTATAGCATTATTGAACATTCAGTTTATATTCCAATAATGCTATAAGTTATAAATCTTAATAAAAGCATTTGAACAATAGAGAAGAAAAGACAGTCATCTTAAATAACTAGCCATAAAAATGTTTTTAAAATAGAAAATGCAAATGCTAGAAAATAAAAAGTTTAATTTTTGGTATTTAATGATATTATATATAATAAATATTATTATTATTATTATTGTATACTTATATAATATTGGAAGTTTACAAGTTCGAATCCCAACTCAGCTGAATTTCTGTCGTGTCCGCTAATGTTAAATATGTCGTGGTCACAATGTCTTCCATGTGAAATGATACCTGTGGAAGTGGCTGGTCAAATCTGAGAGTTTTCTACTGATTGCTCATAAATTAAGTCCTTGCTCATAAATTATGAAAACCCACCCACTTTCGGGGGAAACGTTGGCATATTCAAAAAAGTGCATCCCCATATAAGTTGTCTTCACTTCCGCCCCTTGTAGCGCTGAAAGATGGAAATCCTAGTCTCAGCTGAACAACAGAAATTTAAAAAAAATATTCAAAAGAGTTATATAAATTGTAGGATTAATAACTTTTGACTCTTAAGGCTGTAATTTTTGACTAAGAACTTGGAAAAAGTTACTCCTCTAAAATAGACGAATGTATTTTTGGATGGGGAAAAAGTGCCGGTATTAAAGTTAAATTTAAAAGAAAAAAAAGTAAAAAAGTGAAAGTTTAAACTTATAAAATTAAACTTTTCAAAAGTGGCTGAATTCAATTTAATGATGTGTTTTAATTTAAAGAGTATTATAATTTATAAACTGAAGGAATTTCTGTTCAATAATCTGTAAAGATTTTTTCCTTAAATAATTAGTTTCACAGTAATAGTTTTAAAACAGAAAAACTATAATTTCCAAACAATTTAATAATTAGAATTTTAATGTTTAACTTTTAAAAATATGTAGTTAATTTTGCGTAAAAAGCTTCAAAATAAATTTCTTTATGTATCCATTATTTAAGAAATAACTTATAAAGATACATTTAGAGACATTAAATTGAAAAAAGATATTTCATGCAAACTAACACTCAGTTTCAGTTTACGGTAAAAGTTCATTGCTTATAGAATATTGACACCAAATTAACGTTAAATTCAAATATTTTTCACTAAAATTTTCTTCCCCAACTCTACTAGAAAAAATAAAACAATTTATATGAAATTGAAGGATTTTTTCATCCAAATTTCTTCAAAGAAAATTTGTTAAAAGTTATCTCTCTTGCTTCAACTTCGATAAAATATTTTCTTATTTTGTATTTAGAATTGCTTAGAATTATTTATTATAATTATATCTAAAAACCATTAAATATATAAATATATAAGAAGAATTATCGAAAGAAACATTGAATTTTTCAAAAATAATCTTTGTTTAAAAAGAAAATAACAAGATTTGACTTTTTTTTATAATTAGATATACTTGTAAGATAAACATAACATTTCGTCAAGAAATTCTACCATTAAAAGTTGTCAAAACTAAATAATTTCGAAATCTTCTCATTGACATTTACCTCATTATGGATAGTCGATCGAATTTTGTACTGTTTTCTCAATATGAAAGTGTCTTTGTATCGTGACCAAGAATATGAGAAAACAACACTGCCTGCAGCCTTATATCCATTATTTTTAACCAAGTGTTTCAAACTGAAGACAGCAAGTGTGACAATTTAATTAACTTTCATATTTTTCTTTCACGATTCTAAATAAGTTTCGCTTAGTAAAAAATTCAATTTCTCTAGAATTATGTATTTTTATAGTGGTGTTTCTTTGATTTTTTTTATTTATTTTGGTTTTCTCTATTTATAAAATTTTCCAATTGAGTTTCAATAAAAGAATAATTTAATATATAAATTTATGTATAACAGTTATTCTCTTAAAATATTATTTTAATGTTTACTTCTTAACTTTTATTTTTGTCACATAGTAAGTGTTTTCTTCCATCAAGGCTGCATTTTAATTTTAAAACAGAGCAGATCACGTTTTTGGTAGTAATTACTTCAAAAGTTTATTCATAGGGAAGTTTTCTTTCGTATTTCATTCCTTTAAAGGCGTATTTCTTTCTTATGATATGTTTTGTGTCAGAGCTATTTTAAATTGAATTAAAATGCCTTTTTTCTAAATATACTGTCACACAAGTTCATTTCATCTACTTAGAAGCATTCTTTTCAAGTCATTATTGTTTGATTTTTGTACTCTGAATTTGATTTCTGATCAATATTAAATAATAATAATAGAAATAATATTACATAATAATGTAACAGAAAAGTAAAATCATAAATATGGCAAAATTACAAAACCATATGCTGACTATTTGTTGTGTTCAATTTTTATATTTGGTGGCTTTATATGGTTTTGAGTAGTAATGAATAATTTTGGTGGTTATCTTTTGCTAATGCCGAGAAGTCATACTTTTTGTGCCGATGGGGTTTACACCCCGAGATGTGTGTGCGTGCGATTTAGAGCACCCTAAAGTATAGAAAATTGTTTTACACCGGAAATTAAGTCCTTGCGCCCTCAACCTGTTATATGTGTCCGTATACCTATTAATGAATACGAAAAAACTTCGACTAGGTGAGGTATAGAACTCATTAACTTCTGAAGATAAGAAAGACATCACTTTCTTAACTATGGCAGCTCGGCTACTACGTATTTGTATGCATATAAACGTGTTGAAAAAATAAAAATTATGTAGATTAAATTAATCATTTAAATCTCTAGAATAAAGTATATTGCTCTGTGACAATTCTTAATTATGCAAAAATAAATTTACAAATTAAATCCGTATCAAAATATTTTTCAGTTTTTTTTTTTCTTAATAATTAATTATATTTAGAGACTGATATTACATGAAGAAAGAGAAATATTTTCGAAGCTTCCAAATCCTACTTTTTAAAACAGTTTAGAAATAAAAGGAAGCATGCTTGAAATAGAAAAGAATTTTGAAAGATTAAATTGCTGTACCAAGAGATTTCCCATAATTCCTTCTCCCCCAGAAAACAAACACATTTCCATCAATGTCCGAAATAGGATAAACTCTTTCCAAGAAACAAATTTCAAAAGAATTCTAAGCACGGCGGGAAAGAATTTTAATATCGATTATATGAGTTCGATTTCATGAGTGCTTTTATTTTGACATTTATTTCTGGCAAATGGAATATTTTCAAATTAATTTTGTTCTCATGAATTCTTATGATTTTTAAATGGCAAACTGAAATTGATTAAATATTTTGATTTAGAAAATGATTAATCAGACAGATATTTTGTTTTAATTTCTAAATTTATTAGGAATAAATAAATAACTATTTCACATAAATTAAATCCTTTTATTTCTAAGATTCGTTTTCTTAACTTTAATTAATTTCATAGAATGTATAAGCATTCTTGGGTTTCTAAGATAAAAATCATATTTAATTAATAAAGTTAAGCTAATTTCGAGAGGCGGCGGTGGCTTACTTTGTCTGAGCAGTTGCTCTCGATATCAAAAGACAGTGAGTTCGAACCCCGATCCAGTCGAAGTTTTGTCTAATGGCGGCTGGGTCGTGTAAAACATGTCGTAATCGCAATGTCTTCGATGTGGAATGATACCTCTGAGGGTGACTGGTCAAGTCTGTGGTTCTTCTATTCTGTACTGAGAAAATCTACTTTCGGGGCTATGATGGTAAACCCTCTATATTCCCCACTATATAAGGTGCCATTATTTCTACCCCTTGTTTTGCTGAAAGATGGAAATTCTAGTAGCCTGGCATTTTATAAAACAATTAATTGAGATAATTAACAATAAATTTTAATAATATTAATAAGAAATTAATTAGTAGTGATAAATTAGTAAACAATAATATTAATATTTAATTTCTATATTCAATAAGAGAAATTTGAGAAATACCAATCATACTTGTTCTGCCTTTATAAAAGATAAAATAATATTTAAGTTAAAAATACTTTACTTTTAAGTTAAAAATACTTTTTATCATATATAGAGTTAGCAAGTATAAATATTTTATGTAAAATAAAAATAATTAAAAGAAAACATAATTTTTTTTAGACAAGGCAAAAGAATCCTCGAGTTTAATATTGTGAAAATATAGATTTTAAAAGGATAACAGTTATTCCAATATGGATACATTTTATTTAAGCCGATTATATGGTTTCCTTATAACACATTCAGTTTTCAGTGTTAACAGTTCATAATAAACTTATTGATCAAGCATTTATATAATAATTGGTAATAAAATCATACAAAATATAATAAAGGAAATGTTTAAAATTAAATAAAAATAATTGCATTGAACAAACAATATTTACAAAAGTAGTAAAAATATATATATCAAGCAATATAGTTGGAATATTAGAAATAAAAGCATGCAATATTGAGTTTTAATCAAAACTTATAAAGTAATGCTTATTGAAATATATTACAATACATATAAAAATCAACTGTATTATTTCCAGTGCAGGCTTTTACAATATCAAAAAAGTAAAATGTTTGAAAGGCAAATTAATTTTTTTTATTAAATGAGAAAAAATAACTAATAAAATGTGAAATTTGTAATTAGGTGCACATTTAGGTTAAATATAAAACATATATATAAATGCATTTATGTTCCTATATTTAGAAGCATTTTTAAGAGAATCCTTTTAAGAGAAGTTTGTGTGTGATATACATTTTCATACCTTAAGTTGCCTATAAAGATATTCTATGCATGAAATATTACTTATAGTAGGAATAATATTATTTTTAATTCTGCAAAAAATTCTAAAATCTAATGACAAACCTTTTCCCTTCATCTGTATTTAACCTTAAATTTTATTCTAATTTAATCTTAAATTTAGCTAACATTTTTATTGAAAACCTCATTACTTATATTTGACAAGATTTAAATTTTATGTTAAAATAATTTAAAATAAAAATTTATGTAATCTCAGATATTTGATCAGGTAACAATATATATTACTTTTAATTTATTATTGAAGCATATGTAAAAGCATTGCAAAAATTGTTGAATTTGCAAAATTGGAGAGAATAAAACATTGTTATGCGATTTATATTTATATTTAAATTTCAAAATTAACATTTCACAGTTTTAAAATATTACTTTCAGCGAGAATGCAATTAATTTATTACTTTCAACTTTTCAAGTTAACAGTTTTTTTCAACATATCTATTTATAAAAATACATATATTACAACCATTTTATCTCTTCTTTTCCTCTTACATCTTAAATTCTAATCAAAATTGTATTCACATTTTATTTTTGTAATTTAATTTTCTTAACAAAAATTCAATAAAATTAAAAAAATTCGATAAAAATCAATAGCTTTAATTAATCGTTATTTTAATATAACTTGTACATGTTGGAGAGAATATGGCAACTCTAAAACTTCATAAGAGAGGGTGATTTATTTGGTGACATATTACTCTATTTGGCGAACTTGGCGATGATGAAATAAATTGTTGATTTCAAAGTATCCCACAAAACAAAAGCACATAAATAGTTTATAAGTAGATATGGAGTATTTACTAGATAAAATCACACACCGTAAGTGAAATTATGCACATTTTGTAACAATATGATTCTAGAAATCATAAAAAATATGTTTAAAATTAAGAATAGCTATTTGTATAGTAATTTTTTAAATGGTATTTTTAATCTATTAAATGAATGGAATAAGATCTTTTATTTACACGTGAAGCCTGGATTCCAAGAAACTCAATCGAGCATTTAATCATTAAAAATATCCCAATATATTTCAAAGAAGAGGTATTTGATTAAATACACGTCTTTGTTAAAATATTAATTTTTTTTAACCATAAAGTGGTTGTTCATTTCGTTACTGTCATGATCACAACCATTTTATTGTAATAATCATTGGTTAAAATATCCATGGCGTCAGCTAACGTTTCATCTACGTCACATATCGTATTAAGACGGTGTCGTAAATCCTACTTTTCGAAGAATTACTGCCTGCCTTCAAATCACATTCTTTAAAGGGAAGTTTACTATCGAATTTTGGAGTGTCATTAACGATGAGAAAAAATTCATTCATGATTTTTATCAGTAATAAAGTATTTTTTAAATATGATTTTTTACCATTTGAAAAAGTTTTCAAAATTATGAAAATAATCTGTTGTTCTAAATAATAAGTTTTCAAATCTTAAACGATATTGCTTATGGAACACTTTGAATATAGAACTGAAGAAAAGCAAAATGAAAAGACAAGACAAAACCTCCACTTCATGGTTAGTTTAAATCACAAGGACGATTTAAATTTTTTCTAATATTTAATTGGATACAGGAGAATATAAAGACATTTAAAAATCAATTTAATTTCCTTTTTTAGAAATTATAAGTTTTAGACTCATAAATTTCGACTAAATCATGAACAAACCAATTTTAATTGTTCCTACAAACCGTAAAATCAGTACTATTAAGCTACCAAAAGTAGCCTTATTCGTGTCGTTTGTTGGCAATCAAAGGTACTTATCATCAAGTTTCAGCTATTAATGGTAGCCATGGAAGTTAATAGAGTTTTATGAAGAATATATTAGTCCTTACGACTGTTGTTCAGAAGAAACAGCTTTTTTATGAGTCTCTCAATGGGCTACATTCAGCATCATTAACGGTTTAAGCTCCACTCGTTTCTTATGTCAAATTTTATATGAAAAAGCTTTTTTTTTTAAATTATTAGAATTAGGAAAACATTAGCTTTAATATTTTATATTTCGATTTAACTTTTATTTATTTACATATAATAATGTCAAAAATAATATATATATATATATATATATATATATATATATATATATATATATATATATAATAAGATTCCGAAATCAAATTTTGAATAACAGAATTCTAAAGGTATTAGACAGGTCTTTTATTCAACAGTTCGTGGGATTCGAACCCTTGATCTGTTGAATTCTCTGTCAATTATTGTTTACGTTGATGTTGGTAGAGGTTCAGATCCATTTTAAACTCTAGATCCGGTTCAATTAGCCCTCAAGTGTAGAAAATGTCCATTGAACGACAAACAAGTTCAACTAAAGTACTAAAGTTCAATATGTACGCTTTAATGTGTTGAGCTGCATTTTGATTTACGTAGCTAAGAATTTTTGGTAGCAAATAAGAAATAAAGAAAGTATTTGCAGACAGCTACACAAAGACTTAAAATGACAACAAAACCAAAATAAAAAGCAAAGACTTAAAAAATGCATAGGAACTTCATTTCTTTTGCAGGATAGAAAAACGTTAAAAAATGTTTCAGGGAAATTATGAGGTTCCATGTAAATAACGAACATGTTGCTTCAGAAGTGATGTTTAATATGACTTGAGTCCTCTAAAATAGTTGAGATTGTTGCACACTAGCCTGGATACAATGAGATAATGAATAAGACTGGGAATTACCCTTTATAATTCTAGGTGCATACAATCTCTAAGACCCAACTAATAAAAACAAGTCTTAGTCTAGAAGTAACCATTCGTTCAATTGCGTCCCAAACATAGGTAATTGTATTTAGGAATGGCTAACATGCTGACCATTTTACATGCTATATTTTTAAGATGATCGGATTTAGGTCTGGAGAACATGCCAACCACTCCATATGATATGTTTTAAATTTCAGTCATGTTCTCCATAAGAAGAATGATATGTGGTTTGATATTATTGTACATTAAAAGAACGGAAGCACATGCTGCAAAAATAAAAAAAAATAAAAAAGATCTAGGAAACTCTCATACTCTAGATTGTCATCCTTTTCGAATGTGCAGCTCCAGAGAAAAGATGGTTTGATTTTTATGATTCGACACCTCATAGCTGATAACCCATGAGTTCAAATTTGTTGTGCATAACTTCACACACTCACATTCACAGCAGATTAATATCTTCTGGGAAAGGTTTTCTATACATACTGGGAACATACTCAAGAGCCACGATAGAGGAAATCTAGAAAACTCCGAAGCAGCCACCCTCGGAAAGAAGAATTAGTAGAAATTAAAGAGACACTTCATTAGTCTCTTCTGGTTTTCAATCGGTAATTCAAAAATCATCAGCGCTATGAGAAACTATTCAGTGAATATTATATTAAGAATTAATATCTGGTATTATTGAAACTACGCCTTACAAATTTCAAAAAATCTTTTTTATATGAATCCTTTTCCCATATATCAAAAGAAAATTTATAATTTGGATTTTGATGTTTTGGATTATGAAAGAATTTAAATTTCTAATATTTATGACAATGCGATTCTTTTTCATTCAAATCTTAATGAGTATTAGGAATTAAAAATTTATATATATATATATTAATTAATTAATTGTAACTACCAAGTTGAAAAGTAAAACTCTACTCAATTAATATAAAATAATAAATTAACTTTTATTAAGTCCCGTATTTAATTTTGTTTAACTGATAAACATTAAAAACATAAACGTAACGAAAATTTTTTACAGGAATTAAAATCAATATCATTCTCTAAGTCATTAAAAAAATCTTAAAACTTGTCGCTATCTTATAGTATCACAAAACTGTAATTCTGCAACTGTAGCAGAAGTAGATAAACAAGCTAGTTAATGGTTGAATCTTCGGTTCTACTGTTCATTGGTTTGATTCCCATGTTGAAAATGGTTGCGTATGGTTGGGTTTTTGAATTTAATTTAAGTAGGTTGAATTAACTCTCGTAAAAAACAAAAATTAACAGTATATTTATATATATATATACAATAATAATAATATATATAATAATAATAATACACACACATATTAAATTATTTAGTTGAACAAATGTTTCAGTACTCACCTTCGTAATCATTTTTGATGATGAATTAGTTTTCAAATATTGATGATCATGATGATTTTAATACTCAAATGTTGGTGACCTAACTCTCTAAAATTAAAACAGTCATTTGATTCACGATTAAATATAATGATACCTACTGTAAGCAATAATATGAAAACATCGATTAATCTTTCCTGCACACACATCTAATATCAGTTAATAATTCCGTAAAAATTATACTTAGGTTTTCGAAAAGCATGATCTAATATAGTTAACTCTTTTTTTGTACGACGAAATCATTGTTTAATTTTAAATATTACACTTTTTGCGGATAAGTCCATTTGATTATATTTCGCATTTATTTTTAGAAAAGTAATTTGTGTATCTCGAGTTATTATCTTGTTTACAAATAATGAGCACAGATCCAGTCACCGGGCACTGAACTGATGATATCATTGAACTCAATCTGTAAAAATGTTTAAAAAAGTGGTTAGTAACTCAAATTTTAATCTGTCAAAATGTATTGCGCAATTTTCTTGAAATAAATATTCACAATGCTGATTTCGTGTTATTGAAAATTTTAAATTATTTTAACGATAAATGTCAAAACTGTAATCAGTATAATGATAATGGCCTCTTGAGGACTTATAATATTAAAACGTGAAAAACACAGGTCCTTTGTATTTGAAAGTGAATAATGTAATTTATATCAAATATTGTATTGTCAAAGTAGCGAAAAAAAATTTTTTATATATTTAAATATATTTGTGAAGGTAATTTTAATTTATCTTTAAAAAATAACTCTGAGGCACGACAGCCCATATAAAGGCCAAGCCAACAGCGCCGATATCTGTTTTATTGATCAAGGGCCCGGGGATACGAGACATATGTGTCGATTAGGTGGTCATCTTAAAGAGAAAACCTATTTATTATTTACCCAGCATGCTTGTTACTCAAGTTTTATCGACCTACTATAAGAATCAAAGGAGGTGTCGAACTTGCCTAGCCCGAGAATCAAACTTCGAATTTGTGACTTGGGAGCGCGCGAAAAGCTATCACCACTCCACCGGGCCTCTGTGCTAGTCAATCTTACAACTTTTTTCTAATATTAAAATGAAGATTTAGTGGACCAGGGACAAAATTTTCTTTATTTTATTTCTAACGTTATATTGCATTAAAGTAACGAACAAATTTAACACAACATTGTTGATTGTTTCATGACCAATCACGACCTAAGACTATTTTAATGCATTTTTAAACGCATGGCGTTTTTTTAATTCATCATCATTCGGGAGGTGCATAGTCACGTGTATCAAAGGAGGAAACTCTGGAAACTCCCAAGCACTCACATTTATAGAATTACATTCCGAAACAAAAACCAAACAACCACCTCCCGTTGTTCGACAGTAGCTGGGATCAAATTTGTATATTTCAAACCGAAGAGCAGTGTCCTCCTACCATTAATGCCGCGGTGAGCAAAGCAACAGATAAAGAGTATTTTGTATCAAATAAAACAAAATTAATCTTTTATGAAAAGCAATTAAGAAGTTTTGATCATTTGCACAATTATCTGTCTTGGCGATTTTAATTTCGTTAATCACCATAATGACTTTTTCGTAACTTTACTAATTTAAAAAGTGTGTGTATTTTAAAACCAATCTAAAACATGTACCTAAAATTTCGTGCGTTCATTTTTCACACCAATTACTTTCTTTTGACTTTTGATTTAATCAAAATAGTAATTTAAGATAGTTAAAGAAATCACAAATTGAGAATTTTTCACTAGAATGTATAAATTTTTAATAGTCCTTTTTTTAGGTTCCCTGTATTACAAAATATCTTGATGCAATTTATTCTTAAAGTATCCGCCTACTTTGAAAAGTGGATTTTCGGCTACAAGCGTCAGTTTATTTTAAAATCTATCACTCAGAATTTTTTACTTTACGAAACAGTTTTCTGTTTATTTGTATTTTAAATAAAAATCAAGTTTCAAGAATTTTAAATTACGTCGCGTCTTTCGAAAAACAAAACAAGAAGTGGCATTTTCAAATCAGAGGAGGAAAAGAAAAGTGGTTTCATGTTTTTCTTTATTATTTTTAACTATAAAGTGGTTGTTTCGATACAATTGAGATACGAAATACTACGCCACCTTATTACGATTCTCATTGGTTTAAAATACCCATGACGTCAGACAATGTTTCATCTACTTCACATCGTACTGAGAAAGTGTTTTACGAATTTAACTATGAATGATTTGTCTACGAATTTAACTTCAGATCACATTCTTCGAGTGGCAGCAAATAAGGCGAAGTTCACCATAGAATATCTGAGAATATTTAAATTTATATGTTTTTGTATAACGTACTAATTGATAGCCTTAAGAATGAAGCTGTTATTGGCCTTATACATTCAGAAAGAATTGGTTACATCGTCACTGTCACGAGCGAGACGATTACTGCAAATGGGATTTTCTGAAAATTTAGTTCTTCACAAAATCTCCAAACTGTTAACAAGATATATCAATACTTGTGTGAAACTTTCCCTATATATATGTAAAGTGTTATTATCTACGGAATGAAGCAAAATTTTGAATATACATGAAAAACTTTTCCATTTACAGGTTTTTAAAGGGAAAAATTCATAAAATTTCGCAAAATTCCATATTCCTGTATATTTTTAACCATATTTTCTTTACCGATGAATATTTCTTAGATGTTGCTTCCCATTTCAAAGAATATTATCACATAAACTTTATACTCAGGTTAAATTAATATTGATGCTTTAACACTTTGTGTATAATGTTCTGTTCCGTTAAAATTTTACTAAAATTTTCCAGAAAATAAAACCAATTTCACACGATGTATGATAAATGTAATTAAAATGTGTTGGCTTATTTTTAGTTTTTGCTTTATAATTTATCGAAAAACAAGATAAAAGAAAATTAAAATTAATTATTAAGAAAAAGTTGCCTCAAACGTAGACAAATACCTTAAACAATTACTCAAAACATGACGTAAAACTTTAATTATTTTCAAACTAATTTGTTTTCATTACATTATTTTCAACGTTTAAAAATGTTATACATGTATTTGACATATGAGGAATATTGCATCGTATAAAGTAAATACTGTATCAGCAAGAAAAAACATTCCAATACATTATATCAGTTATTAAAATAAAAAAAATCGGTGATGTTATTGACAACTTTCCAGAAAATGTATTATAATGTACCGAAAATGTAATAATTAATTTTTAACTAAACATATTCGCTATTTAACAGAAGTTAAAAACAAATTAATAGCTAACAGAAATCAGTGGGTTAAACCAAACGTCGTCATAATCAATCAACATTTATTAAACGACTATAACGCCCTCTTGCTTCAATAATTCCGCAAGAGTAGAGTTGGGAAAAATTTTTCAATTAAATATACATTTTTAGATAAAATCAGAACACTGTTTCTCTCGTGAAACAAATGGGCAGTCATATGGCATTCTGAGAGCAAAACGAGCGAGTGTTGAGTTGAGTTGTTTCGTTCCGCATCCATTTATAAATTCCAACTATTTGCGGAATATGACTTCCATTTTAATAGGATCACGTAAAGACGAATAATCTCGCAAAAATTATTGTGGGGATTGAAAACAGACAAATTATTCGAAAAGGAATACGGTGAATGCATAATGTGTTTAAAATAACCGCTCATCCATCAAAAAAGGATTTGTTTTGCAAGAAATGGCAACACCAAATGGAAATCGTTATCCAACCGTGCGGGATGTAGGTAGATACCATATAATAACAGAATTTAATGGCTGAGTAAAGAAAGTTTCGCGTTACTCGAGTCCAAATCAAATAGATTGATGAAAGTGAATCACTGAGATGCTCATGTATTAAACACTTTGTTTGTGTTTTGTGACATGAAAAAAAAAAACTATCCACCATTGATTAAAGAACAGGTTACTGCTTGTTCAAAGATAATTTCTAATGAATAATTAGTAACTAAGTGGCTCTTGAATAATGAAATATAAAGTATATTTTAAGTACACTTTAGAGAAATTATTTTCGCCTCTCTGAATCTAACATACGTGATTCAATTTCTATTTTTTAATGGAAAAAATGATTTCCTAATCACAGAATATAGTATTTATGAAACAAATTATGATTTATATTCGAATTTAATAAAATAATCTTAACCCCCTAATTCTATTTACGAATACAGTTGAACAGAGAAAACAATGTTTCCACTGTTAATAATTATTTTCTAGTCCACATTTTTTTTTTTTTTACTTGTATCGAAAAATGTTTTGAGAAACAATTTTCTCGAAAAATTCAGGTATATTTAAAAATTTTTATGAAGTTCTGTCGAATGTGAAAAATGAAATATTTATTTGTTATTAAAAAGTCGTTAAAAGTTACTTACAAATAAAATATTTCAATGTATTAAGAAGTATTTTCTAAGAATTGAATCATAAACTGTCATAAAAACAACATTTTTCAATATATGTATTAATATTATAATAAGAAACAGATACTTAAAAATGCTTAGAAAACAATATAATATTCATTAATTTCTTAAAATTTAAGGCAAGAAAATTTTGTTTCTTTCTCTGAATCTTTGATAATATATATATATATATATATATATATATATATATATATATATATATATATAATTTGTAATTGAAATATAAGTGCAAGAATTATTTTGAAAAAATATAAAATAATTCTAAAATAAGAGTAAAATGCTTAAATGAAAATTAAAATAATTGTTTTCGTCATAATATTTAAAGTAAATCTGGCAATATGTTATTTTTCTAGTTAATCAGACGATAAATTAAAAAATAGTGTTAATTGATTGCCATAGAACAAAATAAATCTTCAGAACAAAATAAAGAAAAATAGTCAGTGTCATATTATTTAAAGTAAATCTATATCAATATGATATTCTTGTTGAAATGATAGTAAATTAGAAAAAAAGTTCTTGAAATATACAATCAAAACAAAACAAATTTAGACAGTCGTTAAAATTATAATTTGTAAAGTTGTCATTTACAACTTTATTTTTTTGTACATTTTTGACTATTTAAAATTTAAGAAAGTAAAAGTTTTTATGCTGATAATACTAGAAATCGAAGATTTAAAGGATTAATTACCATTAAAAATTGAATAAAAACAATTTAATGCATTTTTAATGTTATTACTAATTATGACTTGAGTTGATTATTATGATTATTTCAATCAAAAATTGAGATCATTATATTAGCCATAACAACTAAAACATTCCCGCTTATTAAAAGGTTAGATACAGTGATAAGCTCATTCAATAAGATATATTCGGAGGAATATTGCTTGAAGAATATTTAAGCTTATCAACAGTTTTTGTTTTAAATTTAGAGAGCAACATTTTTTGATATATACATAATAAATTATTGCAATAAAGTATAGCAATACTTTATTGTGTATATATCAGAAAATAGTTTATTGTAATACAATAAAGTATTCCATGCAATTGTTCTCTCTTCATTTCAAAACTTCACGAAATTTCAATAACATATAGAATAACGATTTCTTATGTACAGATGAGTGATTCCTTTACACAAATCCGTATTAATTTGTATATTGTGCGAGACTAACTTACTTAGAATTATTTAAAGTGCTACAAGAAAATATTTTTATTTTTTCATCAAATATTTTGTGCTTTTTAATGGGCCTGTGGGAAAAGTTTCATTAATAAAATCGTTCCTTATTTTATGAATTTCCGAAAAGAAAGTTCGTCCAATAAAATGTCCAAAATTAAAAATATGTATATTTATATTTTCGAAACAAGTGCAATCAAGGCGACTTTATTACATTATTAAAGCCATTTATTTATTACGAGAAAATTTTCAAAATAAAACATAATCTATGCAAATGAAAACCTTATTTCGTTTATCTGATTTTCATTTTTTCAGGAATTAAATAGTGAACTAGATAGATTATAGAATGAATTGTATACCAACACACATTTTTCTGGCTAAATTAAAATGCAAATTGCGTTTCGTTTTAAAATTTTGTGATTATCATAAGCCATCATGAACTCTGATATGGATTCAATTGATGAAAAAGGTACTTATACAGTTATGCGTACTACTGATTGGGAAATCAATTCACTTCAAGTAAGAGGAGCCTGGACATTTCCAATCTTAAAATTATCAACTTTGCGTGATCGCTGAATATAGAGCAGAAAATTAGAACAACATCAAAACTTCCAATTTTTTAGATCCCCACATTGTAAATTTTTAGAAAAGAACGTAATTATATCTATTGTTTTTCCTGTTTTTAAAGACATTTGTTTCTCTTTACTCCAGCGAACATGTTTTTTGTTTCCCCAATATGGCGCCGATTATATAAAAGTTGGAAGTTCCCGATTTCAATATTTAATAAATTCGTAAGTAAAAGGGAATTTTAAAAGGTGCCAGAGCTTTTACGATTTTTCTTTAGTTGATCTTTACCGAAACCTCATTTCGTGATTTTAAACAGCTTTGAGAACAATTGAAGTATTCGTAATCTAGAATAAATATCAAGCAGAAGATTATCTAATAATTTATCTGCCATCCCCGAAGGTATCATTTCACTTGGAGGACATTGCGATCATGGCCTAATTTAGTGAACACGACAAATCTTCGGTTAAGCTGGGATTTGAACTCACTGCATTTAGATAGTGAAAATAACGCGCTAAACAATCATGTCTCGCAAACCATGTAAAAAAAGTGAAGTCTTTATTTTTCTAAATCGTAATTTTCTCCCAAATACAAGATACACTTTTTCAATTAAAAAAACAACCCGTAAAAGTTGGCGGGGTTCGGTCTTAGGTTAAATTAGTTTCATAATTTAGTTGAAATATTAACATTTTTATACAAACTTAAGTTCCGATTCTCGTAATAATTTATTAAATGTTTTTGATTATCACCAAGTAATTTTTACGGTTGTTTATATGGTCGTTATCCATTTTATGATATTTATAAATTCGTTAATGGTGCTGCATTTATTAATTCATGAGCAGAATGAAGTAAGAATGTCTTAATGACTACTGGAACAACGCATTCCATCAACATAAAAGAGTGTACTTCGAAATCGCTTTTCTTAGAGAAGAACATAACAGCGAAATAAATTTTTTTCTTAGAAAAAAGTGAAGAAAGCGGTGAGAAGCTATAGAACAAGCTAAAAAAAGAAGGAAATTTTCTTAGTCTTCCTCTTACTATTGCCAATTTTTAAAACTAACAAAATGGTTCACGTGGACTTTTAATAGCCCCCGATGAATTCCAAACGATTTTATAGTCGCTGCTCCAGATCCTTTGCGAAAGGCTTGGAAGTCTGTTTGGCTTCTATGAATATTTAAAAGGAATGTTTAAAGCGGGTCATTTAACTGCAACCGCACGTATGCCAAAGCTTGTTCTAGTAATTGGAAAAAAAAAAGAACAGAAACCATCTTGTTCCTTCTTCCTCTGAGTTTAGATGATGACAATTCTGTGTTTTTGAAGTTCTAATCGTATTGGTATAGTTTTCGCTAATTTCTTTTCCATTAAATAGTCAAAGAAGAATCACTAAAAGGTTTTGGCACAATTAGATGCGGAATGAGCTATGTCAATGGCTTTTTAATTAAATTGTTTCTCAAAAAAGATAATGGAAAAAAGTTTCGGGATGTGAAGTTTATATTTTGCGTCTTATCATTTAATAAAATGAATCCACATAAAAGTACTTTTA
Source organism: Latrodectus elegans (assembly GCA_030067965.1). Classification (NCBI taxonomy): domain Eukaryota; kingdom Metazoa; phylum Arthropoda; class Arachnida; order Araneae; family Theridiidae; genus Latrodectus; species Latrodectus elegans. The sequence goes on from CM057814.1 coordinate 126,111,304, forward strand.
TTGCATTATAATTCAATTAAATGGTATAAGATATATAAGTTTGGCGTGAAAAGAACTTTTGTGCCAAAAAAAAAAATTGCAAATACGAAAATTTCTTTGTTGTTTTTCAATTTGTTATTATGAAGGTTATGTTAGAAAACGATAAAAACGCTTGTTTTGGAAGACAAAAGTAAAATAAAATAAAATAAATGATTTATAAAATGTTAGAAAAAGTATAAATTATTAGTACCTAATATAGTGGAAAAATATTCCTCTTTTTAAAATAGATTAATTGAGAAGATCTCTCTATTGAATACTTTTTGTTCTGGTTTATATTTCGGACATTCTTTGTATTTGATGAGATTTTATTTATTAATATATAATTTTTATATTAATGTACAATTTCTGTTCATTAAATTCTAACAACTAATACCTCTAACCTTTTTTTTATTTTTTAATGAAAGGTAAGTTTTCTGGTTTGATAAAATAACGAATGTAATACTTACTTAACTTCACGCTCACAGTTAAATTCTTATTTTTATGTTTTATGAACACCTAAAATTATTTTATACAGCATGTATGTAAACATTATTTAAATTTAGGTTTGCCAAAAAAGCATTCTAAAGGAAAGATGCCCAAGCACACCAGCTTTCGTGGTTTAGTTTGATTTGTCGCTCAGAGATCATTTTTGCAACGTCTGTTAACAGACAGGAGCCTGCAGTTTAAAGCCGATTCCGAACTAACATTACATTCCAAGCTCGTAGTAGAAATCGAACTCACGAAACGTTGAACTGAAGATTAGATCGCTAATCATTCAGTTTATTATTTTACTCTTTTGTGGGCGTTTTCTGCCAGGAGAAAATTTGTTTCTGATTTTCGTAGAAAAACTGTTATTTGAATTTTTTTAACAGTACTATATTTTACTTAGCCTTGTTTAAATTGTAGCTTAGCGCACTTTATGAGGTATAAAACAAATCGAATGAGGTATGCAAGGCTTAAAAATTCCTTTTGTTACGAAATACTGAAATCGTGACTTTTTCCATTCATATTCCATTGGGTTTTAGATTGGCGTTCTATCAACAAAACTAAAAACGCGTTGTCTACTGTAAGAAGTTTGGTAAGTTTGGTTTATTATGAAAAGAGAAAAAAGTAGTTATTATTTTTTAAGCAAATTAAACTCTTCGAATGTAGAAAGAAAACGAGATTCAATTTCGTAATAAATTTCGGTTTTAGGAACAAATACTAAGACAATATTAAATGGGGGAAGGCAGAAATACACCCTTCCACTTTTAAAGAAAGAAAAGTTCTGTGAAAAATGTCCAATTATTTGAATTATTCCCATCGTGGCGTAGACAATTTTATAATGAGCTAGTTGTTATTTTTGCAGCAGCGATGCTTTTCTGTACTTAGCCTGAACAGGACTTTATCAGTTAGATGGAAGCAGTCGGGTGGGATTTTTCGTCATTTAGAAGCAAGCATCAAGCAGAAAACCCCGAATATTTGAACTACCACCCTTAGAGATTTCATTTCACTTGGAAGGCATTGGGACAACGATCTATTTAATGTGCGCCATTTGCCTTTAGTGACCACGACAGATCTTCGGTTTAACAGGTATTTGGACTCATCGCCTTCCGATAATGAGAAAGACGTCCCAACCAACAAGGTCAGCTAGTTCTAATCAGCCATGACTACGGTTTTAGGAACAAATACTATGATCGAAATTTCGATATAAAATATAACCTATGTTCTAAGCTGATGGCTACGGGGGCTTGTTCATAAGGGTTTGTTCTCCTTATCGGGCGGTATTCAGTTCAAACCGAACCAACAGAAACTCTGTCATGCTCACTATTGACCTTGGAGCACTTCAAATAAGTCATGGTCGCACTACTTTCTATGTGAAAGGATACCTCTGGAATGAAGTTTCTAGCCAGAAGTCTTCGGCTTTATTCTACTTCTAAATTACGAAGACCCTCCCCCCCCCTTTTGGGGTCATAATGGTACGCCCACCAGATGTATCATTCTATTAAAGGTGGTATCACTTCCACCCCTTGATGGACCAAACGTTGAAAATAACCAGTAGCCAGGCAATGGAAAAAGAAAAAAATGTTTTAAGCTAAATCCTAAGTTTTATTGAAATAATATTTTATAAAGATTGCTTATATATGGTTTTTATAAAGATCACTATCTAATATGAATTTAATTTCATTATTACAGTCAATATGATTTTAGTATTGGACAAATATTTTTGGCAGACAATCAGAAAAATGATTTTATTTAGATAGACTTATTTATAGAAAGAGTGTAGTGTTTAAAAATATATTTCTTTTTTAAAATTTTTCTAAATATTGGGAACAATTTTTTTCTCTGTTAAAACTTTATTCTCTTTTAGAAGGAAATAAATTCAATTCTCAAATTATGGGTGTAAATCGCAGCTGAGCTGCATAGATTGAGGTACAAATCTCATCGGATCAGTTTTTGACGAAAGTTTTAAACTTCATGAACATTTTAAACACGCTCTATATTACTACATCAGGTTACATATTTTCCAACATCAAGATTATTGGTAGGTGAAGATGTTTCCATTGGATTCGGTGCTTAAACTTCACGTTTAAACGACGTTTAATTCAACGAATTTTACGAATCAGGAAAAACAAATGCCATCTGAAGCACTAAATAAAAAAAATTGTTCACTGGATATCCCATTCATAAATATTATATAAGTTCGGAGATTTCTGGTGTTCCTCAAGTAAGAAAAAGAAATGCTTAAGTGTCTTAATTTGATTCTGTAAATATCTTTGCCTATCGTGTACATTTTTTTTACCCTTCTATAGATGCTGCTCTGGTCGAAATCTAAACAGTGTTGTGTGATTTCAAAATCAATGTATTTCTCAAAGTCATACTGAAAGACATGCAAGAGCTTAGCGGCCATTCATAACTGACAACCCAAAGGACAAATATACTTCGGAGTTGGGCTTGCAAAACATATAGCCATAACGCTTACCATATATCAAGCAATGAAGTTTTTGCAGCACGTCCAGCATTCCCTTGAACAATGCGACGATGTTCAGTCCTTTACATAAACAGTCCTACACAAAGACTATTACTTAGACTTCCCTTGACAAAGCACTAGAGAGACAGACGGCGTCTTTGGGATTACCAACAACAAAGTTGTATACGGGAGTGGTTGCTTTATCAGACAATCTCGATTCCTCGAGCAGCTTTCCAACAGGCATATACGTGTCTGGAAGCTCCAGTAGAGCCCTCTTCACCTGGTTGCATTCGATATCGTCATAGGAACTCTGTACCTGATGTGATATTTGAAGCCATTCGATAAACAACGTGCACATCTCAAGTTTGCAACATTGATTGATTCGAAATGAAAATGTAAACGATGTTTGGTTCCTTTCAGAGATTTTAAGGAGAGTAGTTATGAATCACCTTTGAAGTCTGTGAAAGTTGTCTTTCAACAGGATAATGCAAGAGAATTTATTGCACGTCCTCTTCTAAGGCAAAGAAGAGTTAACATATTTTTATAACTGCATACTTGCCGTTAAGGCTGGCAAGGGGTGGCAGATGTTTCTACTGATTACATTCCCCAGCAAGCAACCACACGTCTTGAAAATTTCATATTTTGTCTTCATAGCTTTATTTACACAATAAATACTTTTTTTATTTTTTCATGGTGTTGCAGTTTTAATGGCCACCAGTGTATTAACATAATTACGTAAATTTTTCACATAATACAAAGCAAATATCTTTCTATAATTACGTATTTGAATTAAATTAGGAAACACTTGAAAATTTTGTTCTCATACTCTCAAAACTTGTTTCAAATTAAAACCAAGCATCAGAAAAACAGCTCTATTTTCATGCTGAGACCATTTAGAATCTAACTTAAATAAATAGTTAACTCGCGTAATGTTTCATTATTTTAAGCAAAGAAATCTTCATAAAAATATTTCCATAAATAGTTTTCATTTGCTTATAACTAGATTTTTAGAGAGATTGAGAGAGACATTGAAAATTAAATTGATGAATGAAAAGTACCAAATGAGATGACTACTACATAAAATTATTAGAAATACTGTGAGAACAAAAGAATATAAAAACAGATTTTCTAAAAGAAGGAAAAATTCGAAATTCTAAAATTCGGAAACAAGAGAGAAATTGAACCAAATAAGTTAAGAATTTTTTAAGAAATTCAATTAAAAAGAAACAAAAATAATATTAGAACACAAAACTGAATTATAAAATTGAAGGTTTTCATGTACATGCAGGAACAGTTTCAGAACAGAAGAATGTGAATCAAATAATTGAAGAATTGAAAAAGAAAATAAAAGTAGTAAGAGAGAAGAAACTGAATCGAATAATGAAATAAATATAAAAAGAGACTTAAAACTTATTAGAATAAAAGGAGACTGAGTTAAACAGTAAATTATATATATTTATTTCAAATCAAAAGCTTTTATGTAAATAATTATTTTTTTGATCTTTATATATATATATATTATATATATATATATATATATATATATATATATATATATATATAAATATACAGATTTGCAAAAAGAAGATCAAGTTTGTTAATTTTCATTATTTCATTTATTTATTTACTTATTTATTTTGTTTCGACTTAAGTACAGATATTATTCTTTAAATTCTACAGTGAAATTAAACATTAAAAATAATTTATATTTTCATAATATGGTAATTTAAAAATGTCTCGAGGTACAACGGAGAAATTTTTCAAAAATCTATATAAACAGAATCTGTATTCGCCTTCCCCAACGAAATTTTGTTATGATAAGATAAAAAATGTAGAACCGCTGTGTAGAGCAGAAGAAAATTTACATCAGGATCTGTCTATCTTTGACCAAATTAAAATAAAATGAAACTTACTATCGAAATTTTTATTACAGTGTTTGTAATTAATACAAAACGTAATGAGAAAATACTAATATTTGCTCATGCTACGATATTATCGATTAATCTATATAACATTCCGCTCCAATATTCTTCTGCATTTAAGAATAAAATGTGCAGTTTTCTTCTTTATAAAATGACATATTTACGTTACTGTTGGGAGTAGAGAAAAGATTTTGATGGCCTAGGATCCCCCTTCATTCAATAATCTTCATAAGAATAAATAATGATTTTTATACTAGAACATTTTTCCAATTTCTTTTTTTATTTTTCTTCCTTTGTAGAGCACGAATGCTTTTTCGCTTTTCCCAATAAGTCATCGGTCGGGAATGAATTTGAAAACGGATAAAAGAATCCCAACTTCAATACTGAATAATTTCGCACTTAAAAGAAAGTACAATACTGAAATACAATTTAATACATTAAACATATCATTCACAATTTGCTTTTAAGTAACTTATTTATGAGATTTAATTTAGTAATGCAAACTAAATTATTTTGCAATGCGTACGCTTTTTTGTGTTAAACTGCAGAACTTCATGTTTTCATATTTTCAATCTGATTTCTGTGGCACACTTCCTCATAAGGTGCGTATCATTATATCATTATTTATTCTTTTTCTTTCACAATTTTTAAATTTTAACACATTCAGATTATTTTGCATGTATCAATGAAATATGCGATTTTTATTAAAAGTGGAGTAAACAATATTATATATTAAAATTAAAACTCTAGAAAAGTAAAGAATGATTTTTGAGACTTTTTGCTGAAAGTAAATTTTAATAATTTAAAATGTTATAGTACAAAAGAACAGAGAAATTTACAGTTAAATAATACATTTTCTGACAATAAGAAAATTTTGAAATTTATACTCTTACAAAATTAATTTATAATACATAGGAGTGTGTTGAAAATTTTATTAAAGTGTATTTTTAATAGAGAATAAGAATTAACAATTTGACCCCTGTTTGTTCTCATTAAAAGGGATTGATAACTTATTTATAAATTCAGATTAATCAACCCAGTCGAACACATTTCTACTTAAATATTCCATGTTTAGCTGAAATTCAATCATTCTTTTGATTAAGATGGAATTCCTGGTGGACATACAATAGCTTTCATATTTCCGTCTCAGCTACTTCGAATTCAGCGGGAAGCTGAAAATACCCCGGCGCACTAAAAATTAGATTAAAATTCTAATAACCGTTGCGTTTCATTGAAATTCAACGCCCATTTTACCATTAAAATTGAGCAATAATATTCAGGAATAGGAATTCTCCCGGAAACTTGTAAACAGTAGTTGGTTGTTGGAAACTTTGTCTCATCTGTAGAGAGAAGAATGGGGGGGTATTAAAATTCCCCACAACCAGTGAATGGGACTTGTAAGTCTGGCAAAAATTGTTATTTCAATTAACGTTGAATTAATAATTTTAATTAATAATTTTCTGCATATTCTATAGAGGGAAATAATAATCCACATACAAGAGAATCTTCCTTTAAAATTTATTAGGAAAATTGAATTAAATTATTATTTATAATTATGTATTTAAATTGGATGAACTGTAAATATTTTAAATCTTTCATGCAATATAATCACATACACATATAGCATTCATCATAACATATTTAGTTTATATCTGCCTATTTTTGACATTTAATTCATTATTAAGATATTTTCGTTTGGAAACATTTCAAGTGAAGAAAATGAAATAAATAAAATATATGCTTTGTGCTAATTATAAACATAAATTCTTTTCATTTTTTAATTTTATTCTCCTTAACTAAATGAATCATAAAATTTTTATTAAAATGAACTCGCATTAATATATATTAATATGTATATTATAGTATTAAATATTTCATTGTATATGATAATATTAAGGTTTCTGCTTACATTAAAAAGTTAATTTTCGACTATAAATGTCATTTTTTTAAAATTTGTGAATCCTGCACTGAGAACTTCCCAGTATCCAAAACAGTGTTTTATTTTACTGTATGCCCGATAGAAATCAAGTTATAAAGATTTTATAAAACGTGGTCTTTTTTTTATTTTATTTATTTATTTTTTTTTTCGAGAAACGAAAAGGAAGTTTGAAAAAATGTGAACAGAACTCATGTTCGTCGCAGCAGAGCACTTCTCGGCTATGACTGGGAAATTTCCCAATTTTGGCGACTGTCTAAGCCAAGGATGGGCAAACTACGACCCGCGGGCCAGCTCCGGCCTTTCGGAAGGTTTTAATACCGAAGAATAGAATTTTAATTTGTCGGTTCGATGAAAGTAAAAAGTAAAAGAAAAATGATTTATGTATCCATCTTCTCTTTCTACTTTCTTTATTTTTTCTTTCTTTTTTCAAAGAACTAATGATCTTTTTACTTTCTGTATTTTAATTTTGAGAGTGACTCTTACAAATTTAAGTAATATTACGACCGATGGAGCACCAACTATGACAGGAAAAATTATGATTTCTTGGACTCTTTAATCAAAATTATCCCGTAAACAATGTTGTTTTTCTATATACATTGTGTTATATATCAAGATACTCTGTATAAATCTGCATTGAATATGAAACCCGTGCTTGATGCAGTCGTGAAACTTGTAAATATTATTCGATCTCGTGAGCTTACTCACAGGCAGTTTCGAGACTTTCTTCTGTCCATACAATTTGAAAACTCGGATGTACTCTATTACACGAAAGCAAGTTGGCTTACCCCCGTATTCACCATTAACTTTGACCCGGAGGTTAACCGGAAGTTCAAGCACCATAAGTTAGCAACCTGAACCGCAATACTGAAAAGTGGTATTCACCGTTAACCTGATAGCGATAGTAGTTGAACAGATGGTTGTTCAACCCATGAGTCAGGTGTAATCGCTCATTGGTCAAATTAGTCACATGATGGTCAAATTAGTCACGTGATGGTCAAATTAGTCACCTTGCTGTTTCAAATTATTTACCGATATGTTTGCTCATTTCCGGCAATTCCGCGTGTTTTTAGTTTTATCATTATGGAAAGAAAAGTTTTTTCTCGCTATGAAAACGAATTATTGATACAACTAGTATCAGAAAGAATAGACATTATTGAATGCAAAGAAACAAATAAAATTAATTGCATTAAAAAAGCACAAGCTTTTGATGAAATAGCAAAAGTTTTTAATAATGATTTAAACGTGCTTCCTCGCTCGGCGCAACAATTGCGTCAGCGTTATTTAAACCTAAAAAAAAAAGCTACCAAAGGATCTGCAGAAATTCGGAGAGAATTAAGAAAAACTGGCGGCGGGGAATCATCTTCAACTAATCTGGATAGTTTAGAAGAAAAAATACTGGGCATGGGTGTCATCACCCAACCAATGCAGAATCCTTTTGACAGTGATGGCTGTCATTTGGATATTTCTTTTCAAGGTAGGCATACATTTAAGATGTTTTTATATATTAAGTATTATTTTATATAATATAGTATTCCTGCTTAATTCTAACTTTACTTTCAGATGTTGAGAGTTCTACTTGTGAATCTCCAAGTATAATTCAAAGCCCTTCTTGTACTCCATCAACACAAGTAAGTTAGTTTAGTTTTATGCGGTCAAGATTAGATTAATAGAAATATATTTAATTCAATATGCATGTGAGCAGTTATTTTTTAAATAAATGCAATCTCAGATATTTTTAATAAAGTAATTGGTTAATTTAGTATTTGACGCTAAAATGTGTATTGACTGTGTAATTAAAAATATGCATAAAAATTAAATAAAAGATAAGTTTGAAATGTGTAATTATTCATGTAAAAAAAAACAAGTTTCTTTTCTTTTATTATTTTTTGTAATTAAGATTAAGCAAAAGAGAAATGTCCTTCAAAGTGAAAATTTATCACAAAAATTATACCAGCTTATAATTTGTATTTCAGTTTTCTTTAAATATTTTTAAGTGAAAGAAATTATTTGAACATAGTTTTGAGCAATTAAATAAGTAAAAATATAATATGTAAACAAATTTATGAACTTAAATTACCCATTATTTATATACAATGTTTAAATATAATTAATGTATAATTACTGTGAAAATGTCAATTTTTTGAATTATAAAATAGTCTTTGATTTCAAATTATAATTTCTGAAAAGTTTTTTTATTCAAATATCAAGCATCATAATTCTTAAATATAATTTACAAACATGTTCATAACTAATGTATTGGTTGAAGAGTATACATATTCAGAGAAAATAAGCATTATGTACAGATTGCCTTAAAATATTTAAAAATAAATAACACAGCATTTTTATGTATTTAATTAAATGTTAAATTATAATGAATAAACAAAACTAATAATTAAATTTTCTTTTAATTGCCAGGAAACAATTGATTTAAATTCTGCTCCAACGCTGAATCCAACGCCAAAAGTAAAATTTAGAAGATCGTTTGATCTATTTAAAAGAAAAAAGCAAAGAACTGCTGTGAGTGATGCCGGAAAAGCAGCACAAATGATGATGGAAGAAAGTAAGCAGAGAATTGAACATGAAAAGAAAAAGAGTGAAAGGGAAGAAGAAGAGCACAAATTAAAAGTAGCAATACTGCAAAAAGACTTGGAATTAAAAGTTCAGCAAAGTTTACTAGTAAGTCATGAAATTGAGCTAAAAGTAAAGCAAAATGTGTCTATTAGTAAAGATATTGAAATAAAAGAAAAAATTTTAGATGTTTTAAACAAAAATCCAAAAATAACTGTAAATCGTAAATAAAGTTTTATTTTTTTGTTATTAATGATTGTTTGGTTTTTCATTCCTTTGCAGAAATATTTTATTTAGTGCTTACTTATATACATATGTGGAAAATATTTTTTTTCAAATGATATTATGTAGCTTTATGACTAATTTTCTATAATAAAGACATGAGTAGTAAAATTGAAACTTTCCAAATATCTGATAAATATATATACTAATAATTACTAATAAAGTCTTCCGATATATTTAGCCATAAATTTACATTTTATTGATTCTAAAACTACAATACTTATGTATCGACACAATGGGTTTTTTTTTTTTTTTTTTTTTTTTTTAAGCAGCACTGAAACACAATTAAAAGAAACGCTGAACAAGCAATCTCCTTTTTGCAAATCCAGCCGAAGAATCTCGATGAGATGTTGCATTGACATTCAGATGTTGCTGTGTTGCAACTTGGTCACCAAAAGTATTTATGTACTGCTGTACTTCTGGATCTAAAGGCGGCTCAGGATCTTCTACAAAAGAAAATAATTCACATTAAAATCAATGTAATATTTATATCTAAATTATTTAATATTCATTTGAAATATTTCTTCATTATCACCAATGATAAATTTCCTTATTATTTAATTACTTTACACAATGCAAAATTCTTTATTCATAAATGTTAATTCTCCAGAATTGATTTATTAAATAACTTTCAAGATACTTTTTACAAACGTGGAAAAGTATCCACGTTTGTAAAAAGTATCCCAGATAACAAACCATGAATTTGTTAAATGCTTGGAAGTCCAATATTAAATTTATAGTCCTTATTAATAATAGAATATTTTTATCAAAAAGGTTTTTATGTAAAACATTTTGATAATTACCCATTTTGAGAGCTAAATTATGCAATACACAACAAGCAACAATTATGGTGGGTACATCATTGATGCTACACTTTAACTTTGTTTGAAGACATGGAAACCGCCGTTTCAAAACTCCATATGACCTTTCTACAGTGTTCCTTGTCAAAATATGAGCAGTATTGTACCTACAAAAAAGTATAAACAATACATATTCTTGAAGTTAGAAGTCTCATGGAAAGCAAATGAGGTAATGTTTAATTAAATATATTAGTTTCCTAAAAAATTAATATGAAACACTATTTTGTAAACTAGCAAAAGAGAACTAAAATATTTTTTTTTATTCAAAGTTTCATTATTACCTACAAAAACACATAAGAATATTTATTATATAATTTCTTCAATATGAAAATTGGTTCTCAAAATTAACTCACAATGACACATTCTCAAACTTAAATTAAAACTTTAATGGTTGTCATATTCACTATATTGAAGAACTACATTTGAATAATGTTGATTCAGAACATTTAAATATACTTAACCTTTTTGCAATCATGAATGCTGGCTTCATGGTTACAAAAATGAATTAATCGGCAGACATTGGTTTGATATTAACTGCGAGACATTTATAGTTCATAATGAATAATTTTGAAAATAAGATATATTTTTAATTCTAATTTGCAGTTTTACATGTGGTTGAAGCATGAAAACTTATTTTTGATATCATGGTGCATCATAACACATGTTTACTGATAAAATCGAAAGAAAGATAAAAGTTTTATCCATTTAATAATGTTTTGTTATGATCAATCATTTATAAACATCACTATATTCTTATGTGTTTGCTATCAGTCAGAAAGAATTAATTTACATATGTTAAGGATCTTAAAAAAATTCCAATCTCTGTCATTGTTAACTTGACAAGGGAAAAAATTGCAAAACACTGATAGTGACTATTCATAATTTAATGATTCATTCATTCAATTTTTCTTTTCTAAATTCATGTTTTCAAATATTTTTTTTCATAGCCTTGAGTTTATAAATTATTTAGAAAGCATATTAAAGAAGTCAATAAAAAGTTTTTACACAGCAATGTTTTATAACATGAAACTAAAACTAACATACATCTAAATTAACATCAGAATGTAATTAAATAAAAAAAGAATTTATCTTATAGAAGAGTTGAAAATATAGAACTAATTGTGCAAGTATGAAATGATATTGAAGTTTGTTTTACTTCAACTAATAATGGAATGTTTATAATTTTATATTTCAATCAAACAAAAAAATTGTTACTAAGTAGAAATAATTTATTTGCTTTGACTAGTTCATAGTCAAGCTTCTCTTGAACATAGTTTTGTTAATATTTTTTTTAATATTTGTCTATCATTTATTGATATTCATCAAAAATAAATGTAATTATAAATATATTCAGTAGAAATCAATATTTATTCATTATGTTACTATAGGCATTATACAGGAATTTATTAAAATTTTTGATAAAATTGCAGAACTTCTTAGAAATATCTAAACATAAAACTCACCTTACTTCTTCTGGCATTGTAGGTTGGTTTATAGGAGTAAGTAAATATGCCTGGCAAGGATAGCCACTATCACCTAACAGATGGTATTTCCTATATAATGGAGAGTGCATCAATTCAGGAATTGTACTATTGCTGAGGATGGTACTGTCATGAGTACTTCCTGGCCATCTAGCCACAACATTTTGAATAGACAAGTCAGCTGTCACAATAGTTTGAACGTTAAGTGAAAAGATGCCTTTTCTATTGCGAAATCTTTCTGCATCGATTCCCCCAGGTGAAAGGATTGGTACATGCGTACAATCAATACTTCCAATCACACTGGGGAAATTGTGCAATTCGAAAGAATTTCTCACTGATCTGTAAAAAAATATAACTATTAAATTTTTTTAAAAATTCTAAAATAAAAGCTTATTTAATTTTAATAAGTTATACGATAATTAAATATGAATAAATTGTACTAATAAATTATCTGACTAAGCATATTGGCAAAAAATATCTTCAAATAGTGCCAGTTGTCATTATCAACATTTGAGAGGAGAAAATGAAGCTAATTTATATCTGCATTGAATAAAATAAATTCAAAATTCATTTAAAATTATAAAAATATAGGGCTTAAATAAATATAGATGTGACCATTAAGCGACAAAACTATCTAATTTTTTCATTAAAATGGTTAATGGAAAACATATAAGGAAAAAATAAAATTTAAATTATTAATTTTCGAGCAATTCCACAAAATTACTAAAAATTCACAACTTTGTTCTTCCTTTTTAATTTATAATTTTTGCCATAATTTCTTACATGCATTAATCCAAAAAAATCAAGCACTCATTTGAAAATTACTTTTTTTAATAAAATTCGTAATGCATGTTTTGATATTCATCACATATTGGATAAAAAACATTGCAGTAAAATAGAAAAATATAATATTATAATAAGAGAGGTACCATCCCTATAAGGCAAATTATCATGCAGGTACAAACATTTGAATCTGTTCTACCAAATAGTATAATTTTAACAATGAGAGTAGATCCATATATCTGAGTTAATCAGTCAAATATATTAATGAAAATTACATAAAATAGAACCTTTGAACATTCTTCATCTGTTTGGGGCATTCTAATATATTGTGGACACAATGAAGCAATAGCTTTGCTAACTCTAGAGATTACTCTAGAAATTGTCGATTGGCTTACTTTTGCCAAATCACCAATAACGAGTTGGTGAGCTCCCGTTGCGTAAAATCTTAATGCAATCAATAGTTGTTCAATGGGATTTAGAGCGTTATTTAGGTAACTATTTGGCTCTAATTCGTCTTTGATTTCACACAGCAGCTCTTCAATACTTGTTATTGTTAAGCGATACCGCTTATGAATATCTATTTCATCCGCGTCGAGAGGATTTTCTCTAATCTTGATTTCCCGTTTCCTCCGCTGTTCTAGTTGCTGTAGAAATTCTATGCGCTGCAAATTTGATAAATTAGACATTATACAGTTGAATAAAATCACACAACACAAATTTTGGCACAACAGTAAACAAAACAATATACAAGAGTTAAAAAGAAATGCGCATGATCACTTCGCATACATAAATTGCGCAGGCGCAGTCAGGTCTAACCTTGCTGAATAGGAAGGTACGGTTCTTGAACGCAGAGCAAGATTTTCGCCTCGGTTACTCCTCCTGAAGTTTATGGTGAATACCGTTTCAACTTCGACCCGGAATTTCGCTCGTACCTAGCGGTCCAGGTAGACGGTGAATACGGCCGTTAGTGCAGGATGTGTTTTTGAGCAAGTTTGGCAGCTGAAAGACGACATTGTGTAATTATTCCATGTGAAAAAGTGTTCTGCGGAGTGCGAAATCTTAGAAGATACAGAATGGCATTCGAACTTTACACTTTTCACAGATCTTCTTCATCATATGAACATCTTTTTTGTCATGTATCAAAACGCAAGGGAAAATCAATTTATCGACGATATCCGGACATATCGTCGGATATCGTCGATAAATTAAAATTCGATTAGTTAAAACTTTTAAACTAAAACTTAATCTGTTTGTTGAGCAGCTAGCTAAAAACGACCTGTATCATTTCCCGAAGTTAAATCCAATATTCTCAGTATATATAACTAAACAGATGCTTAAGAATTATGAATATGGCTTGAACACTGCATTTTGAATTTGAACGCAAATTTTAAGATTTCAGTGCCATTCAAACAGAATTGGATATTTTTACGAAGCCTTTCAACATAAATTATTAATCAGTGAGGTCATTTTTGCAGCTAAAATTAATTGAATTGCAATCAAACAATCATCTAAAGCAGCTATTTCTCAATATGCCAAAGATAGAGTTTTACAAATCATTGTCGAAAGAAAATTTCCCAAATTTAATATCTTATACCCAGAAAATCAGTGCAATGTTTGCTTCATCTTATATATCTGAACAAATATTTTCAACTATGAACCTTAAAAAGAATCATTTCAGAACTAGACCGACAGATAAACATTTAGCTTCGTTCCTTAGAATTAGTTCATCTCCCTTCAAACCTAAATACAAGGAACTTTTACAAGCGAAATCGCAATTTCACTCATCTCATTAATATATGTAAATTATAAAACTTGTATATTGTTTTTAAAATTTTAGAAAAATTTGTCTTGGCCCATGTTGCAACTATATGCTAGTAGAGGGCGCATTGTACAAATGTTTTTGTTTTACAAACAGAATAAGATTTCTCTCCGAGCAATGTAGCTGTTTTTTGTTCCATGTCTTGTTCCTATCTTTGTGTATTGTCCTGTTTATGTCCTAATATTAATAAAGAAAAACCTGCTCAAGGTAAGAATTTGAATTGATTTATTTTTAAGATGATTTGATAAATATGGTTAGTAATAAGAGAGTAATTATTAGAGAAATTTTTTTATATGGTGCCGAAAACGCGGGAAACCAGTATTAGGATTTAGATTATGAATTTTATTTTGCATTTAATGTAAATAAGTAACAGAATACAGCAGTATTTGATTTCATTATTTGTTGTTGGTTTGCATGTGAATATATTTAATTATTTTATTGTTTGTACAATATATTTGAAATTAAATATGTCGGTCGAATCAAACGAAACAGCGGTTGCTTTGAATCTTGATAAACTTAAAAGAAAACGATCCACAATTAGAGGTTTATTAACGAGAATATTAAATAAGGTTAATGAGCAGCTCGAATTAGAAATTGTTGATAAAGCGACTTTGAACGAACTTTTACAACAATTATGCGAAAAGTCAGAGCTAATTTATGGATTAGATCTACAAATTGAAAATTATATCAATGATTTAGATCTTTTAGAAGCGGAAATAATTTCTGAGTCAAGAAATCAGAGAAAAGATAATTTCTGCTAAATCGAAAATAAATACTTATTTGAAATCGGAACCGAAACTATTAGAGGTAGCTAATGTACCCGTAATATCGAAAAACGAAATTAGTGTAAGACTTCCAAAATTAACTATAGAACCATTTTATGGTAAATACGAAAACTGGCAAGAATTTTGGAGTCAATTTGAGGGATCGATACATGAAAATAAGAATTTATCGAATACGGATAAATTTAGCTATTTAAAATCCTTTTTAAAAGGTGAAGCTTTGGTTTCAATTCAGGGTCTGACTTTAACAGAAAATAATTATTTTACTGCTGTAGAGTTACTTAAGAAAAGATATGGACAAAAAGACATTATTGTTAGAGCTCATATAAATGTATTACTAAACATGCGTCCTGTGAAATCATGCGGCCAGTTAAAAGAATTGCGTCAGTTATGCGATACGTGTTATGTTCAAGTTCGCTCACTTGAAGCCGCTGGAATTCAATTAAGTAATTATGGGAGCTTATTATTTCCCATTTTACTAAAATTGTTACCAGAAAATATAGTTTTAGAATACAATAGATATAATAAAAATGATGATTGGGATTGCTTAAAACTTTTAGAATTTTTAAGAAATGAAATCGAAAACAGGGAGAAAACAATTTTATTTCGGGATACGAAGGAAGTGAAAGACGACTCGCACTCAAAGGGATACCGAAGTATTTCGCCGGGAAAGGTCATAATTCTTTTCACCCCACACAAAAATACAAACAACAAAATGCGACTGCGCTGGCGTTAAATGTCGGAACCGCAGAAAAGGAGGGGAATGCGAATTTTGCGAGGTTTCAAGTGACACCTCAAATAAACACAGTAGTAAAGAATGTGTTAAGTCTATTCACGAGAGGAAAAATGCCTTAAAAGAGAAAGGGAAATGTTTTTATGTTTTAAAAGAAATCATACTGCTTACAATTGTTTTTCGAAAATAAGGTGTAAAAGTTGTAAGGGGAAACATAATAATTTATTGCATGAAAATATTAATAAAATTGATTTGAAATCAGATACTGCTGTCACTTCTGTTTCAGAAGAAGACAAAATTAATAATGTTTATTTGCAAACCGCAACTATTAATATTGTAAGAAATAATAGATAAATGGAATTGCGATGTTTGATAGATAATGGTAGCTGTAGATCTTTCATCCTTGAGCGGGTTTCTAAAGAATTAAATTTAGAAATAATAGGACAAGAAGAATTGAAAATTTATACGTTTGGTTCTACTGAACCAATTATAGAAAAAAGAAATAAAGTGAGAGTAGAAATAAATTGTCCCTTTAAGCGAAAACATTTAGTTATTGACGCTTTGGAAATACCGAATATTAGCAATGCTCATATAAGTGCCCCTGCAAACGATATAATTAGAGAGTGTAAGAAAAACAGAATAAAAAATGCAGATCAAAGCTTCAATGAACAGGACTTACAGATTTCTTTGTTAATAGGTAGTGATTACTACTGGAAAATTGTGACTGGTAAGGTTCGTAGATTGTCAGGAACTTTAGTTGCTTGTGAAACGATGTTAGGCTGGACGATTAATGGTTCAGCTGCTACATCAAATAGGATGATCGCACAGCAGTCTGCGAACGTTATGAAAGTCGCTGTTCATACATTAGGAAGCAATCTAGATGTTGAATCTAACATGATATTACGGAAATTATGGGAAATTGAATCAATTGGAATTAAAAACGAAAGTGATATTACTTCTAAGGAAAATGAGATTTTAAACCAGTTTAAAAAATCCATTTGTCTTAAAGATAACCGTTACCAAGTTAAACTACCCTTTAACGAAAAAGTTGAAAGGTTAAAAGACAACTATCAAATAGCTTTTAACAGGCTTGATAGTTTAACTAGAAAATTTCAGAAAAATCAAGACTTCTTCAAAAGATATCAAAGAATTATCGATGGCTACCTTGAAAGAGGAATAGCAGAAGAAGCTTCTGATAATCCCGAGAAAATATCATTTTACCTCCCACATCAAGGAGTACTTAGAGAAGATAAGGTTACAACAAAACTACGTGTGGTATTTGATGCCTCCGCTCATGCCACAAATTCCTTTTCATTAAATGAATGCTTAGATGCTGGACCAAATCTTAATCCAGAATTATTAGGAATATTAATTAACTTTCGACAACATAGAATTGCATTTACAGCAGATATCGAAGAAGCATTTTTGCAGATCTTACTTTCACCTGAAGATCGAGATGCAGTTAGATTTCTTTGGTTAAATGGGGAATTAGAAAAAGAATATAAAGTTCTCAGAATGACTCGAGTTATTTTTGGAGCAACTTGTAGCCCATTTTTGTTAGCAGCTACACTTAAGCATCATGCTGAAAGTTTCAGAAATAATTATCCAGTTGTTAGTGATTTAATTGAAAATTGTATGTATGTTGATGATTTAATAAGTGGTGCAGATAGTGAAAAGGAAGCCATAGAAATGAAACAAGACACGAAGAATGTTTTGCAAAAGGCTAGTTTTAACATGAGAAAATGGAAAACAAACTATGTTTCCTTACAGCAGAAATGGGACGAAGAAGAAAATCCTGGTCTGGTGCCATTAGCAGATTGTGGCAAGGTTTTAGGATATTATTGGGATAGTAGAAAAGATATTTTAAAGATTCCAGTACCAGAGGTTACCATATTGAATCCAGATGAAGAAATTACAAAGAGATTTATATTAAAAGCAATTGGTAAACTCTATGATCCCATAGGATTTATTAATCCATTTACTGTTACGTGTAAAATCCTTATGCAGGAATGCTGGATTACTGGATATGACTGGGATAAACCATTACCGTCAGACATTCAAAAAAAGATTTAAAAGGTGGTGTGAGGATTTAATTAATTTAAAGGAAATTCAAATCGAAAGACATTACTTCAAAAGTAACAGCATTAAGGGTATATCTGACATTCAATTGCATTGTTTCAGCGATAGTAGTATTAAAGCTTATGGTGCTGTCGTTTATATTAGGTTTACTTGGAATGATGAAATAAAAACTACATTTGTTTCATCAAAATCTAGAGTTGTTCCTTTGAAAAAGATGACTCTTCCACGTTTAAAGTTAATGGGTGCTGTAATAGGTTGTAGGTTAACGAAATATATCTTGCAAAAAATTAATTTAGAAGTAAATAACTGCTTTTATTGGACTGATTCTACGATAATTCTACGATAATTCATTGGGTGAAAGGAGATGCTCAAAGATGGAAACCATTTGTTTGTAACCGAATTACTGAAATTCAAGGCATCACTGATCCTCATCATGGAACTACTGTCCAGGGAAGAAAATCCTGCTGATGTTTTATCGAGAGGTGAAAATTCTTTAAGGCTGAAAGAGAATCGAGCATGGTTCAATGGACCTTATTGGCTTTCTGAGGAACGTAACCATTGGCCTACAGCATATCCAGACCCGGAAATAAAGATAGCTGAAGAGGAAAAGAAGAAGAAAAAATGCATAATTTTACAAGCTGTTTGTATTGAGTCAAATGCTAAGGACTTCTTGGAGATAAGTAAAATTTATAATTTTACAAAATTACTTAGAATTACTGCGTGGATCAAAAGATTTATCTTTAACTTGAGAAATAAAGGGAATAAAAAAGAAGGACCACTGACAGCTGAAGATTTGAATGATTCCGAAGTTTACTGGATAAAAAGAACACAAGAGAAAGAATTTTCTACAGAAATAAAAAGTTTAAATTCTAATCAAAAGTTAACAGTTTCTTCAAAAATAGCCTTGTACAAACCATTTCTTGATAATAATGGACTGATTAGAATAGGTGGGCGATTACAATTTTCAGACTTGAGTTATGAACAGAAACATCCCTTGTTGCTGCCTGGTAAGGATGGGTTCACTGAGTTAATTATTCGCAAATGTCACGAAAACACTGGACACGCTGGGTTATCAGAGACACTATCAGATTTGAGAGAAAGGTTTTTCATCCCTAAAGGTAGGCAAAGAGTAAAATCTTTAATATTCAATTGCAATTTATGTAGGAAGTTCAGAGCGAAGCCTGCTACCGAAGACATGTCTTGTTTACCCCAGCTCGTGTGAGAGAAGCATTTCCATTCGAAATAACTGGATTAGATTATTTAGGTCCTCTGTACATATTTGAAAATTCAGAAATGAAAAAATCGTATATTTTGCTATTTACTTGTGCAGTAACACGTGCTATACATTTAGAACTGACAACTGATATGTCAGTACCGTCATTTTTGAGAGCATTTAAAAAATTTATATCCTGTCGAGGACTATGCAAAACAATATATTCAGATAATGCAAAAACTTTTATTAAGGTGAAAAGAGATATTAATCTTTTAAATGCAACTTTAAGCAAAGAAGAATGCCTAAATTATTTCAGTGAACGAAGAATAACTTGGAAAAACATCGTAGAAAAGGCAGCTTGGTGGGGAGGATTTTGGGAGAGACTTGTTCGCTCTGTGAAGACCTCCTTGAAGAAAATTTTGGGAAGAACATATCTAAATTATTTGGAGCTGGAAACTACGGTCGTAGAAGTTGAAGCCATTTTGAACTCTAGACCGCTAACTTATATAGATGAAGAAAACGAGTCAGTGATTCTCACGCCTGCTCACTTCCTGATAGGTAGACGAATATTGTCACTACCTGGACAATCCGTATTACCCCTTTCAACGAAAGATGTCCTCACCAGAAGATATAAGCATCAACAAAAAATTGTGACTTCATTTTGGAACAGATGGAAGAAATCCTATCTTTTAGAATTAAGGTCTGCTCATCAATCCATCTTGAGAAAGAAAAATCCTATCTTAATAAAGAAGGACTCTATTGTTCTAATTCACGAGGATAAATTGCCAAAGCTTATGTGGAAGTGTGGTATCGTCACAGATGTTCATATTGGCAGAGATGGAAAGACACGATCCTGTACAGTGAGACTTCCGTCTGGGACTCATTTGAAACGTCCAGTTCAATTGCTGTATCCAATCGAACTTTATGAAAATTGAACTTTGATACATTTAGTAACACTGTTTAACTTTATATTTTCTTTTTTTTTCTTTTACAGAATTGTAGTAGAATTGCTGCTGAAATAATGAGTACTTTTATAGTTACTGTAAGAAGTGTATGTATGTATGCATCTTTATTTAGGTTTGATTTTTATGATGCTGAAATTAACTTTTGAAATTAATATGTAAAGCTCTGATATATATAATAATTTTTACATTATTATGTTGTTACAAAGGTATATGTTATTGTCACTAGAACATAGTACTATTATGTGATTATTATTAAGTATTAATCTTATTGTTTTGAAAATCTGTGAATTAACTTAGTATTAATTTAGACTCTACTCTTGATGAACTTTTGAAGTTCATCGGGGGGGAGGATGTTGCAACTATATGCTAGTAGAGGGCGCATTGTACAAATGTTTTTGTTTTACAAACAGAATAAGATTTCTCTCCGAGCAATGTAGCTGCTTTTTGTTCCATGTCTTGTTCCTATCTTTGTGTATTGTCCTGTTTATGTCCTAATATTAATAAAGAAAAACCTGCTCAAGGTAAGAATTTGAATTGATTTATTTTTAAGATGATTTGATAAATATGGTTAGTAATAAGAGAGTAATTATTAGAGAAATTTTTTTATAGCCCACCAATTTTTTTTTTTTTTTTTTTTTTTACTTCAATTTTTGTCCCGCGTCCGAAAACGTTTGCCCATCTCTGGTCTAAGCAGTTCTTGGCAACCCGCGGCTCTTTGCTCCTTGGCTGCGGTTCTTCTCCAAATTGCTTAATCCAGGCATGGAATCATCTTGCCTTGTCAAAGACGTATAAAAAATGGCTCATAACAAAAATGTAATTTGTAAAGACACTTTTAACACTAAACACCAATCACTTAGTATCAAATATTTGTTGGTAATACAAGAAAAAAAGCTGTCGAAGAGCTCCTGAAGAGACAAGAAAGGTCAACTTCTATTTTCAATCACTATGTGCAATCTTCTAACAATGTTAATGATAAGTTTTGTAGTTAGTAGTAGATTGCTTATTGTGGAAAACCATTTGGGGACGGACACTATATATAGATTTGTTTTATTCGAGATTTCAAGAATAAAGCGCATTTTTTTAAAAAAAACAAAAGATGCCTTTGTCTGCTAAAATAATGAAATATAAAACAGTAAAAATGTCAGTAACGAAGTCTTGTGACTTAAATGACACGGCGCAAGTTTCTCTTTTTGTGTGATTTATCTCTACCAGGCAATAACTAAGGAGATTTGGAACTATAGCCTTAACGGGTCTTTAAATAAATTTCAATAGTTAATTATCTAGATTTGGCTCTTTTGAGTAACAAGGTTGCTAACCACTGATTTAAGATAACTATTTCGGTCATTTTTGTCTTGGTTAATGTAAAATTTGGAGAGTTGCATTTTAATATTATGTATAATTTGTGGTATTATGTTTTGTCTGGAAAATTGCTTTTACTAATATTAATTGAATATTTTTAATATTGATGTATTTTGCCATGTCATTAGAAATAAGAAACTTTATTTAGTATTTTTTTAAATTTATATGATCTTCTGTAATGCACTGATTGATAGCTATTATGAGTCCATTATTTAGTCTACACATTCCGAAAGATGTGGCAGTATCATCGCTGTTACAAACAAAACAATCACTTTGAAGGTGATTTAATCAGAACTTTGTTTTTCTGAAAATCTCCAACCCTGCTCCATCCGTTAACACGGTATCTCAAGTATTGACGAAGATATTTTTATGAAACATGGCGTATATGTTTTAAGCTCAATTTTCTGTGAAATGAAACATAATTTTGAATATATATATATATAACATGTGGGGGCCTATAATACTCATATATACACTTTCTTCACTAAGGGTCATGGAGTGCGAGACATATATCCATCCCAGTTAGGTGGTTAACTAGTGTGAAACTGTTTAGTTCCCGAGCATTCTTGTTACTCAGTTTGTCGGCCCATGGAAGGCTGAGTCGACATTACCCAGACCGAGGATCGAACCTGTGCCTTGGGAGCGTGAAACGCTACCACTAAGCCAACGGGTTTCATTTCAAAGAATATTAAGCCTAAATTAAATTAAGATTGAAGTTTTTCTGCAGTTTTTTAAGCGTTTCATTAAAATATTGCTAAAATGTGCCGAAGAAAATAACCAATCTTATAAAACGTATGTAATTAAAATTTTGGTTAATTTTATACTTTTACATCATAATTTTTCTATAAACAAGATAAAAGAAAATTTAATTTTTAAGGAAAAGCTGGTTTGAACATAAAGGATACCTTAAATCATTTGTACCACTTGGATTATAGGCAAGTTAAATATTTTATGAATGCAATTTTCTATAATATTCATCGTCTTTAATAAATATTGTAAGAGAAATAAAGATGTATTCGTGTCACCGCATCAATTATCATGTCTTCTTCAAAGATTTTAATTGAAAATAAATTATTGAACCGGAAAAGAGCAATTAAATTAAGTCTCTAATTAGCAATTTAAAATGCCAATGTTTTAATTATGAGTTTCAAAGTAAATAGTTAGAAATATTTCCTTTAAAAAATAAATAGACCACGAACAACTTTGGGAATTTTATATCATGAAATATTGAAAAATATTTTGTGAATTTTTTAATGATTTCAAGATTATATATAACCTTAACTATTTTCTTTTCCTTTATAACAGTTTTCTATCAATTCGAATAATTTTAGTGTTTTAGAAGCTGAAAATAAATAAATAATTTATTAATTTTCTTCACTACATAAATTATAATTAATTGTATTTAAAATTATCTGTCAAAAGAAATCTTGCCTTCTAATATCAGGGTTTCAAAACAATTGTGATTTTCTATTTTTACCATATTTATTAAGATTTATTTCATAGCACTCTTTAAAATATTTTTATAATGAATATTTCGTTTCTAATATATATATGGTTTCGAAAAATAAAATTTTCGAATTTTAACGTTGATTATGGATTAAACTATTTTATATTGTTTATTAAAATATTAATCATAAAAGTTTATTCATGATAAATCGACGGTTGTCCTGACGGTATCATGATAAATCGACGGAATGCTTTTCTACTTTTAAAATAAATATTTATTAAAATAATTTATACTACTAATCATAGTACATTTGTCATAAATTTTTTCTAATGAATTATAGTGGCTTCGAAAAAACAGTTATTCTACTTTTAAAATGTGGTATTTAGTTATTAAATTATTTCATGTTACTATATAATTATAATATTTTCTTAAAAATGTATTACTTTAATATATATGCAGTGGAAATTTCAAAGCTTTTTCATTTGTATCATGAAATGATTATTCACTTAAATATTTCATTTTGATAGTTATTATATACATATGTATGTATACATACGAGGATAACTCTTAAAATTTTGAGATACGCGCAGACGAGAATTTACAAAATAAAAATGACGGTTTAATTTTAAAATACAAAGTATTTTAATACAGAAGATGATTTTTTACTGACTTATTTCAACTTGCTTAGCGTAGAATAAATTTTAAACAGAAGAGAAAATGGAGTTGACGCGAGAACATTTTCGCGCTATGATTGTCTACGATTTTAAAGCAGGATTAAATTAAGAAGAATGCGTTCAACGGTTACAATTAGCGTTTGGTGATGAATTTCCAGCTCGTGCTACAGAATTCACATTGTTTAGAGAATTTAGAAGAGGTGGCAATTTTCTTCAGGATGAAGAATACACAGGAAGGTCGCCGTCGGCAGTAATCCTGGATAATGTGTCTCCCATACGAAAAATGTTAATGGATGATAATCGCTGTACCTATCAAATGATACAGAAGAAAACATTGGATCTGCAGCCATACACAAAATCATTCCTGAAGAATTACATATGAAAAAAGTAGTTTGCCGTTGGGTTCCTCATAATCTAACTGATCACCAAAAAGAGGAACATGTCAGAATCAGTAAAGAAACTCTTACATTGCTAAATGATAGTGGCCACCGCATCATTTCTAAAATTGTAACAGGTGATGAAACGTACATACCGTTTTTTGACGTTTCAACATGTCAAGAAAGCAAAGTATGGATCGTTGAAGTG